>VZRU01009336.1:76191-265480 GCA_013398155.1 Pedionomus torquatus
GGTTTGGGGGGTGGTGGGGGTGGGGCTGAGGGGAGGGGGGGGCAGGGAGGGGTACAGGCCCTGTGTTGAAAGGCGGCTGTGTCTGAGGAGGTGGCGGTGTTGTGTAACCACACTGACAGAGTGCGTCACAACGTGTGACATGTGGCAGCAGAGCAGCCTTAAATAGCTCTCACCGTCTTTTCTCCTCCGGAGATTTTGAGGAAATTTGGTTTTCTGAGTAATGTTCTATCCTTCCTAAAATCACCTGATAATATGGCTGAAACTTCTCTAGAGCACATCTTCCTGAGCTGCCAGAGAGTTTTACAGTAGCATGGGTGGGCATCTTGGTCTTTTAAATCCAGATGCTAAAAGCATATTCCTGGGCCTAAGAGATGAATACATGTTCATTAATACTGCTGTTAAAATTGATCAATGACCATTCATGACCTCCACTACAACAGAAACAAGGGGCTCAATTAATTCCTGCTTGCACTGAAGCCATTGTTAGAAAAATGTCTGACAATGACTAAAAATTTTCCAGTGTTAGAGGATCCATTACAAAATGTAAAATTTTGTTTTAACAGTTAATTATCTTTTCTGCTAAAAAAGTTCCTTCACTCATTCTCTTTAAGGCTTGTTTCTTCACGATCCTAATCTCTCTCTAGTTTATCTGTGTAGCTTTGGATCTGTAACACCAAATTTGGACTAAGTATTCTACACACTGGCTGTGCAAATGACTAATACAGTGGAAACATAATGTCAGTAGTACTATTCAATATTTCCCTTTTATTCTCCCCAGAACTAGAATGGCCATATAGTTAGACTGAGCCCTCAGGTCCAGTTGATTGGTGCCCTGAGTCCTTTTGAGTCAGTGTGTCCTGGGACCTTCTTCCTGCAATCATGCCTTTCCTTTTTAGTTTTTGCTTGAATAACTTTGCGTGTGACAGCACTAAAATGCAGGCTGCTGCCCGTGCCCAGGAGAGCTGTGTTCCACTGACCTATGCCCTTCACGCCTTACTACACCTCAGATTTTGGCATGAATTCCCAGTTTCTGTAAACTGGCTTCCCTCTTGATGTGCAGAAACAGGCAATCTCATTCCCCAAAGTCTGGTGGGAAGCACAGAGTTCATGGGTCTTGGCCCAGGATCCCCTTTCTGCCCCCTGAGCTGTGCTCCTCTTGTGCAGAGCAAAAAGCCCATTGCGCAATGCACTGCTTCTCCCCATCTCACCTTGAGCCAAACTCACATCATAGGTCAACATTTATTACTCATTTTCAGCAGGAAATCTTTGTTTTATCTCAAAGTGAGATTTTGCAGCTGGTCTGCCAGGCCTTCTGAGACACCACCCTGTGAAAGATATTTCACTGCTGGTTAGACCCATTAAGAGTTCAAGTTTCACAAACATGGGTCTTATAGTAAAACTTATTAAGCCAAGACTTGGTCTTTCTCTGCTATTTTGACCACTGGTGTCAGGATACAGATTGATTTCTCATCCATGTTTAACACTGGGCATCTCCAGGCCAAGGACATCAATTGTCTCTGGGGTGAGAGTTAGGATACAGTGATGGTGTTTGAGATTTAGCACGAAGGCAGGAAGGTAGAAGCCACCCTGAAGGAGTTTCCTGGTTTGCAAACTACGTAAGCAGCAGGGTCACATGGGATACCGCTACTGAGGCTGTGGATGGCAGCTAAGGGAGAGAAAAGCAACTGCTGGATGGGTGACAACCATCACAAATGAAAACATTTTAACAGGCAGCAAATCAGGAACCAATGACTGCGAGCTGAGAGCAGAGACTGAGGCAGCTACAGAGGGGAGATAAGCTTGGGCTCCTTCCCCTCCCTCTTCTTCTTAATTTCCCTTCTCTTCTAACATGACATAAGCAACTTTTTCTCCAGGCGCTCCTTGCAGACAGCATCAAAGCAGTGCATCCAGAAGGAAAAAGACTGCTGGAAACAGCCCGTAGCTAAGCAATCCTAAACACAAATAAGTGTATTTTCTATGTACGCTCTGTCCATTCAGCTACTTAAGTACAGTATTTGCCTATTTCTGACTCTTTCTTTCCTTCCTTTTCCCTAAGACTGGCTTCAACACACCACCGCTGTCTTCTATAGGAAACACGACATACAAAATGTAACAAAGGAAAAAGATGGCAGTTTCCTGTTTACTTACAACCTTTCCCACCACTGCCCACCAGCTTTATTTGCCATGAAGCAGAAGTCTTTTGTAAAACTTCTCTCAGTACGCTGCTCAGTGAATAAGCGTTAATTAAAAGAATAAGTAGATGGATATCAATGTTGATTTATAGACAGAAGCCAGGGAGCTAAGCCTGAATGGATAAATAGCTCTAAAATTAAATCTAGATCCAGAAAGTGGTTGGAAAGAAAAGAACAAAATATCTGTGAAGTTCTTGTAGTGGAAAAGTAAGAGCCAAATTCTGCTTGGACCCAGAATTTCTGTAAGTCTGAAGAAAAGGGCAAAACTAGACAGCTTGCAGGATGCTGATGGCAATAGTGAGCAGGATCGGGGTACATCAGGAACAGCTGGTTTCTTTTCTGGGCTATGTTTTCACTTGAAATTAAGAAAACTTTTTCTTCCCCAGTATTCTTTCATGCAACCTGCAAAATTCTCCCAGTGATTTCTGACCTGTGTTCCTTACAAGACTTTTCTCCACACTTTTGCCCTGCAGGTTCTTCCTTTCAAACATTGAAAGAATTCTTATTTACAGAATTCCCTTCTCATCACAAAAATATAATCTGATTCCTTCCACCTCATCCACCCATTTCTTTCTCTCTCTCTAATCCCTAACAGAAAAATAGTTTCAGAATATGACACACTTCCACTGTGGTATATGTATGTCATACAGAGGGCAGTGCTGCCTCTTCACAGGCTTTCCTGCTTCCAAATGTTACACCGCTCCCTATCATATTTTTTTTTTAGCAGGATTTGCTACTTTTTAAGCCATAGGGATCCACTGCAGGCATGAATTTATGCTGGCCTTGTGCCACCTAATCTTGAGAACTGAGACACTGAGTTTAACATTTCTGAGACAAACTGTAATGTGTTATAGGCAGTATGTAGCTCACCTGCTTTTTAAGAGAGGAATGAATGTGTTTGAATGGGGATGGTTTAATAGAAGCAGTATTTTAAAAAAAGACCTGGGCTAGCTGAAACAAAGCCACCCCCTCTTAGAAAGCAGTGGCAAAGGATTAGGTTTGCTTTTGTGCCTTTCAGAAAAGGTTTTTTTTTCAAATGACAAGCACTACTAAATTTTACTTCTTAGTCAAAAAGCCCATGGTTTGCACCAAGTTTTGTTTTTTGGTGCATGAACATCTGTGAAGTAATGACTGAGCAGGCATAGCAGTAAGTTCCCACAACTCTCTTAATGTTATATAGTGCAGTTCCTCCAAGGGAAATCAGAATTTAAACCGTGAGAGATCCCCCAACCACTTAAAGTACAGGTCCCTGGAGGCCCCATTAAATTGCCATTACAATGAACCTTGGGCTGCGCTGTTCTCTCCCCTGGCTCTCATGTGTTTTGTGGTTCCTCAGCAAGCTCCCTCATTATTGTGCAGGGTAATACAGTCAACAGATTGAAGATCAAAAAGAGTCAAAAGCAAGATTTGAACTATCAGCCCAGTCAGAATTGAACAAATGCCATTTGATTTTCTCTGCAGACGAAGCAGTCTAGCAACAAACATACAGCTGTGCCTGCTGTTTGACACATATTGGGAGGTGTTTGATCACTTCAGTCCTCCCGTTGCTGCTAAGTGCTGTTGCCGTCAGCTGTTGGACTTGTTTTCAGGGCAGTGAGAGGGCATGGTGAGGGGGAGGTCACTGTCACCCTGAGCTGTTGCAGAGAAAGAACAGGAGATGGACAGAGATGTTTCCCCATTTGCTGACTGTAATTGGTTTCTTCTGTTCAGAGCTAGAGTCACTATCCGCCTTCTCCTTCCTTATATTTCCAGTTGCTACCACATTATATTCCTGTCTCCCAGTCTTGATGGAGTGTAAAATATATATTCTGGCCTGAAATTAGACAAACAAGAAGCACAGCCTGCCCCACAGTTTCAGACATAGCAGAATTGGTTCTGAACAAGCCTTCAAGATCTCTGCAATGATGGTAAATAAGCCCTGTGCCCAGGCTTTTAGTCCAAGCAACACCATTGTTATGGCTGTACAGGAGACTCTTATCTGCACTGACAGGAGTTTCTGATAGCTAGACCTGTCCCTACTACAGAGCTGCAGTGGCAGGATAACTAAATGATCTCCAAAGGTGCCTTCCAGCCTCTGCTGTCCTGTGGGTCTGTGTCTCAACAGAGAAGCCAGACTTGGTAGGATTTACTGTTCTCAACAACCTTGAACAGATACCCAGCTTTGATAAGAGATGTGAACAACATATTTATAGGAACTAGTAAAGAAAAACAAGCTGCAGAAATCAACAGCTGAGGAGTTTTAACAGGCTTTCCCATTTAGTACTACAAGCTTTTAATTTTTCCCCTTGGCAGCTTTCTACAAACAGGTGGAGAGGAAAGCTCTGCGCTGGCTCAACTTGTGTTTTTTGACACAGCCAAATGTCAATATTCAGAAGTGTGTCATGCAAATCAAAGCCTCAGATCTGAATGGCTCCAGTCTTGAGGAAGTTTGCATAGAGATCCAGATTTTACAGATGGCTTCTATCTTTACGATGATCTGGCAAAGGCCTTGGGGCTGAACTTCAGCACACTCTAGAACTGCACATTGCAGGCTGAACTTATCTGGAAATTTATGGACGAGGAAAGAAAACTGTTGTTGCTCTCAGATACAAAATTAGCCTTTCCTTGCACTGAAAGCTGATGTTGTTCTAGTAGCCAATTGTTCTTACAGTAAAGTTCATATTAAAATGGCTGGCAGAGCAGAAGAAAGGCATTCAGGTGTGCCCAGGACAACATACAGTGAGCAAAAGGGAAGATGCTATTCCAACTTTTGCCTAGTAAAGGTTCATTGAACATTACTGATGGATTTTGAGGCATTTGGAAAAGGTCATGAGCAGTGAAAGTGAAAAACAATCATAGCAATAACAAAATAATTCCCAGTGAACAGTGTCATGAGCAACACTGAAAGCAAAACGAAGAATATGAGGTACATCAAATGCAACTCAGAAGGTGAAACAAAAAATCTAGTAATCTACTACAGTTTCCTGTGAAATGTTCCCATTCATCTGCACAAATCTTTTACGCAGCAGGCAAATGTGAATAAGCCTTTGTGGAGTTCCTGGTGCCCTAAGGCCAAACACATTAACAGCAGGCTTTGCATATGCCAAAGAAAAAGAGAATTTCTCTATGTTACTGAGCCACGCTTCTGACTGAAGACTCATTCAGACACAAGGTTAGTTTCATTCCAGTTCATAGGTTTTGAAATGGATAGAGGTAAAGTAACACAAGCACGTGCTAGAACACATATGCCCAGAAACAAATGATAAAGATGCAGTTACACACCTAGGTTAACAACAGCTTTTTGTAAATTCTCTCAGGCTAGGTGGTGTGCTGACAGAGTCACAGTCAGTAAATAAACTCAATACATATTCCTCTATAAGGAGATGAATACTGAGATAGCGGAAATAACCAGCTAGGAAGAAATGCTGCAGCTGCAGTTAGAGCACACAATTGGTTCCAGTTCCCTGGCCCCATAAGCCCCTGTGGCACCCCTAGACAAACTTCTTAACAAAATCTTTGGGGCTATAAATGTGCCTGTGTCCTACTATTTAATTTTTTTCACATGGGGTTAGTTGGAATTAAGTATCTAAATATGTTGATCTCTGCCTTCCAATACATCATTTCCTCCACTAATAAGTATGAGTAGCAGCATTACATGTCAGCAGGGCACAGCTAGGAGTAATTGTGTTAGAGCTTATGAGGTTCTGAGATGGAGGTAACAGACGCTATACAGACATCACACACTGCAAATGTAATGGTGTATACTGCAACAGCTTCCTACCTGCACCCTGTGGGGACTTCTCACAGAGGTAGCATGGAAATTGTGCCAAATCAATCATTTGCGTA
Organism: Pedionomus torquatus; assembly: GCA_013398155.1. NCBI lineage: Eukaryota > Metazoa > Chordata > Aves > Charadriiformes > Pedionomidae > Pedionomus > Pedionomus torquatus. The sequence continues at coordinate 82,209 of VZRU01009336.1, forward strand.
AGTCTGCCCAGGCAAACTAATATATTTCCTCCTGGTGTCCAAGGAGAGAGGCACAGGAATTGTTATTTTTTAATTTTGCATGTTCTGGAGAGAACATATCTTGGCAAGATCTAGGCCCCCATTCCCATTGTCATTATGCTTGGTGTTTCTGAAGGGAAAAAAGGAAAAACAACACTCCGTTTTGCCAGCTGTGAAAGTTTGTGTGGCTACAGTCACAGCGAGAATCCTCTTTCCTTTCTGCTAGCCAGAAATGGGTCATCACTGGCATAGTTTGCCAATCTTTTTGTTTGCATTTTATTTCAGCAGCATAAAAACCCTCTGAATACAGACATCCTGCAGCCAGCTATGCTGTGTCCGTTCCTGCTCAGCAATGCCCATGTAATGATTGTGTTGCCCTGCCTCTAGGCCATCCTGCTTCTGTCATGAGAAAGCCAGAAAGTGAATGCTCCCTTGGCCTCTTGGCAGAGTTTCCAGCATTTCATCATTTAGGATCCTGTGCCATTGACCTATTCATGCATATAGATTTTAAACAAATCAGGCTTGAGATATATTTGTAACCCAAATGAAACATTTCAGAAGAGCTTTTATTTATTCTGGCCACACCGCGTACAATCAATGTCATGGGTAAAAAAATTGTGAGGTGTGACGAGCCCTTGAATGTGTCAACAACTACGCCAATTATTTCTGTAATGAGCAAATGCAGAAAGTTAAAAAAACAGGTAGATTATTCTATTAAACAGTTTCTAATGGCAATTTCATCTTTGCCAGCATATCTGAGCTCTCTTTTTTCCCCATCTCATTCATTCAGTTGATATTTTTTTATAGATTGAGATTATGAAAAAAAAAAAACTCATAATAGTTAGTGGGGTCAGAGTGCACTTGAAAGCAAGAGCAATGGTTTGTTTAGAAAGCATAAGAAACCTTTGTTCTTAGCTTGGATACTTCTGTGTATCTTCCCTCACTGCCTATTGCCACATTATATTTACAAATAAATTATTAGACTGATTCTTGCTGTGAGGAATGGATCCATTTTCTTTGTAACTAACCTACTTCCTCATTCTATAATGAAAATGGACGAGTGTAAATATGTTAATGGCCTTACCTGAGGCAGGCATTTCAAGAAAAGATAACTGAGTGTGATGCACAGTTTGAGTTCAGAGCTTCCTGTTTCAAAGCGTGCACAGATTTCTATTTTTGTAAAGCAAAGAAAAAAACTAATGAGCTTTAGACATAAAACATTTGGTACCATCATACAGCTGCTGTGTGCCAGAAATGCTGACAAACCTATTTGTAAGTCTGTAAGAACCACATGACACAGTATGATTCACGTTCATATTGACCTTTGTCTTGTTTGTGATTGAAAACAATTAAAATTACCAGAGTCAACAGAGTGCAAACGATGTAGAGTAATTGGGTTTGGTTATCTGTGCCTTTAACTGTATTTCTGTGTTTCATCATTCTGACTTTCATGTACACAGAAGCTACTGAACCATTCATGCATGCTCATGTGGAGATGTAGATTCAGTGTGTTTGACAGCTCAGGAAAGTCATAAAGCAATGTTGTCAAACAATTGCACACAAGATGCAAGAGGCATTAGCTAAACTGTCAATAAGCCACAACATTAATGTAAATTATCAAATCAAATTTGTTGAGCTAAACCCAGTGTAAACATGCATTTATCTTAATGGAATAGGATTTGGATATTTGATTATTAAGTTCTCTTCCAAGACAGCAGGGTAGAAGTGTATTAATTTTATTAATGTTTCCCTTATTAAAACAGTGTCTTTAAGTATTTATTCAGGAATTATTTGTCTAGGACACATTTTTGAGGAATATCTTGATTTTTCCTTGCTCTCATGATTTCCTTCAATTGGGTGTCCAACATGAATACATGGTGAGGCCTCCTGGTGCTGGTGGAAGGTGACAACAGCTCCTAAGTGGGATTCAAATGGGGTGACAAGAATGTCTAGGTGTATATCTATATGCATGAATTAGAACAAGTTCCTGGGATACAGATGGTGTCAGTGATCTTTGGTACATCCTTTCCTTCTGTATTTGCACGATGCTCACAAGATCCAAGGTCTTATCCTTTCCAGGAATTTAGAAACTATCCTAGTATGACATGTCGATAAGAATAATCATAGACCTTCAAGTGGAAGTTTATGTTCTCTCTACCAACAATAGTTTCAGGATTCAGATAATTTCTGTTCTTCTCAGTGTTTCTTTAAATGAGAACTTAAAGACCTTTTCTTAATTGTGGCTACTATGTAATATGAAAAATGCAAGAAACAGCATGTCTGAAGTCTTGTATTTCTCTGAGTGGGGACACTGCGTTTTCCTGAGGTGAGTTTAGTGCCAGAACGTGCTGTGGTGAGTAGGCAGACAGGCAACCTAGAGTCTTTAGACATTGTACCTCTGAATGTCATCTTATAGTGTCAGGAATCTCAAAAGCAAAATATGCTGCTTTTGTAATTATCTGCACAATAAATAACACTGGCCACATTATTTCAGTATAAAGGGGTTTTATTATGTTTTCTTCAAAGCAGGTTATCAGATTGTATGTAATAGCCAAAGATAAGACCTCTAGCTCAGCAAGTCACTAAGCTCTTCTTAACTTAATGGTGTAACCCTTCCAATGACATCACACATGGGCATTAGCCAAACAAGGTTAGAAACTTCATGTTAGGAGAACCTAAAATAGAATACTAGAATCATTTTTGTTGGCAAAGGCCTTAAGTCCAACTGTTAACCTGACACTGCCAAGTTACCAGTAAACCATGTCCCTAAGCACCACATCTACATGTATTTTAAATACCTCCAGGGATGGTGACTCAACCACTTTCATGGGCAGCCCATTCCAATGCTTAATAACCCTTTCAGTGTAAAAAATGTTTCCTAATATCTGAATCTCCCCTGGCACAACTTGAAGCCATTTCCTCTTGTCCTGTCACTTGTAACTTAGGAGAAGAGACTAACCCTCACCTCACTACAACTTCCTTTCAGGTAGTCGTAGAAAGCACTAAGGTCTCTCCTCAGCTTCCTTTTCTCCAGGCTGAACAACACCAGCTGCGTCTCATAAGATACATTCTCCAGAACCAACAACAGCTTCATTGCCCTTTCTGGACACATTCCAACACCTCAATCCCTTTCTTGTAGTGAGGAGTCCAAAACTGAACACGGTATTTGAGCTGGGGCCTCAGCAGTGTCAAGTACAGGAAGACGATTTCTTCCCTACTCTTACTCACCACACTATTTCGGATTCACACCAGGATGTTGTACACTCAAGAAGACCGCTGGTTAATATACACTGGTTGTCATTTTCCAGGTCATTTTCCACAAGACAGCTTTACAGCCACTCTTCCCAAAACCTGTAGTGCTGCATGTCGTTGTTGTGACACAAGTGCAGGACCTGGCACTTGCCTCGTTGAGCTTCATATCATTGGCCTCGGCCCATTGATCCAGTATGTCTCTATCCATCTGTAGACCCATTCTACCCTCAAGCAGTTCAACAGCCTTGCCTACTTTGATGTCATCTGCAAATGTATTGAGGGTGCACACAATCCCTTCATCCAGTTTTTCAATAAAGATATTAAAAAGAACTGGCCCCAATACCAAACCCTTGGGGACACCACTTGTAACCAGTCATCAACTGAATTTAAGTCCATTCACCACCACTCTTTGGCTCTGGCAATCCATCCAGTTTTTTATCCAGCAAAGAGTATGCTTGTCCAAGGCATAGATTCTCCAGGAGAATGCTATAGGAAGTGATGTCAAAGGCTTTACTGAAGTCTACATGGACAACATCCACAGCCTTTCCTTCATCCACCAAGCAGGCCACCTTGTCATAGAAAAAGATCAGGTTAGTCAGGCAGGACACGTCTTTTATACATCCATGCTGACTGGGCTTGATCACTTGGCAGCATGAGTGCTGTGTGATGGCACTCATGATGATCTGCTCCACAATCTTCCCTGACACAGGTCAGACTGACAGGCCTGAACTTCACTCGATCCGCCTTCTGGCTCTTCGTGTAGATGGGTGTAACATCAGTCCACTGGGACTTCCCCAGTTAGCCGTGACTGCTGATAAATGATGGAAGGTATCTCAATGAGGATTCCTGCCAGCTTCCTCAGTGCCCTCGGATGGACTTCAGCTGGCCCTACAGAGCTGTGTGTGTCTAAGTAGTGTAGCAAACCACTATTTCCCATTGGATTACAGGGGCTTCGTTCTGCTCCCTGTCCATGTCTTCCAGCTCAGGAGGCTGGCCACCCAGAGTACAACTGGTCTTACTATTAAAGACTGAGACAAAGGCATTAAGCCTTTTTCTCATCCTTGGTCATTATATTTCCCATTGCATCCAATAAAGGACGGAGATTGTCTTTAGTCCTCCTTTTGTTGCTGATGTATTTATAGAAACATATTTTATTGTCTTTTACGATGTTTATATTCTTCTAGTAATGGTGTCTTTAAATATAGGTTTTAGCTTTGATTTAGAATATTTTTTCACAGCAAACCTGTCTTCTTTTTATCATTTTTTTTTATATTCTATCTTGCAAGAATGTCTCCACATCACATGCTGACATTTTGCATTTGTCATCCCTTAGATGTATTGGTCTATTTATTTGCATCCTAGTGCTATAGAGTTCATTCATATAACCATTTCCTTTTATTTCTATATATTCCTAGGCTTTTCCATCATGCTTCTGCCTGTAGCATTCCATTCTCTTACAGAAAAAAAAGTAAAATCTTCATTTTTACAAGAATGTCTAATTCATCTTTGCCTTGTGTACTTTTCTTCTTTTCTGCAGGAGGTAACAACAACTATACATGTCACAAGCACAGTTTTATCTTTAACTTACTGAGCTTACCCAGGTTAATATCATAGCCTTTTTGTCATTATTCCTACTATTTTACTAGTGGTTAATGTCCATCTTTTTTCTTAATCTCTATTCTGGATTCAGTGACTACTCCTGTTCTTTGCTTTTTCCTAATGAGAGGAGATGTAGAAAAATTATGACATGCATAATAAAGAGTATGCTTCTGATTTGTTTCTCTTAGTTATTCCTCCCTCTAAAATCTCTAAAGCTAGAATTATAGTCATACATGCTATAATTTACAGAAAGGTTTGTTCTTCCTTTGAGAAAATGAGTACTTTTAGACCTTCATGCTTCAGGATATAACCAGTGATGAATTGATAGAATTAAACAAACCTTCTATCATGTTTTTTTTTACGTAATTTTCCTCTACAGAGTTCTTCTAATCTTTCCCTGAAGCAGCCAGCAGTTTTTACAGAACAAGACAAACTGAAGTCTGATGTGGAAGAGAGTTTCCTTGGGCATATAAAATAGAAATGTACAATAGGAAATCCAAGCATAAATGCCAATCATGCCACTTCCTTAAGGCTTTAACATGAAAATGCCCTAGAACACATTACTTCCCAATTCAAGCTTCTAAAATCCTCCTTTTCTATCCGTTTAATGGGTGGAGACCTGCTCATAGGGAGTACAATTTGGTATTTGGAATATTACACATTTATGTGCCTTATTCATGGATGAAGACCCTTTGACCTTGGCACTGTGGAAATAGGGACCACAAGATACCCTCTGCCTCTTAGAGAGCTTAGGCTATGTGAGAAGACTAACAAAAGAGTAACGAAATACTATTTATTGATCAACATATGCTCTGAGCATGCTGTTTTCAAAACTTTGTAGGCATCAGAGCAAAGGAAAATTATAAAGAAGATAGGGAAGAAAAATAACAAGGTAGCTCTGGGAGCTACCTTTCTTTTAGAATATGAAGGGTGTCTGAAAGAAACACAAAGACAACTGAAGGTTAACAAGAAGCAGAGACTGGCATTACAGCTGGATTTTTATAAGAAATGAGGATTAGTGCATATGGCCAGGATGAGCATCAGCAGTCTCACAGAAGGAAATCAAGCAGCATGGTCAGTAAAACAGAGACCAAAAGCCCAGGGATGGGTTGCACAGGGAAATCTCGACAACCAGTGTGGCATGTTAGCAAAAAGACCTTTGCAGCAGTTGGGGTGGGTGGGAGTAAGATTGAGATGGCATTTCACAAAGAAAGAGAAAAGGATGTTGCAGTAGCTGACGTGAGATAAGGGTGCCACTGTAAGTAGGATCAAAAAGGCATTTTCTTAGAAATGTAATATAGGAAGAATTTCTAAAACTTTTTATGCGAAGAAGTGTGAAAATTTTGAGAGAGAGCCAAGTTGAAGATGGCATTCTCTTCACAGGCCTAGAAGACAGGAACAGGGTTTTAGACATACTGAAAAATTAAAGGAAGAAGTGGCAATTTGATACCATGACCTGTTATATTAACATGGACTTTTGTTACCTGCTTTAACATATTTTATTTTCTATAATGTAAATTATGTCAGCATAGTGCAAGGTAAAGACAAAGAATTGATAACTTATTATTTAAGGAACATAATTCTGATAAAGAAGTGTTGCAGAGATTATTAACTATGCACAGATTTAATTGTTTTGGTGCCTTATAGCTGGCATTACACAGATCTTCACATCAGTGCTGTCACATTAATTAGCATCACACATATTAGCATCATACATTTTTTCATTGTTATAGTGTTATATTAAATAGCCATCTTAAATCAGTACCTCTGCCTAAACTAGAATGTATCATGGCAGTAAGTTACCTACATACTGCTAATGCTATCAGAAAATACATGAGAACCTAAATATATATATATATGTATATATATAAAAATATATATTTAAATCGTTATTAGTAGCAAAGGCAAAGTACATGAAAAAGTACTTGTTAAGGGTTCCCACTATCTAGAGTACATCTGTACTATCATGTAAGGTGCTGTTTCCTCATTAGGTCTTAAGATTAACAGGTTATGTTTGTTTCTGAGTTCATAATTATAACGAAAGGCTACCTTGAATTTTTCCATTTTTCAAATGCAAGGATCAATGAATGACAGATTCTGCCAACTGTGCAGATGCAGGAAAAAGACCAGGAAAGGTCTGGATAAAAAGCCAGTTGTCTCTTGGAAATGGTCCCATATTTATACTTGTGAAATTAGACAACTCTAATGCTATAATAGATTTTTTGGTTCCCCCTGGTTATTTACTTTTTATATAAAAAAACCCCAAGGGGTATTTAGGAGCTCACAGAGATAAAAATGGGCTTTTTTTGGTAAATCTTTGCAGGTCCATCTGTTCAAAGGAGAAATAATAAATGAAAATACTTCATATACAGTGTTCTGCATAAAATGATATTGTAAATGAAATATATAGTATTTCCTCTTAGACATTAAATGAAACCTCCAAAATACAGCATGAGGGGAAAAAAACCCTGAGTCTTTGGGCAGCATTTACTGGTATGACATGATTTTTGTTTACAGAAACACCATAAAACACCATTGTATGAATAACCATAAAATACCAGCAGCTTCTAGGAGTGATGATTTATTGCATGTATCCGAATCTAGTTTTTCACTTCAGAAAACAGGTTTTGTTTTTAAAAATATTTTGCAAATGCAGCAATAGAAAAGACTTATTTTCATAGTCAAAGACAAAAATCCTTTTCACGTTTTATTAACTAAAACTTGGCAAGGAATACCAAGGTCTAAAAGTTCACAGAGACAAATTTAGAGAAGGAAGGTAATTTTCACATTCAGTTATACATTATTCTAAACTTAACAAGGGCCCTGAAATATGATACCTGGAAAAATATATCCCTAAAACTGCAGAGTGCTCTTTTGCTTCTACACTTGCAAAATTGTAAGAGGTTGCAAGGGACTAGAATAACCCTACTGAAGGTGAAAGTAGAGAAAATTTTTAGCTGCAGTTTACATTTGGAAGAATCAAGTGCACTCCAGATCCTGCAAGCTCTTACCTCCATTCTTAACTTTAAAATTATGGTCGATTTTACAAAATTTGATGTGAGTATTCAGGGAAATAAAGCTAAAGATATGCACAAACACTGGCAGTAAAGGAGTGAAAGAGACCACAGAACTGCCTAGAACAAAATTTCATGAATGTAAGAAAATTGGAATTTGCCATTTTCAATTTGTTTTATATCAGCTTTATTTTTTGCTGTGCTTTCAGAACATGCCAGGGAAATGCAGGCTTCAGAAATTCCAGTATAGTTATTTTTTTTTCCTGAATGCTCATGTTGTTAAGACATATGTTTAGACATATATTTTGATAAACTTAGAATTGACCTTTTGAAGGATTATTTTTTTGTCTGTTATTTAAAATAACAAATTTATTTAGCCTGAATCTCTGATCCTGAAATCACATCCAACTGCTTACCAGAAGGCTATGTGATTTTATTGCTGCCTCTATTTTACCTGTGTTTATTGTAGATCAGGAGGCAGTTTAATCTTCCTTTTCAAAAAGAAAAACACGCAAAGCTTTTACTCTAAAATAATAATAAAATAAAGAGAACATGTCAATAAAATACAATGAATAATGGTAATGCAATAAAGTACATTTTTACTTGTTTGCATTAAGATGCAAAAACCTTAGCTAATCTTTAAATATGCACATATGCATAAAATAATTTTCTTAAATATGGAGCATGTGACCAAGAATTAATGGTGTCTTCCAAAGAGGAGTTATCAGAATGAAATATTTTTGTTCTGATGCCTCATTTTCTATAGTGACTTCATAGAAAAGTTATCAGCCATATTAATTCCTCAGAACAAGCACAAATACAAATGCATATTTGCTAAATCATTTTGTTCTGAAATCTTTAAGAGGCAAAATGCTAACCACTTGTGTCTTTCCCATGCTGTTTCTCTGGTGGCACTCCTGTCATCCTGAGAAAATAGGAAGTCATCAAATGTTACCTGGATTTTCCAGAAAAACTTGAGAAATTCTGCAAAGAGATCCTTACAGACTCTATTTCTGCAGCACTGTAGTTCCTGGAAATGAAAGCTGTCAGCCTAAACATGTGTGAGGTACATATAACAGTGTGCCATTGCCAACTTCAACAGGGACAGTGAGTCTTGCACTGGGTAATGAACCAAACAACTCTAGCCATGTTTAGTCAGAAAAAAATTAAAGAAATATGTTTTGAATACACAGGCAAGGAATGTGCCTGTGAATAGGAAGAGGAGTATTGTGATGAGACCTACAGAGTGCAGAGGGTGTCTCTTGGATGTCTGAGCAGCTTCCAACTTGATGGGGGCTGGAATTTTCCCAGGGACTCCAGGAACTGGCCTAATAAGCCATTTATGTATGACATGTCATTCAAATTGAGCTTTGTCCACTCCTGCTCTGGAATAGGCAGTGAATCATAGATGATAGTTTTAAGAAAATTGTAACTGAGAATTACAGTTGACAAAACAAAGACTATCAGGCCAGATCTCTGCCACTGGAGGATGCCAGGGATAACTCAGTTAAGCAGAACTGAATTATATCAAAGCAGAGGGATGGAAAATCTGGACTGATGCATGCAAAAACGAATGTTTGGCAGAGGTGTAGGGACCCAGACTGTATCTGAACTAAAGATTTCTGGTGAGGTGGTTGTAAAGTTGGTTGAAAGGGAATGTTAAGTGTGAGACGAAGGTCAAGCTGAATTGCTGTATTTGTAGGGAGAACACTGAATAACAGTGAAGTGGCAAGATGAGGACAATGCAGATTAGCCTGTGGAGACAGAATTGGTTCTGCTCTTTTATCTGACTTGGAATAGTGGTGGTGGAAGATGATAACACTGGATTAGTAGGACACAAATAAGATGGTTTCTTCACACTACAAGAAAAACCCAACATATCAATGCCAAGTAATATACAAATGCTGGTAGTATAGTTAGTTTATAGCCTCACATCTCACATTATAGACCTTATTTTTGTGGCATCATCTCTTTAGTCTATGGGCTTTTTTTTTTTNTTTTTTAATAGAAAACACTTGTGTAACTATGCATACTCTTTCTCCTTTCAAAATGTCTTTCGAATGGCAAGCTCTGAGTTCTCATTGTCACAAAAACCTTACCTTTAAAACGTATTTCCAACACTATCAATGCTTCGTGAGGATGTGAAAAAGCAGCCTGTTCAGAAGCATTGGTTATCTTGTAACAGTCTGTCCAGCCTGCCTCTGATCAAAGGGTAGTGCATCAGCATCCCTTGGCAGTGGTACCCAGGGCAAGCTGTGCCCACATTGCAATATGTACCATCTCAGACACCCAAATGGATCTTCTCAGGCAGACCTGTTGCTCCTCATATAAGGGCCCAAGCCTAGGAGAAGGGGATCTGCTGAGGGACCTCAGCCACGGTTTGTTGGTGTGCTCATGGGCAAGCAAGATTGTTGAGAGGTGAAACCTACCCTGGTCGTTCCCTCACCTTGGGAGGTACTGGGCCTGCTCAGGACATGCTGTTGGGGAGGAACAGATGCTTTTCCAGCTGGTCTTAGAGGTTTCACTAGGATGTGGAATAAAGGCTGCCCTTTCATTTATGAAAGAGGGTTTTTTTAGACAACCGTCTCCCATATGAAGTTGTTAATTTGCTTTTCTCTTTCCCTTTTCAACTAGAAAGTCTCCTTAATGCAGAACTGCTGTCTAAAGGGTATCCATACAACTCCCAATCTCACACCCCATCCCAAACACACACAGTGCTCACACTGTGTAATGCTACACATGCCAAGCACCATGGGGGGATTGAGTGCACCCTCAGTAAGTTTGCAGATGACCCCAAGTTAGGTAGGAGTGTTGATGTGCTTGAGGGTAGAAAGGCTTTATTGAGGGATCTGGACAGGTTGGATCAATGGGCTGAGGTAAATGGGATGAGTTCAATAAGGCCAAGTGCTGGGTCCTATACTTGGGTCACAATGACCTCATGCAATGCTACAGGCTTGGCGAAGAGTGGCTGGAGAGCTGCCTGGGCAGAAATGGACCTCGGGGTGTTGTTTGACTGTCAGCTCAATATTAGCCAGCAGTGGCCAAGAAGGCCAACTGCATCCTGACCTGTATCAGGAACAGTGTGGTGAGTAGGACTCAAGAGGTGTTCTTAGCACTGGTGGGGTCCCATCTTGAGTACTGTGTACAGTTTTGGTATCCTTACCACAAAAAGACACTGAGGTGCTGAAGCGGGTCCAGAGAAGGGCAACAAAGCTTGTGAGGGGTCTGGAGAGTAAGTCTTATGTGGAGAGGCTGAGGGGAGAGCCTAGAGAAAACAAGACTGAGATTGAAACCGCCTGAAAGGAGGGTGTAGAGAGGCAGCGGTTGGTCTCTTCTCCCAAGTCACAGGTGATAGGACAAGAAGAAATGGTCTCAAGTTGCACCAGGAGAGGTTCAGATTAGATATCAGGAAAAATACTTACACAGAAAGGGTTATTAAGCATTGGAATGGGCTGTCCAGGGAAGTGGTTGTGGCACCATCCGTGGAGGTATTCAAAAGAAGGGTTGACAAAGTACTCAGTGACATGGTTTAGTAATAGGGTGGGGGTTTTGTTTTTGTTTTTGATCAGAATTTGGTTGATAAACTAGATTTTCTTAAAGGTCCCTTCCAACCTAGACAATTCTATGATTCTATGAAGAACTACCTCATCAGTAGTTTTCCCCTGACTTTCTCCATTAGGGCTGAGCCTTCATGTCTGTATTAGCTAAATGTTTTAATATAAAACAGGATTTGTTCTATGTCAGCTATTTTAATGCAAATTATGGTGGCTGTCAAAGGTATCAAATAGACTGACAAGTCTACAAGTGCAGGTCTCCCTCTTCACAACTTAGCTAGCAACATATTATTTCTGATACTGTATTAGCCCTGTTCAAAGAAAGTAATCCAGCATGTGGGCCTCATCCTACAAGACAGTGTACACACCTTATGTAAGAATTTAAAACCTAAATGTAAGGTGAGTAATGAAAACTGTTTGCTGAACCAGGAGGGGGAACAGAGAGATAATGATGACTCAATATTAATTAGCCTGAAATGAAGTAACTCCAACTTGTCTGTTGCCTGAATTTTAACGAGCATATGCTTTTTGTCAACATTAAGGCAACACACAGTTTTGCAGGAGAGGAACTTTCAGAGGCCTCTTCTTACATGAGAGGAAAACACAAAAGGATTGCTATTATTGGCAAAGCCATGGAAGGGGTCAACAACAGGAACAAGGGGATAGTCTAGGCAAGTATCTCACAGCAGAGAAAGGTTTTGTAGTGGATCATAGCTGAAGTGACAAGTATTGCTGTGATAATTTTATTTTAAGATTAATAGTTCATTCTACCAGTGAATGCAACCTCTCTGCCTTCCTCAAGACAGTACTGACAAGCCAGAAAAAGGATTATTGCAGCAGCCTTCTGGTCATAGCAGAGTGATAAAAAATTTATTTGTGAGGGTGGAGAGGAGAGGTAGCCAATTTGTGGAATGTTATGGAAGGAATAAGGGAAACTTTAGCTCTCATGCAGCTTTAGGATCAAGGAGAGAGCTATTGTAAAGAACAAAGTGGCAAGGAAGATGGAGCATTTTCTGCAAAAGAAAATATAGGCTTGTCTGGGGAAGACTGGGAGCTCTGCTTTGTGTCTGTGGTGGCAGGACATCCATGAAGAGACTCAAGGACTCAGCCAAGCATTAAGAAGTGATGAAATAAGGAGTAATTTAAGTTAACCAAGGTAAGCAGAAGAAATTACACAAACTATCTATGTGCCCATTTTCAAGGCTTACTGCTACAGTTAGTCTGTTCTGTGCCTAATTTGTCAACTGCAGTCATTACTCTTCATGGCACCATCTCAACCTCCATAGCAAATGACTGCAGTGTTGCAGACTGAAATGTATATAAGGACTAAGCAGCAGGAAAAGATTAATCCATCATTAACAACTTTGTCTCTTGGACTGTACATATCTTGAGAGAAAAAGATTTCTAGTCAATGAATATGTATAACAAATGAAGTTGCCTTTACATGCCATATATTTTATATTTCCAGGAAAGTTTGTTAATTTTTTACAGATGTTAGTGAAGGTTTTATCTTTAGAGTCTTTCATTGACTTCTGTTTGGCTGTGTTCTGTCAGCCCAGCAAAGCTAAGCTCATGTACACAGTAAGCTGTGTTCTCTGCAGTAAAAAGGAACAGCAGTCGAATGTAACTCTTACCCATGAATCACAGCTCAGCTCACTTTACCATCATTAGAGTTGGTTTTACAAATGAGAATGTTAGTAAGAGCTTTCTGGGCAGCAAAAAAATGCCAATGGAGAAGACTCATTCAGCAGAACTAGACACAAATTGTACCAATCACACTCTCTGCTGTACTATTTAAGGGTGTAAAAACACACCAAAAAAAATAAAATGCAAACCTTACATGAAGACATCTGCCACAAAGGTCTTCAAATACCACACTATTTCCACCATGTGAGCAGGCAGTGAAAAAACTAAGGAGAGAGTTTTCAGGACAAATTTCTGAGAAAGTCTGAAAAGTAGCTTTTGGTTTTCTACAGGAAGTTTATTTCTTTAGATATATTTTATATTTGTGAATTTATAATACACTTCAGTTTCAGTCCAACTACCATGTTATGAAAAAGGAAATGAATCAAAATATCTTACAATTATCAAATCGATTCTTCTAAAACACTTACAAAACATTTTTTTTCTTCTGTATATTCTGTAGTTAGTGAAGCAGACCGCTTTCAAACTTAGGTATACATTTCTGCAGAGGAACTGCTGATTAAGATTTGTGCAGCTCTCTTACTGTAACTCGATGATTTCTATGTCCTTGAAACAAATTGTCTGGCAGCTGCCTGCGATCTAGCAAGTGTGTCAGCAAAAGTGACCTATGTGTCAAATTTTCACTTTGTAACCCTCTGTTGATTGTGAAAGAAGCGTGAAAAAATTCCAAAAGGTTCCAGTTCCCTCTCTTTATGTACTGCCACATGTGGGTGTTTAAGATCTGCAAGTTCTTGAGCTATTAAAAAACAAAACAAACAAACAAAAACCCTTGAAATTTTCATAAGGACAAACGTTTGCAAGATTTTGTATAATTCTTTCTTCTGAGGATGCCAGGTGTTTCACATCAGTAACCTAAGGTACAGTAAACATCTTTTAAAGTGTGTCCCCTGTCTTTATCATCACATTAAATGTTTTAGGAACCCTGTAGATAGCAAATAACACTGAAAACTGTTAAAACCAGAAAAAAAACTAATTTTCAAAGGGTCATAGAATCAGAGCATAATTTGGTTTGGAAGGGATCTTTAAAGGTCATCCAGTCCAGCGCCCCTGCAATGAACAAGGACATCTTCAACTAGATCAGGTGGCTCAGAGCCCTGTTCAACATGACCTTGAATGTTACCAGAGATGGGGCATCAACACAAGGGTGCCCTTGTACTTCAATGTTCAGCTGCAGTCAAAACAGTATCTGAGCACTTAACATTTTTTTGATAGTTGTACTGGGATTTCTAATTCTAGTCTCAAGTATGACCAAGTGAAAAGATACACAGGAGCTAAAAGGAAAGACCAAAAAAACCTGATTTAATTTCTCAAAATTCAAGACCAGTTTACTTAGATTATTTTACACATTTCTTCAAAAGTAGAAGGTAAACTTTTGTGCCTTTTGACACAAAATTTGAGTAAAATTATTTTGTGGTTGTAAGTAGGTAACATGGCCAGTGTCATACTGAAGTCAACCTCTCAGAATAAAACAATGCCAAAAGTTAACAGAGACTACATAAGAGCTACTTTTCTTTAAGTCACATAAGAGCTACTTTTCTGTAAGATCAGTAAGACGCTTCTGCATCATTAGTTTTCTCAGGTAATTACTGTGTTACCTTTCATTTTGAATGCTGAATTTCTGAAAATTTTCAAAATCTTGTTCAGCCAATTTAATGAAATTATTCATGGCCTTGTTCTGATTCCTTAAAACCCCAGTGAAACCAGTAGAATCCCCTCCATTTCTGTGTTTCTTTGTAGGTCTATGCAGGCTCTTCTTTGCAGATGGCATTGTAGACACTACATAATCTCTTTACATAAAGTACATTCAGGGCACTGTGTCCTGTCAGCAACGCTTCCTTGGCTCAGCAGGTTAGATCTGGTGACAAGCTGGCTTTCACACATGAAGGTATCAGACTGCTGTTGAATGCAGGGCACCTCAGAAGAGAAATGAGACTACTGACCCAAGATAGAAGGGGTCACTGAAATGATGCATCAGTGGTGGTACTCCATGTGATACACAAAAGCAATCCAACATGCTCCTGTGATAAGACACCTCCAGTAAAGTGGCACATAAAGAAGTCAATGGGTGAAGTAGAACTATTATTTTTGGCAGTTTTGACAAAGATATTTACAGGACAGTCTGTGTGTTTTGTTGCCTCACTGTATGCAGAGCACTTTTGGAGACTGCATTTTATTTCTCATGGCATGAGAAGATGTGATCCTTACAAGTAAATGGAATATTATTTACTGCCAGCTTGCTGACAAGTGTAACCTCCTCCATGAACTTTGGATTCTTTCTATGAAGCTGTGTTTTTACTAAGAATAATGCTAGATGCAACAAGACCAACTGTAAAGCTGCTGCCATAATGTACACAAAACTGAAAATATAATCTATCTCTTTTGGGTATTTTCTACAGCCAACAAGAGAAGTTTGATTTGTTTTCAAGAGATTTTATCCTCCTTCTTGTTCCTGGAGCTCTTTTTCTTGAAGCATTTATTTCCTCTGGCTGTATGATATTAATCATTATGCATGGATACATCCGTGACTATGTGAGCTGATGCAGGCAGGACACAGGAACAAACACAAAACCACGGATTAAAGCCAAAGCACACATTTAATCTCAATACCTCATGGATTGGAGAATCTCTTGAAGCAGCACCTGAGCAGAAGCTTGCAAGTAGGAAACATGGGCAGCAGTTTAAAACCATTACACCTTGTCCTATCACTACACTTCCTGACAAAAAGTCCCTCTCCTTCTCTCTTGTAGCTTCCTTCAGATACTGCAAGGTTGCTATAAGTCTCCCTGGAGCCTTCTCTTCTCCAGGCTGAAAAGCCCCAGCTCTCTCAACCTGTCTTCACAGTACTTCTCCATATTAATAAGAGAGTCTTTTTTAGCAAGCGAGTGAGAGAGCGAGAGCGCTCACACTGGCTTTTCTGGTCTGTATTTCAAGGATTCCAGCAGGCAGGGTTTTCTGCTGTGCTTTGATCTCTTTCAACAGCAGGGCAAGAATCTCTGGCATATTTGATAAGGTGCCTCTGAGTCTGTACCAGGCCTGCGTTACCTAAGTGCAGATGCTCTACTTGTTGAGCACACAAAATTAAACAACAATTAGTGTGATATATGTGTTTTCCAGCACCTCACATGCGAGTCACTTGAGCATATTTACAGTTGTCCTCACCAGTCTTCCAGTACTTTCCCACAGTGACCCTGTGGATAGGTGAGTGCAAAATGGACAACCACATATTTCATTTAAGGATCAGCAGCAAAGAATAAAATGGAAGTATCTTTCTTCACCAGAAGACACTGACATTAGAAAAGAGTCTTAATATTCCTCCCCTTCTCACTGAAGTTTTAAAGTCTCGGACATTATCTTTCAGGGTAAGTTTAATGTGCAGCAAATAGAGACTTATCTACATGACCCTCATTAGCATTTATGGGCAGTTCTTTGGCTCTCATTTTGGGAACCTTGCTGCTGGACCATGCAAAGCGTATATATGGAGCACAATTCATGAGTTCCAAGCACAATTACAAGTGTAAGGGTGGCAGAAACCTCTCACTGTCTTTTGCAGGAGACAACGCTGATGGACAGACGCATAGGAGAAAGCTTTGATGGAGTCACAGCCGAAATATATAACATTTAGGCACCGAGGCTGAAGATAGTTTGTTTTGGGGTTGGTTTTTTTTTCTTTCTTTTTTTTTTTTTTTTTTTTTTTTTTTAAGAATAGATTACAAAACACCTGCCATTCAGAAGGCAACGGGGTTTCCCTTTCTCCTGTTGAAGATGCAACTGCAGCTCATGTAAATCATATCTGAGCTAACCACAAAAAGTAAACTGCTAACAGAATAATAATGAACATAATGCAGGACACAGAGATCTGCTGGGTAAGTACCTGGGGGTGAAGAACCGAACTCCACTCTCTCCTGGTAGCACTGCTGTCTTCAAGGCAGTTCAGCTTGGCCTGAGGGACAAAAGCAGGGAGAGAAAACTGTAAGGTCAGTTCAGGGCAAAGCCTGGAAAGAGAGAGGAAAAGAAGCCAGAGGAAACAGCATCTTCTAATAGCACAGTAGAATGTATTTGTATTTGGCCTCTGAGATATGTAAAGAGAAATTTGTCTCAATGCCATCCCAACTCCCCTTCTCCCTGGCAGGGGCTGTGCAGCTGCTGATCGCATGGCCAATGCCACCACCACTAAAGTCTCTCTGGGAGAGCCTGCAGCAAGGCTATGCCACCCCTCCAGGAGGGCAATAACTACACGCCTCCATAACACAGCAGGGCTCTCACTCAACATCACTACTCTTCACACCTTTTATCTAGCTTCCTTTATTCCTGAGGATTATTTTTTATGAGCTGAACAATGGATTAGGAGTGCAAGTGGACTTGAGATTTATAAGGTTTGCTATAGTGAAACAGATTAACTACTTTATTTGCATTCTGCTGTAGCAACAGCCTCTCACTATGCAATGGATGAGAACAGAAGATCAAAAGTCTATTTTCAGACTCTGTCTGGAACTCACTCTACAGATGTTGCTCTTAACATATTGCTTTTAAATTAAATCAATTTTTTTTTTTTATTTCACACTCATACGACTTTGCTTCTACAACTTGCAAGTCATGATTCCAGCCAAACAAAAGAGAAATGCGAAGAAACCTTGTTCAACTTACATTTTAACCAGTAGATCCTGCATAACAGACTCCTTGCAGCACCAATAAACCTGTTTTTCTGACTAAACCCAGCTAACACACAGAATGATCTGGTGAGAATTTAATAGATGTAGAATGCACAGATTCTGTACTCTTAATTTGCAAGCAGCAACCAGCATAAAACTTTCCAAACTGGTTCCCTGAACCATATAGTTCCACGTTTTTTGGGAATGCCTGTGGACATTTAAAACTTACCAACATTTTTATGTATGAAAATAAGTGACACTTTGAGATTTTTTTGGGTGATTATTTGCTGTGCTTGTGCATGGAGTTCTCAGTGGATGCAAATTAATTTAAGATTTCCTGGCATTATTGGGATTTTTGTTTTTAAATTTGTCCCTTAAAGCCAACAAATAGCCACCTGCTTTGCAAACTCTTCATTTGTAGTGTCCCGTGTGCTTGGGACTCCTCAAAACTTCAGCTTTTCCCCACCCCCAGTTATTTAAATATTCATTTTCTTTAATCTTGACTCATTCCACTTAATACATGGAACAAAGCAAAATATTACAAAGGCACTCTCATATGAAGCACAAATAAAACAATTTTTGAGGGACTGGAAGGTTCCTCCTCGGTTGCCCTTTAGGACTTTAGCAGCTGGGTGGGATGTGAACCCCTTAGATGTCATAGTTTGCCATTCTGCCTGAAAAAAAGGAGTATTGGTAGTTTAGTATGTGACACTACAGGAGATGGTACTGTTCTACAAGGTGGCAGAGAAGCAGGAAACCTGAGAACTCTGCAAAGGGCTGTGTGGTGGAAGCAGGTCCCAGCACTGGGGCTGGCAGGGGGAACCTACTCGCACCCTCACATGGAAGCAGCAGCAGCGGCTCCTCTCAGGCAAGGGAGGTTGCTGGCTGGCTCACTGGCCAGACTGCCCTGGGCTAGCGGGACAGCCTTCAAAGCCAGAGCTGGCATTTTTACCAGTCGCTGCTGGGTATATAACTGGTTGAAAAAATTTCTGACAGAAGAATGTTTCCATTAAAGAGACAGTTCTATTAAAATTGACACATTTCACAAAAAGATGACAGCATTGATTCATTTGGACTCTTCCCATTTGAAAAAAGAACATTCTTCTTTCAATTCTATGCTATGAAAACAGCTCATCTCACCTTTTACATCTTTATTTTACTATGCATTTAAATACTAAATGAGATGTTATATATACATAATATAGATGGATAGTATTCTGGCATTACACCTACCTAGTGATTTAACTTTATGTAAAAGGTTTCATAGTATTAGAAGCAAACATTTTGATAGCAGATTCACACTGCAGTTTCCACAGCGTCCGTTCACAGGACGTGTCAAACATGAGGCTTGACAAAACAAAATGAGAAATTAGATTTGCCTGTGCAGCGTGGCTAGTCAGGTTTCTTAGCACTTCTGCATGGGAACCACTGACCAAAGGTGTCATGTTTTGCAAAGCAGATGCTTGGAGGAGGGTCCTGATTTCCACAGGCTTGATCATCGCCCACAGCTAAGCTAAAGAGCCAATGTGACTATTGCTTTCTTTCCTCTGCTTGAATCTACTGTCAGTACACTCTGCTCTCCTGGAAAGCCAGGGAGATGCAGGACTGGTGGCAGCTGCTCATCAACCAGCCCTCATGTCCTTCTTCCTCCACTGACTTTCAAATTGGGATGCAGCCTTTTAGATAGCGGCTGACCAAACACAGCTGTTCGAAATGTGATGTCGCAGCAAGGCTGCAGGACCCAGTGATGTGGGTGTAATTGAACAATAATGATTGAGGTGTAGGACATTTCCTGGGGAACCGATAACCAGCTGGGAGGAGTTAATGGCCCGCATTGTGCTTTGGCTCATTAACTGCTGGCAGATATTAATCCCCAGAGAACATTCCTGATGGAGGCTGGTGTTGCTGTATGACAGGTGGTGAGGTTGTATTTTATCTTCTTCATGCCTACCTGTTTGTTGCCAACTGTGCTGTGAGTTTGATGATGGCCTCTTTCACTATGACAGAGAGAGCCATAAGGGTCCTAAATCTCCTCCATATGCCCTAGCAAAGGTCTTGAAGTCACCAGGTGGTAACTGGCTGTTCCTGCAGAGCAGTGTCTGGTTGTACTAATTTGTAGCCCCTGGGCTAGCTCCAGATTCCCTCACTGTGGCTCAGTCATATGCTGCCCCCACTTGCAGGGAGTTCTCTCCTTTTCCATAAGATATGCAATACAAGTATGAGAAAGGGAAATAGAGAGAGAATGATTTATGATATTTTTTTTTTTAATTTATTCAGGGGAACTTTAAGGAGTCCTGTAATTTATAAGTTAAAATTAATTATTTTTTAAAGGAAGCTGACCCACTAACAGTTTCTGAGAAGAAAAAGATGTAAAGCAAATAAGCAGCTATTTTTAGATGACATAAAATATAATAACAGAAGTTATTGATGGGTGTACCTTTGTCGGGGAAGCTCGATAATATTATCAACTAAATCACATCCCCAGTCTTTTAGAGCCTCCCAACAGTAATGGAAGCCAGCCTCTTATTCATAATAAGTCCAATAAAAGAGATTGCATACAGTTTTGTGTCACTTTTTGTACATTTTAAAGTTATTTTATTTTCTACTAAGAAGGGAAATACTCACTGGAAACTTCATACTGAAAAATCAAAGCTTCTCTTTCTAGCCTCTCCCCCAAAAATACCAGGGATAGCTTCAGGAGTTAGCATCAATGTAAACAGCTCCTGCTGGGCTGTCTGCTGAGAATTACCTGAACATGATTTCTTGCAGAACTCCATTGACCGTGATAAAATTACACCAAAGGTAAATTTGGTCCTGGCTACAAAGAGGAAAGACAGAATCACCAGAGATGCCATGGTACTTTTATCTGAATATTTGGCTTGCTAGTGGCTTTAGAATTGTTCTCTTTGTATCTGCGCTGGGAACATTAGGGAAATTCATTAATGGCAGGAGGATTTAAAAAGGCAGAGGCTGAAGGCAGCTATCCAGTGAGATGCAGCCATTATCTACATGCCCAGAGCACTTGCCATGAACTCATTTTAAAAACTGCACTGTTTTATAGCTGGTGCTTGAGAGAAATGCTCATTTGAATTACTTTGCAGCAACAGTGCTTTTTATGTTAAAGGTCAGATAAACAGGTAGAAAAATTCCACTCAATAACAGGGCTGTTTCTGAAAGACAAGAGCTTTGAGAAGATTATTGTTTCTTTCAGATTCCTAGTATTGGTAGCCTTGGCAAGAACAGAGAAATTAGGCAGGGTCAGCCTTATTCAAGAAAAGTAAGGTGGTTGTGACAAGGCTGAGTGGACTCTGGGCACCTGGGTTATGTTGGCCTGGAGGGAGTATGAACACACAGAACAACCAGCCAACCTGAGTGACTCTAACCAATTTTACAATGGAAAGCTGCAGATGCACAAGAAATGTTTTATGGGTAGTGTTTTGACCCTCAATAAGCCAAGCAGTTATTAAGGCTGGGACTGTGGGCCACTCTGCTGATGCAATGGGTTTTGTTCACTTTTTTATGTATATGACTATATTGTATATTTTCCAAAGAAAGTTGTTTACCACTTCATCTTCTAAAAGACTCTCCTGTGATCTTAAAAGGCTGAAGAATACCTGGAAAGCAACTAGGAAGGTCACAGTTTCAGTCCCCGAACCATGAAAATAGACACTTTCTTGGATGGGGAAGATTTAAAGCAAGACCATTGAGAAATGAATCTGACTCTGGCAGTAGCCATTGACATCTGGTGCAAAGTCACAAAATAAAAAGGGGGAGAGACTGAAACATACAACCCCAATGAAATAACTGTTCCTGTGGCATGATGGCTGAGTGGAATAGTATGAGATAAATATACTCACAGTAAGAAAAGAAAATAGATTGACCACTACTGTCAGGATGCTATAAAATGCAATAGAGTCTTCCTCTCTCTTATACTTTGTAAGTGTATTAGAAGTAGAATGAGGACTGAACTTGAACAGAATAATATTTTAAAGGACAAAAAATAAGAAATTGGTTTCTTTATTCTTTTTGTTATATTGTTTCATACCACTTTTATTGTTCCTCATCTAAAGTGCAAGAAGGCCTCAACATGTGTTTGCGATACCAAAATACATTTTGGATTTAGAATCAATATTCTGCCCTTACAGCAGAACAGTCCTTCAAAAACTGTCATAAATGATATACCTAATATCATAAAGCAGTTCTGAGAGTGGGTGAATTGAGGCCTCAAGGCTTCTTTTTTATATTTCTTGAGTGCTTATGGGGCTCCCGCTGTCATAGAATCTTAAACTTGTGACTTTAAGAATTTATTCTCCTAATATTCAGATGTTATTAGAGAGTCAAAAAGGCAAGTCCATGAGAAGTGACAACTTGGAGCCCTAGACTATTGATGGTACTCCTCAAATTTTCTGCTTAGTGAGAAAGTTAAAAAAAAAAAAAAAAAAAAGATATTTTGCATTTTTACTGATAAGTTCCCTCAAGTTCTGCCTAAATTTTGCTAAGCAAATTTAATACCCAAAATTGGACAGGCTCCTCAATTTAAATATTTCTTGGTGTCCTGGTTTGAGGTAAAATGAACCAATTTTCTGTTTTACAGTTTTACTTTCTTAGCTGGGCCTCTTCTAACTAGCTAAACTCTGAAATTAACAGCACATTGTTCAAAGCTGTTCCGTCTCACAGTGATAAGACCTGATTATACCAAGGGATGGTATGCAGAGAGGCCCTTGTTTAGACTTATTGCTGGAAGAACCAAGGTCAGATAATTTTCAGCATTTGCCCGTTGGAGGGTCCCACCTTCAAGGAGGAGCGGACAGGACAGGTGACCCAGAACGGACCANTATATTACTTATATTTTCATTAAAGTAGTTTAGTTTGTTCTAAATTCTTGAATCTCTTTAATTCCTTCCTCTCCTCTCTGACCAAAAGGGGGGAGGGAGGGACATCTGTCATTCAGGTTTTGGTAAATTTGGCTGAAACCACGACACTTGGTCGTAGTGAAAAAGACCTAGAAGCCATCCTCAGCACACTCTTTATAAAACATATACATAAGTAGGTTTGATCTCCAGTCAAAACAGTGCCAGAAGCTGCAGTTGTTCAAAGCTACGGGGGGAAAAAAAAGAATGACATTGAGTATCCCTTCCTCCCGATATGAACATGTGCATACTTACTCCTTCCAGTAGCAGGGATTATACAAATTATGACTTAATTCACATTGGATGTGCCATCTCTAGCCTTGGGATACACAAAACCCCTTAACCACCAGGCCTCAGCTGATACTGTATTCCCATCCTGCCTCTTGAATTTGTTCTTCCATTATACAGATACGAAATCGCTGGGCAGCAAGACCACATCTCACATTTCAGATCCACAAATTTCTGGGCTAAATAGTCCAAGTAGCATCTGGAGTCCTGTATCAAGTGAAGCTGTATGTAATTCATAACAAGGGTGAGATTTAAGATACAAACTTGTGTCTAAAGCACTTCTTATTTATAAGTGGAATGCTCAAGCTATTGGAAAGATCCCACTGAAGTATGAGCTTTCTCAGGGAGGAGAGGGGATCCAAGGTTCTTACTGTTTCAGCACCAGATTCAAGGCTGTGGATTCAAATTGTGAACTGGAGACATGGAAACCCAGAAGGTGAATCCTTTTGCAGCTTTAGCCCTATGTGACTTTTCAACAGCCCCAACTGGGTAGGGAACTGAATGAAAGGTTACATAAATGCCTACCTTAAGAGGGAGCTGGGTCAGTCACACTAAGGAAGAACCGCCTAATTTATGGTTAGCCATGTTAAAGTCAGGTATCTCCTATTTTCACATACAGATCTCACAAAGATAAAGGCTGAATTTATTCTTAAGAAGTGTTTGCATGGTTTATGGTAAGAGATTTAAGCAAGTGACCTGGAATAACTTTTTGATGGGTACAGCTGGAAAAGACAGATCTTATTTCTTTGTGATTAACATTACCAAGAGGAGATGCTAAAACAATACTGCTAAACACCTGGTTTTCATCAAGAAGAAATCTACCATTGACAAATCAGTCATACGTATGCTTATTTAGGCCAATAGCCAAATGACGTAGCCATAAAGTCAGAGATATCTCTTTAGCAAGAAAACAGTCTTAGTTTATAAGTGGTGATAGGTTAGGTAATAGCACCTGGTCTAATTAGAGTCTCACTGTTTTGTGGGGTTATTTTATTAGAGCACAAACAAATACTTCTTCCATTAATGTCAGAAACCCATTTTATCGAGCTAAAAAGGCATGTTAAAAAAGCTTGATCTTGAAATATGTGCAATACAGCCTCGTGAGCCTTCACCAGGCAAAAGGGGAGGGGGAGCTCCTGTTGTGCTTTCACACATGGTTTGCTCATAATGTGAGGGTAACTGCCAATGACAGCATTTAGCTGGTTGAAAGAATGTGTCTTTCCAGCATCTTCTTGCAAAATTGTGTTTTCCAGCAAACTCCTTAGATACTGAGTCTCTCAGAATAGAGCAAACGGATTGCCAAAACTCATGAAAACAAAATGACTGTCACCATTGATTAATGAAAATAATATGCATGCTGGTAGGCCCACACTCACTAATCACATTTTTCATATACAAGTTC
Organism: Pedionomus torquatus; assembly: GCA_013398155.1. NCBI lineage: Eukaryota > Metazoa > Chordata > Aves > Charadriiformes > Pedionomidae > Pedionomus > Pedionomus torquatus. Next base: position 106,599 of record VZRU01009336.1, read on the forward strand.
TAGTCTTATATTTACATTCAAAAATACTTATTTTGCATAAAAGGGAACAACAAAAGAAGCTAAAAGTAAATAATCTGTGGGAGAACAGAGTCTGCGTATCTCCTGCAACAGCCTGTGTCTGAACTGAAGATGCGACGGTAGCAGTCTCCAGCTGATACCAGATTCTTAGTGACTGAATGGGGTTATACAGAGAAAAGATCCTGATATTTCCTACACATCATCACAGTCTTGAATTCTCCAGACTAAGAAAATAATGCTTTGAAAAAGTGACGGATAACATATTGAAAGTTATGCATGAGGAAGTAACTCTTTCTTCGATCTTTTTGCAACATTAAACCCTCCAACTCTCTAAAATAAGCACGGTCAGAAGGACAGAATGGATATAACTCACTGTATCATGCATGTTTAGACACTACAATTTGTACCCGAGACATATTTCAGCCATGTGCTTCCAGTACCAGGTTCTCCATCTTTCTTCTCTCCTAGCAGTCTCAGCAACTTCCAAATACTGGGCATGTCCTTTCTGTAGCTAGGAAAACAAGAAAAGCCGTGCACACAGAACAGCGGTCTTCCTCTTTCCTTCTCCATCCTTTAGCCCTGGGCCCAGTTGGCACCAGCCACCTCACTGTGCAGATGGTGGCCTTCCCACTCCTTCTGCAGTCCTTTCTCTTCCTTGGCACTGACGGCCAGCTTTCTGGTGAGAACCTAAATTAATTTATCCAATGGAGTGATGTCACCCCTTTAGTCCTATCGTGAAGCCCTGCTGAATGGAAAACAAAAGGAAAGTAGTCAAAGCTTGAAGACCATGGTGGGATTTTTTCCTTGATTCTCCAATTTCTCCTACAAGGCTGCAGGCAGAACAGCCTTAGGTAAATGGATTACTTTAACAACAACCCAACCTGCACCCAGACCTGTATTTGTATAGCACATAGCAAATAGCCTCTCTTGCTTTTTCAGTATTTGGCTGAAACTCCGAGCATATGGAAATAACAAGTACTAATAGCTGAGTAGCCAGCAGTTCTATAACTGGCTGGATTGTTCTTACCTCCCCAACCTCCTGAATTTCTTTCTCACAGTGCACCTGAACCAAAATCTCAGATCTAAACTTCCTCTTGAACTTTGCAAAGCCAAAGCCTGGTGTTGAACTATGCAGTGGCAGAGCTATGTGAATAAACATGTTAGAAAGTCTTGTTTTGTCCTGAATGGCTAAAAAAGGAGCCTTATGCTGTTTGTGAAACGGCATTCAGTGAAGGCACTCAAAATAGCTCTAGGTGAGTGGCCTGGATTTCCTGGCTGTTATAAAGTATCTTTATCTCCTAATTACATCTAAGTAACTGGCTCTGTGAGTTAGAAAGGAATGTAAACAGCCCTCCTGCAAAGGAATCACAACACCTTCCCTCCTGTGTGCCGTGGTTTCTGTCCCTGCTGCTCAAGCCAGCGGGACAGGGCTGGTAGATTAGCGGACTGCGTCACCACGGAGATACCCCACCAGAGCTTCAGGTGCAAGATGGGAATCTTGCCCTTTCTTCTGCCTTAGCAACATGATGGAGTGAGTTATGGAATTCCTAGAGAGCAAGGGGGATTTTCTCCACCCCCTTTAATAAACCTACTTGCACATTTAGTGTATTTTTGCCATTTGAGGAAATTATTCCTTCTCCCCCAGACCAGTATAGTACAGACTGAAGTTTATAATCAATGATAAACTTGACCTAAAGGAAACTCTAATAGTATGTGATTCGCAGAAATGTTGGTGTATTCATCTTCAGCTACCAAATGCAGCAAAATTGGAGTTTTCATGGGGAAAGTATCTGGTTTGGCTTGCACACAATGGGGGTGTTGTGTGGTAAATTCAGGTGTATTTTGGCCACACATCTGAGGAATATACTCTCATTGCGCATAAATACATCTATACAGTCACTGACTTCGCTTTCCCAGCATCCAGGTGGTCTGAAATCAAACTACTGAGGCAAGAGCTGCATTTCTGCTATTGCTGAGCACCTGTCAGTCATTTATAGCCACTCACTGTGAGCAGAAAGCAAGGGTATACTTTTTTTTTGAAAATAACTGGGGTGTGAAGCATCAGAGGAACAGGCTCCATTACATTATTCCTGGCTAGTCATTGCCAGGTATTCAGCCATACAAAATACCAGCGTCATGAGAAATTATACAATTAAGTCACCTTTTAAATTTGCATTTACAGAAGGACTTCAAATTCCTCTGGTGATTGTTTCAAAAAATAATTTTATATTTTGCATAGTAGTACATTTTTTTTTTTTAGATGAATATTTTAATTTTTCTTCCCTTTTGAAAAAAAGACATTTTCTACACTTCTTTGAGCTCTTCTGACTTACAATATAAATGTTCATGGATTTACATTTCAAGTGGCAATTTTTCTTTACAAAGCTTTTGACCTAGACAAAAAGAGTGGAAATATTAAAGGTCTAAAGTTATTGCTAAGTGAGTGTCTTAAGGAAAGCCAATATCAAGTAAAGATACTTTATCTCTAGCAAAACTTGATTTTGGAGCTGGACTCCTGGTGGAAATTGTACTGAAGAAATAGTAGGGGTGTTGGACAGTGTGGGCTACAAGCAAAGGAAATTGTTTTGAACAGGAAGAAGTTGGAAGAACCAGAGTCATACAGGAAGATGAGACTAGAAAACCTGGGAAAGACTGTGAAATTACCCATAATCTATTGTTTTCTCTTATGAATAGACAGATGTTATGAAGACAATATTGTTTTGCTTTGCCCTTAGAAGGAACCCTGCTGACCCTTCTTTTGCAAAGAATCAACCTTACCAGCTTGTTAAAAATTCTCATCAAGTGCTAGCCAGCACTCTGAGAGATGTACATGTTTAACTATGCATCTGCTTTTAAAACAAATACTGAAGCCTGACTTTCCTCTAACTGTTGGTAAGAACTATCACTTTACCAGAATTAGGGTAAATGCATTTAAGTGAGAATTAGGGACCTTGTATGCGCACACACCTTGAGATAGAGTAGGTGGTAAAGGAGTGGGAACTGGGTATGGAGGATAATTAATGGTCTGGGCTGTGTGTGGTTCCTCCTTCAAGGAAGACTAACCAGTAGAGTGTACCCAGGCTGAGAATCTGGGAATGCTTTTCAGTGTTTTTTTTTGTTGTGTTGTTGTTGTTTTTTGCCTTTTTCCTTTCTCCCTCCTTCTTGTCAAGAATTATTCAGAGTTTTTATTTAAAATGTAGATTTTGTAATCCTTTAATGCTTTGCTGCTATTGTAATTAGTCTGTTATCACTATCTCTTAAGTACCAGCTCTGAGCAATCCTGTGGGCCCTTTAATCCTGTCTGTTTGGTGTCACCTCTGTGACTTGTTTTCTATGAAAATATTTTCCAAATGAAAACCTTTCACCATTCTTTGTGTCTTAAATCGTCCCCTCTGCAGCAGAAGGAAGGTATCAGCCAGTAAGTATGGCAATTCTAACCTTCTCCAGTATTTGTAGTCCTGTTAGAAATATTGCAAAACATCAAAACCACTTGAGCAGAAATGTTAAAAGCACACAGAGAACATGAGCTAATTTTAAAAGTTTGCAGTGAGTGGTACATCTAACAAGCAATACCATACCATGACCTTTTAAAAGCATTGAACACCTAGTGAAAACTACCAAGCAACAAGGATACCAATTTTTCCTTGTTTTGTGTGTGGCCCCTCTTTGTGAAGGAGGGAAAAAGAGAAGCTGTTACCTTAAAAGCACTCCGGGAAGAGGCACTCTGCAGCTGCACTTTTGCCATGCTGTCTCTGTCCAAATAAAACTACAAAGTTCTGCAGTTGCCTAAAGTGGTGAATGCTAAATTTTAAACCTTAGCTAGGTCTTTTGTAAACTACTTCTGCTTCTCTGCTTTTAGGGAGTTCTGGATTCCTTACCACCAGAGCATAGAATAGGAAGATGAATCCATAAGTTTCAGCTCCAGTAACAAAACAGTACTAGAGCTGCAGTTCTCGAAGACAGAAAGTAAAAAGATGAAGGATAGGCTTAAGGCAGGGCTTTTCCAAAGAACCTGTTTCTAACCTTTCTGCTTGAGCCTGAGCATTTGTTGTTGGGTTACTTTGGGCTCAGTTACGAATGTGGTAAATATCCAGGAATTCTGAAAAAGAAAATGCCTGCAGGAGGCACAAGTATTGTAAATATAGTCTGTAACACAGCATTTGAAACAGCCCAGGGTGATAACTCTTTGGAGGAATCGATGTATATATATAATGGTATCCATGTTTGCAACTAACCAACCTTGTGCTTTGCCTGGAGAAAAGTTTTCTGCCCAGTTGCGTGCACACACTGAGCCCCACTAACCATACTTGCTGCAGAGCATTCATAGATACACAGGCTATAAGGGGCAGCCCTATAGCTGTGACCTCTATCCTGAGGCTGAGCTGTCCTTCTGAAAGAATATGACCAGAGGCAGAAGTGAACATGCTTCTAAAGCACAGGTTTTGGTTGTATGTGGGCTGGCACCAATCCTCACCAGTAAGGATGATTTCTTCTTACCAGTTGCTGGCCCTTTTCGACATGGAACTATAGGGCAGAAGCAGCAAACTGGTTCCTCTGCAGCTACAGATGAGAAAGCGCTATTCTAACAACCACCATGGAGCCAGACTGTCTAGTGGGTTGCTCTTCATGTACACACTTCTTTTGCTTGCACATATTTTGAGCTTTAATCTTCAATGTTTGGATTTTTTTTAAAAAAACAGTTATTGAAATAGGTCCCTGCTCCAGTGGTTTCCTACCAGCTATGAAGCCAACAGGCTTTTAACTATGTGAGCCACATTGACGGCTGGCTGGGAAGTTGTGGCCTGGGAGCTAACCTGCTTCTGATAACAGGGAGTCTCTAGTAAGATTTTGACAATTCAGACTGGTGTAAAGCACTGTGGCCTGACTTGCTCCAGGTTAGCACGTTTTTTTTTCCATTTTGAAGTCTGTGGTCTCTTTGGCCTGTATTAGACATGACAGGAGCCCCGCTGGCCTCCCCTCCAGGCAGGGCATCAGCTCGGCGGGCTGCTGGCCCGGCTTATGTCCTGCGTCACATATTTGATTTCCTGCATCGGGTCTGATCTGAGTTTAAAGATCAGGTCCTGTGGGTTTAAGATTAAGGCATTTTGTTGTTGCTTGTCAAGTCTGAAATATTTTCCTTCCTGACACTCATGAGCTGACTTCTTGTCAGTGTTTTATGTGTTTATTTAAAAGCCCACAATCCCTTGCTAAAACCAGTGAGTACTGTTTTAAAACACTCCTAATATGTTTTCTGATACATGATGGATTTTCATATATAAGTGAAACTTCATGAAAAACACCAATGATTTTGGATGCATCCAGTTCTGCATTCATGACTTGTCACATTAAGGAAGTTTGGTTTTCCCCAATGTAAACAGTCATCATTTCTTCTGAAGCTAGTCATCCAAAAATAATCTGCATACCTTTTGGAAATTTGAAACTTGTTTGCATTAAGATCACAGTCCTGCAGTTCCTTATCAGAGCTGCTCTTTGTTTTAGTCAATGTCTGATACTAAGCCCAGTTTTCCTCTCCTTCTTCTGCTTTCTGCATCTATAACAGTTTTAAGCTCTTCAGTACCAAACCTGCCTTTCCATACTGCCACACTGTCTGTAGTGTATTAGGAATGCTGTGGCTGTAAGCAGGACACAGGAACAGAAGTCTTGGTCTTGGATGTACCCCAGTCCAACCTGTCCAACCTGCAATGTATCATTCCTAATACCGTGCCCTGCTGCAAAGTTCAGTGCTAAAAACAGAGTTCTGACATTCCAGTGTGAACTAAGATTTTGGCAGGAGAACTACTGGCTGGAGCAAATACAAACTGCAAGAAGGTGAATTATGCTTCCACCAAACTAGTATCCTCAGCCCAGTTGTGCAGCTTAGTTCCTTATGTTAACCTCTAGTAAAGCTGTTGTGTGATGCTATAAGTGACTGACAACAGTGTAAGCAAGCAGCCAGCTGGCTTTGCCATGGTACTGTTCCTTTCTCTCCTGCCTTCTATTTGAACATGCCGTAGCTTCACTAGAGATGCTGGCACTGAGTATCTGCAGAATTACAGCAATGCAGCACCAAAAAACCCACCCCAGTTTCAGACACAAAAGCTTTCACTATAAGAGGTCTCAAATGGAAGAAGACACACTGTGTGCTTGGTTTTACAGAATTACACAAATAAGACTGACAGATTTTCTTTGTGGTATCAGCAGCTCTTTAAACTGTACTCCTTTCCCAGGCACATTATTAACACCGACGCCCAGGCTTGTTAATTTGTCATCCCATGCTGCCTGTGCATTGAGACATTAAGCAGGTTTCCTCTGCTACCAGTACATGTGGAGGAGCAGCAGGACCTGGAAGGCGTGACATCCCCTGCCGACTGCTATAAACCAGCTCCCAGGCATCACTGCTGCTGGGGCAGCGTGCTCTCAGTCACTGCCCCAAGAAGGGCTTTTTCTGCAGAGTTGACTCAAGAGACCAAGGAGCAGGGAGCCAGTGGTCCAGAAATACTAGAAACAATTGTTGGAAGAGGATTTTAAAAGTTGTTGGAAACTCCTGGTCATGCCAAAAATAAGACAGAACAGACTACTACCTAGAGAAGATGACTTTGAGAAAACCTGTACCTCCTCAGAGATTTACCCCCAGTTCAGATCTCATTGTCTCTCTCCTTTTCCCCTCAACATCTTCACAATCGTTATTCTTGTCAATGTTCTGGAGATAGGGCATGACCTAAGAACATGAGATAGCAGAAATCCTCTCCCCTCACTCATGAGACAAATATCGGTAAGTCTTCACTGGGCATTTGGCACTCGAAACCCCTCCTGCAGGCTTCAGGTAGTTGGGCTGCAAGAGACCCACAGTATTGGGGCATTAAAGAACCCATAGTTCACAAGGCCACTCCTGTCTGTAGGTGCCAGAGCAGATTAAGTGAGCAACTCTTCCCTTTGGACAAGCAACTTAGCTTTAAGAAAAGTGCCTCTTGAGGGGTGCAGAGCTGGCTGGCTCCTTACCAGGGGATGTCCTTAGCTGTTCTGCTCCAAAGTCACAGCCCAGGCAGAGCAGCTGTGGCTGTCGTTCCAGGGAAGGTCTCCACTTTGCATTTGGCTCAGAAGGGACACTTGTAGGGCTGCACTGGCAAGTACTGGCACCACCAACACCCTTCTCAGCCAGATATTGTTGGTATCACTTGCGAGAGAGGGATCACATCCTGCTGGCTCGACATGATGGGTAGGGACATGCCATGTTACTGCTGGCACATGAGCATAGACACGCTATAAATGGCCTTACAAGAGTTTAGGGACTGGAAGAGAAACCTGCGCTATCCTTATCCCTACAAACCTCTTTCCCTGCTGTTTCCAACAATTCACAGTGTCAAGAGAAACCAAAGTTTCATTTACTCTCATCATCAGCCTGCTTGCACAGAGCAGCTTTGCAGCGGTTGCTACACTCCCAGAAAGTAACTTGTGGGGCACACAAATCCCCAGGTGCCAGTGAGAAGGAAGATGTGGTGTCTGTTTAAGGAGAATCTCCTGAGTAAGTCATGCTTCTTTTGTGGAGAGCACTTAAAAATATAAGCCAGCCCAAAATTGAGTGGAATTTTCCTTCTGAAGCTAGGGGAAGAAATAAAGTTAATAGGAAATGAATTAATCTTATGAAAACCACAACTCATTCTGGGACTAGAGAGGATCATTTCAGTTTAGATACTGTTAAGAAACACTCTTGCTCTTGTTTATATTTGTGTCAGATGCAGAATGGAGACAGAAAATCTCTGAGAATCAGCTAGTGGCCCTGCTTCAGGAGAAAGACACCTGCTATGAAGGACCTGATGAAACAGTAGATACCCAGAATGGTCTGAAGGTAGCCTTTCTTCCAAGTGTTTTCATATGTTCTTGTTATCTGGGAAGCATGCCCTCCTAAGAGATCAAAGACTATTATTCTTTCAAGCATTAAAGTGGAACTGAAAGTGAGTCAGAGCTGGGACGTACTGGACTGAGAGAGACAATTCAAAAACTATGCTAGAGTTTTTGCTGAGAAGAGGCATATTTTTTTCTTGTGGAATAGGCTTTTTTTTTTCACAAGGTGAGACAATGCTTGCCAGGAAATCCAGTCTTTTCAGCAGATAAGAGTGGAAGAAGGGCAACTTTCATCTGGGTGGCACTGAGCCAAGGCGAGACAGAAGTCCTTACCAGGGAGCCAAAGGCAGCAGTTCTCCCAGCACTGCAATGGGTGCCCAGATCATCCTTTGAGCCCTGAATGCAGAGCAGATTACATCTATGACTAAGGGTCCTTTGGGCCACAGTTTAATGTTCTTTTAGGAAATTTTGGATCAGTCTCGATCATGCTTTCAGTAAGTGGATACTCATTTGAGGACCTGATCACACTTAACTAATCATTTACTCATTCCCTGCTAAATAGGAATATTTTCATAGTGTTCAAATACATGCATCACTGAATTGGATCTATTGAAATTCCCAGCTTCCTTTTTTTTTTTTTTTTTTTTCTTTTCCTTTTTTGTGTCAACCCACTGGATGTCTGTGGATGTATTCAGAAAGTTTGCTAGCAAACAGTCAATTACAGTCAATTCTGAATATACAATGTTTCCCCTTTTGTTTGAAATGAAAATAACCTGAAAGCCTTTCCCTGGTAATAAATGAAGCCCTTGCATTTTTAATAGAAAAAAGAAAATATGATTTGGAGTATTCACAAAGAAAGATGTCTCATTGTGGTATCAAAACCAATACATACTCCTAAGCACATAATATAACATTATTCTCTTTGATGAATAGGAATTGCTCCATTTTAAAGCATGAAGCGCCTAATGAGGAGACACAGGCCGGCAAAGCAAACTCCTGGATCATTTGCATCCCAGCCTGAAGTTGCCAGCAGGTTTTGCCTGCACACTGTATTTCAATACACACGTGTGACTGATAACTAGATCACATTTCTCTCCTTGACCAGCATTTTATACTTATACTTCCTGATTTGTTGCCTTATTTAATTTATGGATTTTTGCCTTTTTCTTGGACTGCAGCAATTAGTAGTAGGAGGAAGAAATTTGCTTTTATTTTTACAAATCAAAACAACAATCTTGCAGTAAAGTATAGCACAGTAAGAACAGTCTGCAGCCTTCTCCTTTCATGACTCTTCTCTTCCAGCTTGGAAAAATTTAATTTAAATTTCATCAAACACCTTTCTGTCCCCCCAACCCCAAAACAACAAAAAAACCCCATTTTGTTAGAAAACCACTACAGAAAATAAAGTGGCCATTAAGAAGAGGCGTCGCTTGTGTGTGAGGAAGTCAGGACTCCACAGAAACAGAAGAGGTGTCTGACATCCTGCAGACTTCTAATTTCAGCATTACCTTTGCTTTAGAAAATTGGCTGTTCCTTTCAGGTAGTATCCTGAGGTTGGCTCTGCTTTCATTACTTATTTTAAGAATTGCAAGTCTCTCTTAAATGATTAGCAGTAATATATGATTACAGCAGTCCACAGGGGTTGGGGCGGGTTAGAGGTAGAGCTTTAGAAAACAAAATCTGGACCAAATAAAAAGCTGAAACAAACAAACAAAATCTGTATTACTTAAACATATGTAATTTTTACTTAGTTACTAAAGCTGGACAGAAAATATCAACAAAAGCAAACAAAATTTGATTTTGCTGGATGGCAGGGATTTAATGAAATTGGGAAAAAAAATGTTTTCAAATCACAAGACACAGTTTTCATAAAACCTTCATTTGAAGGCAGAGCTATTAAAAATAAATGCAAAATTTTCTATGAAAGCAACAGCCCCCAAGGTATTTCCCTTTTCACAGTATGAGCTCAAATTTATGGCATAGTACAATTACACTGTATGATAGAAAAAAAACAAAACGTAGGAAATGACTAAATCAGGCATGTTGTATCTATTATTCCTTAATTTTGCATGTCTCCAGCTCCCACATGTAACTGCTTTTAAGGCTGCAGAAGTCCTGATTCAATTTATGTATCTTTAGAGACTTCACTACCATACCTAATTTACACATATAATCATCTCATACTCCATATACAGTCTGTGTCACCTTGAGAGAGAACTTGACAGCTCACAAGCAGTACACTGGATGTCTGATTCATTCTTTAAAATTAGTCTTTTTTTCCCAACTACCTATATCAGAAACCTGTTTCCTAACCTAGTCTGTTGCTCACTGGAAATGATTCTGCACATTTTCTTTTCCCTAGGCTACCAGAAAGCACCAAGCTTGGGAGATCTCCCATCCACATGCTTATTTCAGTTCCACAGCCAGACACACTATATGGAGAGTGTAGACTTTGTTCTTGAAGCAGATGATCTTCCTTGCTCCACTATGCCTTAATTATATATGCAGTTCACCAGTCTCAGGATGACAAGAACACCTGAAACCAATGGCATTTTCAAGGAAATGTCATATTTGTAAAGGACAAGAGACTATTATAATTCTGAAAAATAAGAATATTCTTATTCTGAAGTTAGAAATTTCCAAAGTTAGACTGAACCATAGATACTAAAGAGCAAGGTAAGGATGGAAAGCCAAATCCCAAATTTATTTATGTTTGAGAAAAGCTTGCAAGTATTTAGACACATATGTAGGGTCTTTTAAAGTTACTATGCTCATGTTTAACTCCCGCTATAAACAGAGAGATGTGGTTGTCTGATCTTGGTTCATGAACTGGAATTACTGAAGCGTTTGTGCAGCCTTAGGTCAAGTTAAAACATGAGCCCTCCAGGCCATGCATGTGAATTAGATTAATTTCTGAACTACTGCTAAATTGTAATTTTACAGGATTCAACTTACTGTCATTCACAAGGAACTTCTGATTTTCTCTCCCTTCTCTTGCTACTAATAAAGACTTCAGAAACCTTATGGATTCCTTGTCTTTTTAGGTAGGTCATGTCTTGGCTAAGGAAAGATAAAGGCAGAAGGGGTTTTTTTGTTTGTTTACTCGTGAAGGTTAACTAGGACAGCATCCCATAATTTGTCAGTAATAAAGAACAGGATTTGTTCTTCCTCTCTAAAACGATAGCTCATCACACTAACTGCTTCAATGTACAGCACTTTTTATCACTGTTATTTGAGGTTCAAAACCTACGTAAATAGAATCACCACTAAAAGTTTAAACCCAGTTCCAGTACAAGCTCTTATCAGCTTCAAGAGCACATTGCCTTTGTCAACTTTTAAAAATAAAAGCATGTGGAATATAGGTCAATTATTATCTGGCTTTAACAACAAAGCTATACTTCTATTTTACACTGAATGAAAAAGGAGTTTCTAAACTTTTGAAATCCTAATGTTTTCCAGGGGAATACTTTATTTTACGAAACTTAATATTTATGAAAATGTTTTATAATGCAGCCCCAGTATCAGGCTTTTGGAAACAGCACCACATTAGGACCATTGCACTTTCTGCAGATGTGAAGAGCTGGAGATAAAAGAGATGTCATTTTAATGCCAGGGCTATAGGCATCCCAATGACACTGAGCAACTCACAGACAGCAGAGAAAAACGACAAGCTTCTTTTTAAATGCATAGCCTCATAAGTAACATGTGCAAATGTGAATATCAAATATTACCTTCCTCCTCAAGCTCCCATCAACTGATTTGCATAGTCAGAAAACACTTCACCTATACACACAAAGTGTTATATTTCCCCTGTGCACACTCACCCACTTTGCATGTGGGGTCTGGGTTATCAAAAGCCAAGGAAACAGATCCAGTCATAATTCCCCTATGAATGTCAAGCCAGATGGTTTGCCTCCACAGCTGTGAAAATCTGCCTTTAAGTAAGAAGCACCTGCATGTACATCCTTTTCCAGCTAATTCTTAAACAGGGGCTCGGTGAATAAAACAGCAGTTCACCAGGAATGACACCGTGCTGCCGTCTGTACTTGCTGAGGGGTTGGAAACCACACTCTGTGTCTGCCCCCAAATGGGACTGCTTGGGACAAATCTTCTCAGAAATCTCTCCTGATCTTATTCATAGTAGCTTTTGAGGTAGCTCACTTTGGCCTATTTGAAAGGAATATTTTGCTGTTAACTTTTGGAGTTAATTGCAGCGCAAGCTCAGTAAAACTCAGGTAAAACATCGTCCCTCCAAAGCTTCCTTGACTCTTTTTGGCAGCCCCAGCACAGCTCCACAATTCAGCTATGATTCACTAGGAGCCACAGTTTTATGACAAGATTGGGCTAAATTTCAATGAACTTTGCCCAAATTGCCTGCAGTATGGTTTAAGGGATAGTTTATGGTTGAGAATTGGCCATCATGGCTGAGTTTTGATGCAAGTTTTTGAGTTTTCTTACTGAGCCCTGAAAACAAAGAACAAATCAAAATTTTTAGTGCTTCTTGAAAGCTGAGATATTTCTACTAGAGCTACTGTTTCTCATTGCACATGAAAGAGACCTACTGTCAGCAGGGTGTCCTCTAAAGTGCTGTGAATTAGAATAAGCCAAGTGCCTGTTTCATCACACAATGAAAAAACATTTTCCATACATCTTCACAGAGTGTTTCTATCCTACTTGATCACCTTTCAACAGAAGCGCTGCTGGCAGCTTAAAATAAGGTTGTTTTCCCTACCTAAGGCCTTGGAAAGAATGGACCAATCAGAATATTAGGAGAAGAAATAGTAAGTAAGCATATCAGACAGGACAAAGTCAAAATGTTTGAGATTTTGAGTGCTGTGATATTATGATTTAAAACTAACAGTGAAGTAGCTCTGTCTTCTCAGAGCAAACTTTCCTCTGGACAAGTCAGGCTGTCAGTACGCATCCTACTTACCTCTCCTGCTCAGTACTCATGTGTGTATAATTGCTGTGGCATAAATCTTGCATTTATACTGAGAGTATTAGTTCTGGATTATCTTCCTTTCAGAGTCATATAGAGAAGATCTGATGGCTTACAGTGGGAGGTTCCTGGGTGTGTTAGGTACTGATGTGTTAAATTGTTACAGAAGAATAGCAAATAAATTTTTCTCTATCATATCATTATTGAATTTGGCTTAGAAATTTCAACTAATTTCAAGTCTACTAGACACCTTCCTCCAAATTCAGAAAGCTCCTTGCAGTTGTTTGTCACTGATCAGTTTTCTGCAAATTTGTTCTTAAGCATCTACTTAGTGCAGGAATGCAGCCTTTTGCCACTTCCACTAATTTTTTCATTTTGCCTTTCTATGGTGAAAGAGCATTCTGACTGTCCAGTCTGCTCAGTCAGGCAGAGTAAGGTCTCATAACTGCTGACAAAAACATCACTTTGCTGGCATTTTGTTGTTCAGTGTCTATTCTAAGTCTTGATTTTTAACTCAACACTAAAATAAGTCATTTTGTGGTCTGCAGGCCTAAAAGGTTGCCAAACTGCTTTTGGAGTGATTAGAATAATTTGTTTTGAAGGTGATGGCTGAGGCTCTTTGCATGTACTGAAAATAACAAATTGGTCTTGGCCTTACGTCTGCTTGTGGAAGAATGTATGTGCTCCCCTCTTCCTTTAATATTCTAGATATGGATATTTTAAGATAAAAGGGCTACTTTTATTAAGTAAAATCAAGGCTCCCCATAGGAAAACAGAGTTCATTCAGAACTGTAGTCTTATAAAGGAAACTTACGGTATTTTTCACAGAACTAAGGTGCTACCCTCCACTGCTTCAGCCAAGTTCCTGGTCTTGCTGCTTTTCCAATCTATTTCTTAACTCACTTTCTCAGTCTTCACTGCCCATCCCAAATTACATTGTTGTGTTGCAATTAGGCTGTCAAACAATTGCAACATGATATCCTCAGGCAAGGTGCACAGATGATCAACAGTGTAATCCATGCTTATCATCTTGTATATTGTGCTATGTCACTGGAACTTTTTGCTTCTGTAAAATAGACATTTGCAGTTAGGAGCCTGCAGGTCTTTTGGTTGTGCTTGAAGTACTATGAGAGTAAACACAGACTGCTGGTACTTGTTTTGGTGACAAATGAGCTCAGTCTGGCCCTCTCAGTAGGATGTTAGAGACGCTGTTCCCTCCCCACACCATTTTTCCCCCAAGATTAGGGGCAAACCAACTCCAACAATTTCTATTTTTTATTTGTCATTTCAAATAGGATCTTAGGTAGGCTAAAAACTTGATTCGTCTCAGATTATTGAAGCTGAAGTAGGTTTTACAGCTTTTCAGGATACTGTGCTATATTTGCATATGGCTTTTCAGTGTGAAGCACTGCAGAATTCTGCCCAGAACTCCGCTTGTGTGAGTGAGACTTCAGAGCACTACAGAAAATACAGTCTCTACTGGTTTTGTGCTGGAACAGATTCCAGCTTCTGCTTATGCAATTGTGGAAAGAGAGCGAACTGCAGACTTATTTTTAGTGCCACAGAAGCACCTACTGTCTCTCATTGAGACTGGCACAAAGACATAATGGCACATTCCCAAATTGAGACAGCATCTGTCCTGAAGTGTTTTTCCTTTTTAAAACAGGAGGACTGTTTCCTTATTTTTTTACCTTCTGCCTTTCCTATTTTTAAGGCTAGGAAAGGTCAGCACATGGGCTCTTTCTGCCTACCAGTCTAAACAATGTTTGCCACAGATACTCCTCTGAAACTGGATAAAAGCAGCAGCTGATGCCAGGTTTCAGGTTCAATACCTTCATTCGGCTTGGAGTCAAGTAAGAGAACTTCCCCCACCTGTAAAGACTTTCGTTGAATTTGGTTTCCCCTGGGAATCTCCCCTGAGAGACGTGCTATTTAAATCCACCAGCTGGGAGTCCTCCCTTCTGCTGACTTGGTGCCCACAGGATGTAGCTGCTTTCCTGAGCCCTTACAGGGCCCATGCATCCTGGGGCAGAGGACGTTTTAAAATCAAGGCTGAAAATTTCAACTACAATCCCAAAACACTAAGATTTTGGTTCAGATTTGCAGCAAGAATAAGAAAAAATGGGAATGTATTAGTCAGTATACAGAGAGGAGGCACCCACAGGGCAGGTACAAGTAAAATCCTTGAGGAAACTGATACATTTGAAAGGAAGGCACAGGACTGTTCACTCCCCAGAGTTTTGGAGAAAGCAAACAGTGATTTTCCAGGTTTATATGGGAGGTGTGGCTCAGCAGTGTTACCTGACTGGAGAACAGTAAACACAATACCTTTGTCCAATAAAGGCTTCATAAATTACCTTGGTGGCTATGGGGCGATTTGCTTGGCTTTGCTATTACCAAAACTTAAGTCAATTTTAAAGGAAAAAAAATCTTTATAGACATGGAAGGAAATAACAAATGAGATAAGGCAGAATGTGATTTTGCCGGTGTTAGATCAGGCTAAACTGATTTCTTTTGCTGGCAAGATAATTTGTATTCACGCAGGGAAATATATGGCTGATCTAACCTATCTGAAAATTATTTAAATTGCTACTACATGGGAAGTTATTAATTAAACTGGAGAAACTAGGGAATACCTATGAGAATTGTAAGCTGCAAGAAACAGGCTAAAAACAGTGGGTTGGAAGGGAGTGTCAAGTGGGAAGGAGACAAGGCAGCCAGTTTCTCAGCAACTGCTCTTTTGGTCTCATCTTACATAATGTTAGTATTTGTAGCACACTGGTGAAGTTTGCTGACCCTATGAAGTTGAGAAGCAATACAGAGATGTGATAGGGTTAGACAATTGTATTACAAGAAATAGATGACCTTGCAGACTGGAGCAGTGGAAATTAGATGAGTGAATGTCATTCCACATAGAAAGCTTAATCATTTCAGGATAGACAGCAAAAACTTTTGCTTTGAGGGATGCGTATCAACTAGAAATTATGGGAGAGAAGAAAGACACAGTTGTTTTTGAGCATGGGATGGTCACTGTCCTCTTTGATGATCAGGTAAACCATTTCTGTAATACTGCCATAGTAAGCCATCTTTGCAGGAGAGAGATTATCCTTCCAGGCCTTTTCTGCACACTTGGAGAAGTAGCACATTAGGAGGCTGGCATTTAAAACACCGTGACAAGGCACCATGATGAGTGGAGCAGCTCATATCTTTGCAAAGCATTCCCTCAGGTTCCTGAAAAATGCAAGCAGACATAGTAGCCCAGTGCCACTAATATACTGGTGACACTCAGCTTCTAGAGCTTTCTCAGTGACCATGTTAGAGACTATTTAAAAAGAAAGAAATCAGATTCTTGGGAACAAGATGTTAGTAAGAAAGAAGTGCCAATTTGCTATTCTGTGTTAGATCATCTGAATGTGAGCCTGCAATTAAATCATATCCAAACATTTTATATATCTGGTCAGTATAGTTACTTTGGAACTAATTCTTCTTGGGCTCCCGGGTGGTTTCTTTTTTTCCATTGGTCCTGCTTAAACTCAGCTTAAATGGAAGCACAGAATGTCAAAGAAAGGTAAATTGCAAGACAAGATTTCATAAATTATTAAAGATAAGGGACATCACAGCAAGAATTCTGGCTCTATAGTTTGTAAGGCTGTCACATTAAACTTTATGAAGGGTCAGCCTAAAATTGGGGAATGCATCTATTCTGAAATGAACTTCCAAAGAGAAAAAAAAAATATAAATTGCTGTTTCCAAGCCAATGGAAGGTACATCCCTTGAACTTGGTCTTCTGCAGCATAATCACATATTAATGCAAGCACTAATACAAGTAAATTTAGAATACTCCCCTAAAATGCAAGATAACTTTTTCCTTCACTTCAGACCAGAGCAGGACCAAACCTTCCAAAATAAGAAGCTTCCTAAACACATTTTGTGTCTCAAAAACCAGACACTTGATATGTATGATCACATTGCTTAATAAATTATTAAAAGAGTGCTCAAAGTGAAAAATATGGAATAAAAAACCTTCAGAACACAAGCAGAGACTGTATTGCCACCTAGCAGAATATGTAAAAATGGGTAAGATTGACTAAAATATCTTTTAAAGATTATTGAGGAAATGCTCTTGATTTCCTAACAGAAGGAAAAACCTGAATTATTAATGAAGCTGGGGTATTGACTGCTGTTGAAATTTAAAGTAGGCCTGCAGACTCAGACATCTGGCCCTGAGTGTGGCTACACTCCAAGTCTGGGAGAAGACAAGAGGATAGAAGCTTTGGCAAACAGACAAATACACATTTCACTGGAAGCACCTCCACCACAGCAGAAGATCAAAAGTTCCACAGTTCTGTCTACCCTAGAGATACCCTACAACAAATGTCTCCTGAAATACTGCATATTTCAAAACACTTCACAGGTGCTAAGGGATGGAGTTGATTATCAAACTGTTTATCTGTTAGATATGGAGAAGAGAAGGCTCTGGGGAGACCTTATTGCAGCAACCTTCCAGTATCTGAAGGGAGCCTACAGGAGAGCAGGAGAGGGACTCTGCCAAGGAGTGTAGTGACAGGATGAGGGGTAATGGTTTTAAACTAGAAGAAGGGAAATTTAGGTTGGATATTAGGAAGAAATTCTTTCCTGTGAGAGTGCTGAGGCACTGGAACAGGTTGCCCAGAGAAGCTGTGGATGCCCCATCCCTGGAAGTATTTAAGGCCAGGCTGGATGGGGCTTGGTGATCTTTGAGGTCCCTTCCAATTCTAGCCATTCTATGATTTTATGCATTTTTCCCAAAACTCCTGTTCAAGTTTTGCAACTTTAGCAGATCTGAGCAGGCTGTTCAGGCATGGCTGGAGCTGAGCTCTGCTCCTACATTTGCTTGGATGTGGTGGGGCATCACAGAGCACAGCTCTCCAGATGACAGACTGCTGGAGTGGCAAAGCAGTCTAGACACTGCCTACTATGTCATTGCCGTAGCCCTGGGTGGTGGGGCTGGTGTCACTGCCAAGGAAGGGCTCCAGATTTGTGCATAAGGCACAAGTTGGGGTCTGTAGCACCAGTAAAGTCCACCCTTTCCATACCCCTTCCTCATTCAGCCTTGGAAAAAGTCATAGGGCTAGATCTCCCAACACCTCTCACAGCCATCGTCCATCTCAGCTCTGCTCTTCTCTGTCCCCTCGCCTCCTCATCCTCTTCCTACAGCCATGGTGACCTGGTCCCTGTTCCACATTCTGGTGTAGCAAAATTCAATTTTTCCTCCTCTATCTAAATAAAATCCAAATGAGTGCTAAACTCTGCAGGGCCTACTGGGTCTGTTACTGAGGACTGGTATTAGTATAGTTTAATGATTTTTTGCATTTCAAAAGGAAGGTCTTTCTGAACATACACAATGATATGAAAAGATTGAGTCTTAGTGAAAGACTGCAGAAGTCTCAGTGCACTCTGAGTTAGAAAAAAACAGAGGTTTCAAAGTTCAAACCACTGCTGATGCTCTCTGTGGGGCTACAGGGCAGGAAGGGTGAGTTTCCTTAGGTGTCCTATGGGGAAAAAAAACCCAAACAACAAAAATCCAAGTGTATTTCTGGCTATTAAAAATGATAAGGAGAGAACCAGCCTTACAGCAAGATATGGAGAACATGAAGCATTCCCCCAAAGACTGAAAATGTTGTAGGAATAGGTAAGATTTCAGTTTTCAATGAGGGAGTTTCTCCTCTTTGGGCTTGGTGGCAGTGATTAGTTCTAGAAGCAGGCAGCCTCTGGAGCCTAACTCACTGCTGCTCAGGCTCTCAAAGGTAGAGAAGCAGCATGGAGATTTGTATGAAGCTGCACTCATACAGGACTTAAGTTATTTAGTGGTGGTCCCATGACAGATTATTTATTTCTACAGTCTGAACTTCTGATTTGAATGTGACTGTATTACTATTTTGAATTCCTTGAGTCAATTTGAAGAGAGATAGAAAATATAGTCAAGCTCTAAGGTTAATTCACTGCTAATGCTCCCCTCAGCCAGTTGTGTCAGCTCTTTCCACTTCTCAATTATTCACTTACATGGCACGTGCCATAACTTGCAATCCTAGGAAAAAGTGTTATCTTGAAAACTTAAGGTTTCTGCAAACCCACAAAATTTCGCAAGACATTTGCACTATGGCTGAGATTATCAAAAAGGTACATTGCATGTGGTCATTAAGAGAAAAATAGTCAGTGAAAAACTGCAGTAAGAGAAAAAAACCAAAAGTTGAACATCAATAAAGTGAACCAGAACTCATGTACAATTTCTGTCTCTAACCCTCTGCAAGGTAAACATGTTGAATAGACACATTTGTCAGATACGGTTTACTAAGTTGTCATCTATCTAAACAGAGCAACTAATGTCAGGGTTGGGTCTCAGAACCAACAGTTAGGGCTTCGTAGGCTGGCAAACAGTTGTACAAGGTCCTGCAAGTTTTACTACTACCCTTTGTAACAGGTAATGCAGAATAAATCTGAACTGTGCCAGCTCGCAGTCAAACTTCTGATCAGAATCAGGTTAAAAACTAGAATTAAAAGACAACTTACAATTATACTTAAATTTCATGTTGAAAACTAAACCACGCTAATATTGCTCCTTTCAAACTATAA
Source organism: Pedionomus torquatus (assembly GCA_013398155.1). Taxonomy (NCBI): domain Eukaryota; kingdom Metazoa; phylum Chordata; class Aves; order Charadriiformes; family Pedionomidae; genus Pedionomus; species Pedionomus torquatus. Next base: position 126,010 of record VZRU01009336.1, read on the forward strand.
CTGTGAAAGTTGTATTCTTTTAATATACAGACACATAAATTATCATCAACACGCATGCAAACCAAAACAGTGCAATCAAAATAAGTAAATACTGATTCTAGGAAACTGGGCTTCTCAAATGCTTCTGAGAATCCCAATTAGCATGTACCACCCAGTCTACACAGCATCAAGCCTTTGAAAAACCTGACCCTGCACCTTATTTGGGACTTAAGGACTTCAACAATTTTACCTCTCAGCAGCGTGCATCAAATTCAGACTTTCTTTCTGATCCTATTGTTGCAAGTTTCACCAAAATCCTGGTATCGCTGCCATTTATGATCACATTTGGCTTGAACTGAGCTTTTGAATTTCCCTGTGGCTTGGCAGCAAAGCTCAGGCAGCAGAGCAAGGATTGCAAAGTTGATACATGTGAATAGGTGTTTTTAGGAATGGGATAAGAATACTTTACAATTCAATAGCACACTCACATGGATCTGGGGTTTTGATTATACTGAGATGCCAAGTGATGCGAAACACAATTTGTTTCTGTTCTCCCCCCTCAGAGACCTTCACTGTGTGAGTAAGATTATAGCAAAAGGCTTGGCGTGTGAATCATTTGTTTGAAGGATATCATTAGTAACGTGCTGTGTTCTCAGTTGACTGCCTGTTCCTATCCACTCCAGTATTTTTTAAGGTTTGTAGATCGGTTTCATTTTATATTACTTTATGTAGTTGTCTGTAGGAAACAAATTTGCCAGATTCTCCAGCATTAATATACATTAGTTCCAACTTCTTTTCTAAGTGGAGTGTGACAACAGTCTTTTCTTCTCCTCCACGTTCTTTCTGAGGGGCTAGACAATTCCTTAGTTTAACTGGATGTAATCTGTGCTTTATGGTAGTTCTAATGCACAAGAAAGACCTTATACTATGCACAGCATGTGAAAGGGCTTTTTATACAGGAGTGCTCAGCATTCTTATAGTTGTTGTAACAGTGTAGTAATATCCAAACTCATTTTGAGTGAGTTCAAACACAAGCCAGTTATTTTTAAAAATAGGATTCCACTCCCCTCCACCCCCGATTACTGTTCTAGAGCAGATGCAGGACTATATTACATAGGAAATGGGTAGCAACTCTTTAAAAAGATTGTAATTCTTCTGCTCTGCTTATCATCTTTTTTTTTTTTTTTTTTTTTTTTTTTTTTTTAACAGAAATGATAACATCTGAGGTAAAAGCAGTATACAAGGGCAACAAGACCTTGCATATTTGCTCAGTGTTCATTTCTGGGTGTTTCACTCCAGTGAGAACTGCTCCAAAATATCAACATAAACCCTAACAATGTATACACCTGGAGCGTGACAGGACCCAGATCTCTCAGGGCAATGTACTTTTCAGAATTAGGGAAAAATGATGAAGAAAGAAATCTGTAATTCTTGAATATACAACTGCTTTGAAATTGCACCAATCATTTAGGCTTGCATGACTGAGACTGCTAACCAGCCCATACTTGGAGAGTGTACTACGAGCAACCTTAGTAGTAGTAAATGGCAGGTGAGGTGTCAACTAGGTTTAGCTAAGCAGGTTTGAATTTCTGCTTTCAGTCTCTCCCCCTCAGGAGGTGTGTTAGTACAATGAGCACATGCCTAGGAGTATTGCAAAAGTTGTTGCTGGAAAAACTCAAACTTGTATTAGACACTTATGTATCCAGTTAAATACTTGCAATAAATCTGCATAAACCTCTAACTTTATGGCATACTGAGTTATTTGAATGTATGACAGGTTGCCTAGCTGACCTTCTGCCAATACAGATGAATGTAATCTTAGAAAGAATACAGTTTCTGCACACAGATCACAAAGAACTTCATGAACAGCAAAGGAGTCTAGCAAGGGTGTGCTACATGTGATGGTATCACCACAGTGCCGGTCAGCTAGTATTTCCTCTATCAGTAAGAACGCATATATTTCCAAAACTACACAGATATTGCATGATTATCTTTAACAAGCTTATTTTTCTTCTAATTGTAAAGAAAGGTGGCAGGAAAATAGGGCACTTTAGAGGAAGAGAAATAGAAATTGTCTGGAAATGTTTATAAAAGTTTTATATCTCAAGTTTATAAAAGTTTTTATATCACAATGTCTTGTCTGTAAAGCAGTTAGATGAACAAAGGACACGCTTCACAAACTTCCTTAATGACTTCAGAAAAAGTTATTTAGCTTTAAACAAGTCTCTCCAAAGACAATAAATAGATTTCAGTTTATCCATTTGTAACAACGTTAGCTTTTAAGAACATGCTATTTTCCTGAATTATTATTGTATTGGCTTGAACAAAAGAAAACCAAATTGCTGTGTCATGCAGTACAGAAAGAAGGAAATAACACTCTAGGGGCTGCAATTCAAGAGGTCTGGCTTTGTTTCTGGACTTCCGAAGACGGAAGCAAGACACGCTTGTGTGGAATTGCACTGTTGCAGACATGTTCCCCACAAGCCTGATGCCAGGAGACTCATTCCCTCTGGGAAAAGGGGGCATTCAGGATCAGCTCTGTCCTGCAAAAATGCTTCTGTTCTCAGTAGACACCACAGAGGGCAAGTAAATGTCTGTTTCAGTCGCACAGTGGACTAGATAGAAGTTGAAGCTCTTCCAATTGCCTTTGCTTTTTGGACTGAAGGGCCAAGCCTGAAAATTTCTGGCAAATACAGGAAAAAAGAAACATTTCATATTTAATATGTCCCTGCAAACAAGCTGCAGATCATTCATCACTGCCTCAGTTTAATATGTCATATAGGGCTACCAAAACCATACATGTATTAATTCCATCTGTGGTAGGTTTGAAAAAGAACTGGAGAAACTGCAAAGTGAAGACCATTGTGTCTGTAGATAACAACTGAAGTGAAATTAGGGAGGAATGAGATTTGTTCTATAAAAGTTCTTCACCTCCTTTTTCCCTAAATATGATTGGAGCCAGTTTAATAGCACAACTGTTGCTATGGACTGTTGGGCTGACTATTGCCAGTAGAAAGTACATCTCAAAACTCTCATCTGTACCCTATTCTTTACACAGATAGCCCTTTCTTTGGGAAAATTTGGTGGTGAAAATGTTCTATCTCAGTGCCTGTAGTAAAACAACCATTATCTTCAACTGGAGCAGCATTTCACCAGCTGTCTGCCCCTTAACGTTAATAGCCAAGTCAAAGTCAATTCACAACTTCACCTAGCCTTTGGGTGAATAAATTTATCATATAACATTTTGTATAAAATGACAGTTACAAAGATACAATACAGACACGAAAGGGGAACAAAAATCTAACTCAGACACCTTACGTGGAAGTGACACTGTCATCTTCACTGTGCTGGTGAGCACAGAGTCTGACATTGCACTGAACCTTAGCTCCAAATGTGAAAGTTTTTTGGCTTTGTGTGACAGGTAATTCCTAGTTTAACAGCATCTTTTTTATCAAGTCTAAGTGCCAAAACAACCCCACCAGGCTGAAGCGTGACCACTTGGAACAAATCCTGGGAATCCTAACTGGTCTTCTGACTGTTGGTGCAAAAGAAATGAACAGCAGGTTCAACAGAAAATGGTGTTCAAGGTGTGTGCTGATGCGTGTGCACACAGGGGTGTATATATAGTCTGTTATACTACAATTTGCCTTATTCATCATATACCTTTTTAAAAGTGATTCCTACATTATTATCATATTTCTTGATGATAGGGCTAATTTATCAGATATGTAAACAACCTGCAAAACAAGTCAACTTGGGTACTCGCAGTCCTAGGGCTAATCCCAGCAAGATCCCAGATTGCTTCCAATTAGGAAAAGTGTTAGTATGGGAACACAGGATCTAAAAGGCTCAAATATGTGAGGAGCTGAACACTGCCTCTCATTAATTGATTAGAAGTAAGTGCTTGCCAGCTGAAAGAAGTCTGACTCTGTACATACTGAGCCATCCGGGAAAAAAAACTTGAGCCATAAAAGCAGCTTTGTAGAGTTATAATTACTCCCCATTTTTCACTTCTTTTGTATTAAAAACACATGAGTATAGTATTCCCATTTTTATTTATTTTGAAAGAAATACTTGAATAAAAGCTTTTTAAAATGACATTAAACAGTTCAATAAGCACAACAGATAACATAGCAGGGTGCTTGCAATACCTGTTGTCTGAAGGTGAGACTCAAGGAAATTCAGTTATTATTCTTAAACATTACCCTAGTTATATATGCCGTATTTGGTTTGCATCAGTAAAGGAGGTTAAAGCAAGAACAATTAGGACTTTAATACGCACAAAAATTTTCCCTCTTCCCTCAAAAGTGAAGAAGGGAATATTCACACATACTTTTATTACGTAAATATGACTAGAATAGTGTAAATAAGCTAACTTCAAAACATTGCTGAAAAAACAACTTATTCTGCAACTAAGCTTTTTCCCATTTATTTCTTAAAACCATTTATTTTAGCTTAGGTTCCCTGCCTCCAACAGACTGGGCACGTGAGCTCATATGTGGTGACTTGTAAAAATTTTTGGTCACAAAAATCAAAGAAAGTTGTTGCCCTGGGAAACATAAAGCCGGTTGTTTGAAATCAATGACATGCTAGAAGACCCATGGCTCTTTCTACACAGAGTTATTTCCAGTGGCTGTCGGGCTCTCTTGCCTTTGTCACAGAGCAGCTCTTCCAGGGTTTTCCAGGATGACAAGCAGGTGTTATTTAACTGTTGACTAAGCTGATCAAAGCATTAATGCAGGCACCATGACTTACAAAAGCGTGAAGTTTTCCAAGAAAAATTGTACTAATAAGCAAAGAGTCTGGGAGCAAACAGATGTTCTGTGTGGCTCAATTATGTTGCCTGGGAGGAAATGTTTCTGGGGTTGCTTTAAGAAGCCAGGTTGAAGCTGCACCCTGGTATCTCTCACAGTCTACACTTTGATGCTGCATCAGTTTTCCAGGCTGTCCTGCTGCACTGCAATGGAGCACAACAATGCTTCTCTGGAGGCATCAGCCCCACTCTCAGTGTTCCAATTTGATTTATTAACTCTGGGGCAAGTGATGTCTTCATTGAGGTGAAAGTGGGAAACAAACTCATGTGCCAGGTTGCTTTAATAGGTAACCACAGGCAGGAGCAAAGATCCTATTTTAGTTTACTAATTTAAAAGACATCTGGCAAAAACCAACCAACCAAACAACAATGCCTGGCTGATGGGGATTTGTTTCCCTTCCTCTTAGTCTGGAAATATTTGCATAAAACTCCAAGAGACTGGCTGTTTCTTGTTTCATTAGAGTGATCAAGAAGGAGCCTGAAACGCTACAAGTGTCTTTTCCCTGCCCCCCTCATTACTCTCAGATTGCATTTTCAGTATGCATATTAAATATAATGTGCTTTTAGACGTTGATGTAAAAGTTATTTGGTAGGTGGGTGTTCTGTGGACATAATTAGCTATATACTGCATCTAGACTCAAACCAGCCAAATCTCGTTCAGCTTTTTCAAGCAAGACCCCCTGAATTTGACAGGAATTAACTTGTGGAAATTGACTAAATAAGCCAGATTTTATTCATATCAAATATATCAAGGCAGTGCATGGAAAATTAAAGGTCTTTATTACAAACCTTTTTCTGTCTTCTCAACTGTCTTGCACTTGTGACACCAATTATTTAGTTAAAATTGGAATTTTGAAATATAATTTAGAATTTTATTGTCAGTTCATAATGTCTACTTTCTTTTCAGGTCTGACTCATTCTTCCCACTTAGTAATAATCTCGCAAGAGTGACTTGAGTTGCAACCAAAATACAATTTAATTTACATGTAAATTAAATTAAGTATAATTATGTTTCATAATTACAACTTGCAACTGAAAATGCCTCTTTCAGAAACTCAATAGAAATAATTCCTCAGCAATTTCTTCTTTGTAGTTAAGAGAGACTTGGCTAAAAAAAAATAATCCTACTAGCTAGACATGCCTTGCAGAGAGTACTTGTGTATGAAGTGATATCATCTGCTGCACAGTAAGTTAACTCACACCATTTTACACTTGCCTTTCTGCTTTTGAGGTTTCTCACCAGTTAATATACCTCAATAGTGAGATGCTTATATAGAGGAGGATACTACAGACACTGTGCTCTTGGTTTGTTTTTGGTTTTTTTTTTAATTCATTGGTAGTGCAATTGGAAATACCAGTCCCTGCCCTACAGAACTACTTGGAAACCACCATTACTGAAATGAAGAAGGAGAAGGGGGAGGGGGGGGAAGGAAAAAAAAGGAAAAAAAAAGAGGCAAAAACCCCACCTTTTTGTGCTATTGACTCTTCACTTCTGTTACTGTTTCAGGCCACGCAAGTGACAATCCCCAGAGCCGGCAGGTGCTAAGGCCATTAGATTTTCATTGCTAGAGAAGGAAGAATTCTTCATCTTTCAGATGTTCATAGTCATTGCTAAAGGATGCATTGGTGCCACAGCAAGGGTGAAGCAGGAATCACTCTGAGTAATGCAATCCTTGCTGGGAAGAGGTTGAAAAGGTTTTCATCTTTCTGCATAACCAGATGTAAGTGACAAGACTGTTGGATATACTCTTCCTCCTTCCTTTCCAAACTCCAAGCATATTTACTGCATTTCAACTTTAACTACACTCATGAAGTGGTGTTTTTACCACTAAATAACTTGAATACTATTGGGAGGAGAGACAAAAGTATAATTGTATAAGCAAGCTATCAGGTGCTAACATTGCAGTGTGATTCAATACAAAAAAACCACTTTTATATGGGACATTTTACAAGGCCAAAACAACCAAAGTGGGAGTGTGACTCTCTCAAGTGCATTTTGGTTTTTCCTCCAGAGTGCCTCTGAGATGATATAAAATGTCTTTGAACTCTTTTCCCAAGAGGCAGCCTCTAGCCTTATATTTAACCCCAAAATCCATATTTTGTGAGAGTTTTTCAATTTCTAAAAGGTTTTGGATGTCTCCCATGGTTTTCTATTACAGCCCCTGAAGACTTGCTGTCCCTTTGGTTTGTAAGGTAAAGTTTTTCCTAGTAATTGTAGCATATACAGGCCCAAACCTTAAGTTATGACCTCAGAAAGGCCATTGACTTGGAGACCAGAACCTTCTTCCAGAAGCAGCTTAGCATTTTATGAAGAGAAAAATGGTGCAGTCATATACCAGGAAAACTCAGACATGATACGTTTAAAGAAGCCAGGAACATTAACGTGGGTGGACATTTTATATTCAGCCAATAATAACTGTTTGCCTGTTTATAAGGCTGATACAAAAAGATGCAGTTCATAAGGAAGTCTTTCATGGATTATACATTGAGAGAAGTGGACAGCACTGGTTTTGCACAGTTCAAAAATAAAAAGAGGGCATAGCGTTATGCCATGCCTGAATGAAGAGCATGGCTTAGCTAGCTAATGAAAGAAGTAGAGGTGTCTTGACCCATTTGCCTCCATTAATCCAACCAGAGAACTGCTGAAGTTCAAATCCTTCAACTACACCTTTAGTTTTATGCACCCAACTTAGAGGCATATAAATGAAAAAGAGCTGGACATGTAGCTAACAAAACAAGAAAGCCTGCTCCGCAGGACAATCCGTCACATCCAAGCAGAGGCATCCTCAGTGCACACAAGGAATCGAGCACTGTAAAAGCATTTCCTGCTGTGTGTCAACTACAAATGTCCAGACCAACTTGATTGGAGTAGTTTCAGAGAACAAAGTTCAGGCAATATGAATCCTATTTCGCCATGTGTAGTCCATCTCATAAACGAGCAGGCAAATTTAACTTCACTAAAAGTCATACTCAAGTGGCTGAAAATACCATCACAGCTTCTCATTGGTCTATCAACAGCTGCAAGCCATTATGGCATATGCAACACAAAATTAAACAATCTCACTGAAAAATAAACTATTACTTGCAACAACATTTATGCTGGTATTAGAATTAGAGCACAGGAGAAATGGTAAATTATGATTCTACAGCCACTGAAAGAGATCAGAAAGTCCTTGTAAATCAACATCTGATCAAGAAGAAGAAAATGAGAGTAAGAAAATGATTGCAAAGTTTTCTGTGAATGCTTACACACTGGATTATATAACACAGTGTACGTACATGAAAGTGCTGGTCATATTATGTCAAGACCTATTTACAGGGAACAATCATATTGCCTTCTTCTCAGATGACAGCAGTAGCTGGAGGGACTCAGGCATATTTGCTTCGGTTTGGCACTGCACTCGAAGGGGTGCCCGCAGTGGGTGTCCTCTGCCTGACACCCTGCCTGCTATTCTGGTCACGGCACAAGACAGTATTAAAAACTTGTTCAAATACTCAATGCTAGAAATTCTATTTTAGTGTAAGAGGAGCTCACTGGATAAATTTGAACTAAAATACCTCAACCTTATCTCAGCTGAACTGTGTTTTGACCTCCCTGAGATTAAGCATTTTGACAGAATCTGAACAAAACATTGTATTTGGCAAATGAACTTTTTTGGATCTGTTTTATGATACATCTGACCACTCAATGCACAGACGGGGCACAAAGTTCGCTGCTAATGGGCCAGTAGAATCAAAGCATCAGATGTAAAACCTGTCGTCTCTAAGAAGGTAACGGTGTGTCTTCCTTTACTCATTTCATTACTGGGCATTTTTCTCATCTTTTACAGGAAGACAAGGATATATATATAGGACACAAGAGCATGCCCACAAGTCAGCGGGACTCATAGCATTAGGAAAGCGGTTCTACAGTGAGGGTTTTTTAATTACTTTTAATAATCACCTTTAAAAGTTGGAAGAAACTCTCCCAGTGTTTTAATCAGCATTAAAGATGTGACTGTGCAGGACTGTTCTGGTTCAAATAGATGACAATATTTCAGGATGCCCACATGCAGAGAGCTGCTACAAGCTGATAATATTGCCTGTGTTTCTTAGTAACTGATAAAATTGTTAATTTATAAGCAGGAAGCCTCACTGAGTAGCATTAGCTCTATGGTATGATTCCCCCTAAAGATATGCTCCAAGACATGACGCAAACAGCCAGAGGAAGTAAGGCTCAGGTCAGACCACTACTCTCCCTAATTGCCTGTTTTAGAATGACATAATCAAATAACTTCAAACCAAATGATGCAGTTAGGGATTAAAATAATTTCTTGTGTATTTTTAAATTTGCACGCTTATCTTTTCTTTTTTACTGAAGGCCTGCTTGGTGCTTAGCAACTATGAGCTATCTGAACTGTTCTTTGCAGTCACTGCCATCCAATGAGAGACATTTATAGCAAAACATCAAAAGGTTATGGAACAAGCTCATCAGGAACTTGTTTATTATACGAAGTCATAAAAATGATCCAGAATTAGTTAATTCATCCCATGTGGTGCAAGTGATTTAGAACACAACAAATTCCTTTTTATTCATATGTATGCATATTTTATGTATGTGTAAAACATGTATGTGTGTATATATGGGTTTTCTTTTTTTTTTTTTTTCAGTATTCAGTGAGTGCACAAAGGATCTAAGTGAGTATATAACTATTACTGATATCTAGGAATAAGTTAGGAATAAGTGTCAAGGTAAAAAACCCAAGCAATTGCTGACCCAAACACTAAGAGCTGAAAAAATGAAAATTATTCATCCTGAAAGCAGAAAAATTACTTGCAAAAAGTCAGTACTGTATGTAAAATTAAAAAAAAAAAGCTTGTAAAATTCAAGGTATAGCTAAAAGAATGACATCTGTACACACAAAGCTGTGTAAAGACACCATATTGACTACATGAGGGGAATAATTACCATTACTGAGAAATCCTTGAGAGAGGGAACTCCCCTTATGTTTGTTACGTGGACCCTTAACAGAGGCAGCCCGCAGAAAGCTGAAGAGGTGTGTCCAGATGGGCTGAATGAGCTCCTGCAGATTAAAACCTACATACACAGTGAAGCAGACAAAAAATACTTAGGCGTAAGGGATAAAAAGTATCAGTAATAAACCTACTTTTAAGTCCATCAGGAGCAGAAATTCTGCCAATGACTACAAAGAGTCAGTTGATCATAATGTAAAAGCAGAAACCTATGAAGAGGAGACACATTATTTCTTCCACTGCCATTCATTCTAGGAGAAGCTGGAAAAGCAGTAAAATCATAAAATAAAAAAACGGTGGGGGTCTTTGGGGGTTGTTTTGTTTTGTTTTAATTAGCAACTCAGAGGATCTGTCTGAAATTGAAGTGACTGTAGAATAAGTTATGGAACAAATTGACAAAATGAAGTTAACAAATTGCCATTGCCAAGACCAGATGGTATTCACCCAGGAGCTCTAAAGATACTCAAGGATGAAATAACCGAATTACCAAGAAAAGCATGCAGCCTGTCATTACATCAATACCTGAGGAACATGATGAATATGATGTCAATTTTTAACAGTTTTAAAGGAACTGCAGGCCTCTTGGCCTGGTCTTTGTAGAGGGCAGGTTAGTGGCAATAAAAAACCCCACAGAATTAATAGAAATATGAATGCTTTGCAAACCTATATTTTGAAGGGGTCAAGAAACTCTATGGATAAGAATGATAACATCTACTTACATTTCCAAAAGGATATCTTACTAAAGGGGTAGAAACAAGCAACTACAGCACAAAAAAAAGGAAGGTGTTAGCATAGAAAAGCAATCAATTAAAAGGAATGAAAACAGAGGCTGGAAGTAAATGGTCATTTCTTGCTGACTGCCTGTTCTACCTGGACTCACGCTGGTTCTCATCCTGGTGAAAGACCTGGGAGAGACTGAACATTGCAGGGAGAAAGTTTTCTTATTTTGTAAATATGAAGTTATTAAGGATGAGAGCCAACAGAATAACAGCAGGACCAGAGAGCTGAATGGACAATAAAGGAGCAGGGGAATTCAGTGTAGGTGGTAATAAAGGATGCACAGAAGAAAAAGCACAATCCCAGCTTCACATATAAATGATGTCCCTTACTACTGAGTTGACCATTACCACTCAGAAGTGGTATCTTGAGACTATAACAGAAATAAGAACATAATATATAACTACATAAATGTAATAGGAAGCTCCATGAAAACACCAGCTAGATAATTTGCAATGCTCAAAACCTTAAAGTTTAGGCACTATTAGGTGGCAAACAAAGAAGAAAATGAGACTATTGTCATGCCAATGTTCATTTGCATGATGAATATTATGTGCAGTTTCCTCATCTCTTATAAGTCTGGAACAGATGCAGAGGTGGGAAACAACAGACAGCAAGGATACAGGACACAGGACTGGACTTCTCAGTCAGATAAAGATGACCAAAGGGGGAATATGGTAGAAGTCTAGAAGATCACGAAGCTCATTAATAGGTTAAAAAGGGATCGCTTGTTTGCCCTCTTTGCCAGTAAAAGAAATGAGGCGTTAATGAAAGCCATTTGGAGCCAGGCTCAGAGCAAACAAAAGGACAAGTTTCATTATACAACATTCTCTCAGACAATAATAGCTGTAGCTGGGAGAATATTAGGGGTTACCCACGTTTGCACCATTTTCACTTTTTCAGGTGCATCTGTTTGTGGTCACTGTGGTAGCTAGAATAGGAATCCAGGTGGATCCTTACTCTGACCTGTAGTCTCTTTTCTATTATCATATTAAGTTGATGATGCATAGCACCTCACTTACTAGATTAATTCAGATACATCCAAACTACATATCCAGAACAACAGCTGATCTGGATTTCAGTATAAATATGAACACTGTTCACTGCAACTGGCAGTCTTTCAAGAAAGAGATATCATGGATCTAAATATCATCCCTACAAAAGCATGCATGTAACAGATGAAGAGATCTTAAAAAGAGAGAGGTCTTTGGAAAGAGATCATTGTTTCACTTTGTGCTTTCCTCTTGGGAATTAACTATGAGATTTTCAGTAGCTAAATATCAGTAGAGCTTCGGTCATTTCACTGCAGCTCCCCAGGTACACCCAGCTGAGTCTCAGAAAGGGAATACCGGTGCTGTCTGTTCTCATTAATTAAATAAGGCTTGAGATCATTCCTGGTCTATACTGCTAAGCACTATACAGCACTACACCAAAATCTCATAGGCACACTTCTAAAGCACGGCTATGTGGCTGTGAATGGTGTATAACTGGTAGGTAGTCAAGAGAGAAGACATCAACATTTTCAACAGTCTGAAGCACATTTCCTTTTATTGCAGATGAGCATCACATGATCTATTAATATAATGGAGCTGTCAGGTATCCTTACCACTCTTCATTATCCTCTAGAACTAGAAATCCCATTCATGAAACAAGTGGTTCCTCCAAAGCCAGTGAGAAATGTAGATAAGGGAAGGTGTGTTTGTCTATGATTTACAATTTCCAGTGGGTTTGGTGATGGATTTGGTGATGCTGGAACCCTAACTGTGATGAAGACTGAATTCTTTATGCTATTTAACATTTCCATTTCTCACTTTGCAATGAAGCACTAATATATGAACTTTCGTAAATGGATCAAAGGACAGCAAGATGGCTTTAGCACAAATTATTTAAATAAACTTTGGGAATAACATCACACACTACCACCACCATAGTAAACAGATGAAGTAAGGAAATATATTTTTCTCTATATGTAAATTCTGTCAATATCATCCTAATAAAACTTAATTTTTGCTCCTACCAAAAAAAAAGCAACAAAACAACAAAACAAAAACAACAACAAAAAACAAAACCAAAACCAACAAAACCAACCAACCAACCAACCAACCAAAAAAACAGTCTAGATTCTGTGAGATTCTGTGTGAGGACCCTACAAGTTTCTCTCATCACATTAGAGGATGTTAGAAATCTTTCCCTCATTCAGACATATTTATCTCAGTGCCTATTCAAGCCTCTTGGACATTAACTCAATACTAGACCAGCTGAGCCTTTTTTCCAGCTCTTCTCTTCCCTGCTCTTGGAAATCTCCACCCAATTAATATAGCTCAGTTTATGAGCTTATCATGTTACTAAGAATGTTGTGCTTTTTGTTGTTCTTATGTGATGTAGGCTGGCATTTACTTCTCCATGATGAAAGGCTCTTTTACACACTACTTGAATACAAATATTCTAGCCAAGTCATGCAGAAAATCCATACTTTTTGAGGTAACTCAGAAATAGTTTCAATTGCTGGTTCACTCTAAAATTGTAAGGCTATAGGCCCTTGGAGAAGCTGCACTAGTCTGAGTATAAGAGATTTATCCTATTCCCACATATGCCAATATATAAAATAGTACAATGTCACATGTAGCCAAGACATCATTCCAGTCGCTCTCTGCACTACCGCAAGCAACCTGCTCTAGGCAAGTCAGCTCCCTCCCTTATTCCCTGCCTCACAGGGAGCACCTACACTTGGAGAAGGCTGGGAGTTTATATCTAAAAGTAAGTTCACGGATCCACAACAAGATAGCCACTCCAAGCTTCTTCCCTAACTTTTAGGGAGAGAATCCAAGGGAAATTTTTTGCTGGCAGAAGCATTTCTTTCCAGATATGCAAGAACACACCTTGGAATATATCTTTTCCCATGCTTGAGAGTTGAAGAATTCACTTTAGATCCATCTCTTCCCACCCCAGAGACAGCCTGGCTCATCTCAGGACAGTCTTCACACTCTATCCTGCATCTACTGTTCTTGGATATAAAGGGGACTCTTTTGCAGAGATGACTCTTAGTCTGTCAATTTAAGGAGGAAAAAAACAACCAACCAATCAAAAACCCCACCAAAACCCAAAACTCAACAAAACCACAATTTTATGTTTTACCTACTCAACAACCAAATAAATAATTTTCATCCAGTTTGGTTATATTAAGTAGAAATGCTAAAATGGAACTGATTCAAATAGAATTGACCATGCTACATCAGGCTTCAAAATGTGTTAGCTCTGCCGGAAGCATAAGAACCTATATATGTACCTTTAAAAGTTTTATTTTTTGCAAAGTAAACAACAGTCGGGCAATTTCATTTCAAGGGAAGTGACATTTGTTATTAAGTTTTTTTACATGGATTCCTGCAACAAACTCAAATTTAAAGACAACATTTTCTTCTTGGCAAAATAGCCCTGGAGAAAGATGAATAAAATCTGAGATAAGAATAAAATTGAGATCTACATGGAAAAGATAATACCATAATACCACTCCCTCTTAGAGATTCCAAAATCAGAAATATTCTGTAAGTAAACAGATATTTAGATAGGAGTACCTACTCTGTTCTGGGAAAGGGTTGTAAATCTCTCTTAACCAGAGACTCGATGCCAGGAAAAGACATTGTGATGGAACTGAGGAGTAAGAAATGGTAGAAAAAATTGCTTTGAGTACAAGCAAAGACTAGGTCTTTCTAAAAATATCCCTAGAGAAAAACAACTCACCTCCACATTAGCTAGATGAGTCTTGAAATGATTGAGCATCCCTTTTCTTTTGAGAGCAAAATATTTTGTTTTGTGGTTTTGATTATTTTTTTTTTTAATAAAATATGTTGAGAGATTCTGGCACAAAGTCATTCTACCGTATTAACTTTGCTGTAAAGTTAATATGAAGAGACTATAAAACCACAGAACTGTGCTGAACATTAAGACTGGTCAGGGAAACCACAACTTTGGAAAAAGCATCCCCCTCGGTAAATAAAATAATTTAAACGTAATCAGGAAAAAGAAATCATTGACTTGGCATCCTCTGTGATGAACGAGGTTCAGTAGAACCCTTTTCTTCTGCCTGTGGAGGAAGTATCTTGGGGTAGCATGACTTAGCCCTCTGAATAATATTGTAGCTATAAAGAACTTCCTCATTGCACCATAATTTTTGCAGCAGTGCACCACTTTGCTTCTTGTACCTGTCAAAATTTCTGTCCTTGTTACCTTTTCCCAGCACTTGCCAAGTGTTTAAAAACCAGAAATCTATTTCTGGCTGTCTGCTCTCTGCGGCTTGCAGACTTGTGGCACCGATGGGGCACTATCATGGCACTATCCACCTGAATCAGAAGGGTTTTCATGGGGAGTCTGAGGGTATCCAGCTCATGTTTTCCTTCCATGGAGAAAATCTTGAGAAACATTTGGAAGGAATTTCAAGCATTAACTCCACTGCAGTGCCTTCTTAGCAAGGGGATGAAATGGGGTGTGATAATTATTTACCATTTTACAGGAGACCACCCCCACCCCCTGTGCCAAAACTGCAATCACATCCAAGTTTCCTAGCTGTATTGGAGAGTCTAGGCTTTATCTCCCAAAACCTTTCTGGGCACAGCAGCATGCATTTAGGTGCCTTTTCATTGAAGCAGGAAAGGTTGATTAGCATATCTGTCCCACTGAGAATTTTTTTTCTGCCAGAGAACAATTACCTCTTGTATCGCTGCACTGTCATCCAGCCTTACAAAAACAGGCTTCTGCATGTGTCCCACGGAACATGGGGAGGTCAAGCCATCACTTCAGTACTGGATCAATTCACTAGAATAATTATTTTCAGACAAAGCACAGAGTTCATATTCATGTCAGCTGAGATCACTGTCAGAATTGCACCAGCTCCTCCTAGGATTTGCAACCCCACTGTGCGGGACATAGTACAGAAAAAGCAACCCAGGAAGAACACAGCCTAAATGGGGATCCCTGTAAGGTGCAAGAAGCAGGAGACTGAAAAT
This sequence comes from Pedionomus torquatus, assembly GCA_013398155.1. Taxonomy (NCBI): domain Eukaryota; kingdom Metazoa; phylum Chordata; class Aves; order Charadriiformes; family Pedionomidae; genus Pedionomus; species Pedionomus torquatus. The sequence goes on from VZRU01009336.1 coordinate 141,592, forward strand.
AAACAGTGCATTTTTATTTCTGACATCTAGGAACTAACTCTTAAGTTGCATGTTGCATTAATGAAGTATGTGATTTTAAAATGTCATACTATTGGGGTTATACTCACTAAAACAGAAAGCAAGAAGATATTAATGAGAGGTCACCTGCCTACACAAACAGGAATTCTGCCTGCTTTGGCCCAGTGCTCTTAATGAAATCAAGACAGGAAAGACTGGAATGGCATATGGCTGACAGATGCAAGCATGTAATTTGATGGTGTAGTGGAAAGAATTACTCAGTACATCATTATAAATTTCATATTTTCCAGATTCTTAGGAGAAAAAGACCTCACTTCTGGTTCAGCCACTTAGAAGTTAACCTTTCCATGAAGGCAATATGTGTGTGTTGCTTTTCAAATGTATGCTTTATGCACAAGTTACAGCACTAAACAACAAGATGGCTAGAAAGAACTTTATGAAGTCACATAGTGTGTGCCCAGGTCCAGCTTCAGTATTGTAATTTTGGACTGATGTTTGTCCTCCTTATTCTTCAAGACCTTCCCATTTTCCTAAATCTAAGGCAATATCTCATTATCTTTACTTCTGGATTGCTGTTTGTTTGATTTTTGCCTAGCACCCTATCTCTAATTGTTACAATTATAGTTCACTGAGCAAAATTGTTTTTGAAGGGCTGAGAGCAGATGATTCCTTTATGCTTTGTAAAAACAAACAACANCCACCACAATCCAAAATAACCTCTCAAAGAATACAACTTGATATCTCCTTCTATTTTGACGTTGAAACATTGATAACCACATCCAGAGACCAGTTTATCTGGAGATAGTAAATTTTTCACCCAACACAGTTTCCTAAAAACCATGTTTCTATAGTTAATTAACAAAAATTTAATGTGAAATAAAGTCAAAAGTTCTCCTTCCTTTTAGGGCATCGTCATGCTGTCTAGCCAGAGCTCTACATTTACAGATTAATACTTAATGCTAGGAGCCAAGTTAACTGCAGTCTATGGAAGATGGCCAATAGATCATTCAACCTACTTTCATGATCAAAAATGTGGGCAGTGACCCTTCATACCTTCTCTTTTGTGATCCATTTTTGTTTTACAGGTTACATGTCTTGGAGGAAAGTCCAGAAAGATTATGTGATATACAAGTAAACAGGTCCACCTCGTTTTTTTTGTATTTCAGTCCAATCCGGTCTCCTCTTTCACATCACTGAAGTTGGTATTTGACTTTCACTGGACATTGCAAAGTGAACATCAGCTTGAGTCATCTGGCAGGGGTACTCTCTCCAAAACAATAAGTTCAAAGTTTCATCCTCTCCACCTTTCCTGTCTATTTTGCCATCTTTTTAAACATGGTGGTTGCGGAAGAGTGTAAAAGGAATTTCTCTGATCAGAAGTGCACCTTATGTTAGCAGTTTAGATACCAATCTCAATAACAGGTATAGGTTTTCTTGTCTGGTAAATCACATACAGCCCAGAATATTAAGTTACAACAACCTGAGAGCAGAGGGAAATGGGATTTCATACCTGGAGCCATCATCCAGTCTTACTTTGGTTTATTTTAAATTACTGTAATCAATTCTTTTCCAAAGACAGATTTATCACGTTTAGCTGGTTAGGCTGCAAGTGTTTGCTTCACTGGTAGCTAATATACACATTTAACAGTCAGAAGAAGAGCACTCTACTAGATGTTAATTACTTGAGGTTTTTTTCTCTGCTACAAAACATAGCTCAATTGGATATTTAGCTTGTTTAGACCAAGCAGTAGGCACATCCATCTAGATGCTTACCTGTAAGCAGCTAAGAGGTGATTCTGCCAGAACTGCTCTTTCTGTAATTGGACCTACCTAAAGGCAGAGTTGTGGTTCACATATCCTTCACATCCTGAAGGAACCAGCTGGGTCCCTACACATTTTTCTAGAGTGAAATGAAATTCAAACCAAAAGCACAAGGACACATCTCCTAAGGATTGTCTTTATCCTTAGCTGAACCTGTTCTCTTGCAAGCAACCCCCCGCACGTGTGCACATGCACAAGCTCAGACAGCCACACCTCTAAGAAAACTTGGCCACCCCACACCTTTACTGCATTCTGTGCCTGCTTTTCAACTTGATTTCAGAAACACAGCTTCTGTACTGTGATCTTCTCTGCAGGTGCACAATACCATATTACTGTATGCAAAACCCAGTGATGAGAGATCTTCTTGTGACCAGTGCATCCAGCCATATTCAACAAGGGTATACGACTGTAGTGAACTTTCACTGTATGACTCGCAGGCTTAATTTCCACACATCCCTGTTCCCTGGCCCTGTATCTCCTCCTCCCTGCTAACAAGCTGCTCCAGAGGGGGAAAGTAGAGATAGAGAAGCGGCGATGTTTCTGCCTCACTGAGTTCTGCACACGCCCTCATTCAAAAGCATTAATGGAGAAGGAGAGACTCTGGAAAGTGCTCTCGCAAAGCTGCCTTCATGCACTGGTTTGGGTTGCAGAGGAAGGGGTCAGATATTGCTCTCGTTAGCTGTTACACTCCCCCGTGCTGAAGCACTACAGTTTCTGACCACTGCCCACATTTTGGCAGCTACAGAGAGAGGCAATGACTGGAGCTAATGTTGAATCTAAGGCACAGCTTTGAAGGAATTTTCTTGTTTTGTCTTTCATACAGCAAATCAGATTAACTCTAGCTTAAGCCTGATGATTTACATTAACATGGCATTTGTCTACATACCACGAAAAATTGTTCCTCAAGTCAGAAAAGGGCCATGTTTGGGGTCACTAGTTTCAAAGTCTGGAAATGAATCAGCAGTTTTGAAATGACACATAGACCAACCAAGCACTGCAGCAAAATATATCCCGGGACGGCTCTTCTGCTTGTCGCTCCCTTAAAAAACACCATGAGCCAAGGCTCTTGCCTAAAAACAATCTTTGGGTATCTCAGTAGAAAAAAAGTGATTCGGGATCACATGCCCTTAGGCTGAGGTTTACAAAAAATCTGATGACACAAGGCTGTGCCAAACAGAATGGCTGTGAACCAGCCTTCCCTGGGAAGGGAAGGGGCTGAATCACAAGACAAAAGAAGCAGAAGTAAAGCCCTGTGCCTTTATCCTAAGTTTGCTGAATACCCCTGTGAGAGATCCAGGGTATTGTTCAGAAAAGCTCCTCTTGAGCCATCTCCTCAAATGAGATAGCCTTCTACTTTGCCTGGCTCCGAATAATGACATCTCTGAAATCCAAATCAGAGATGTTGACAGAAGGAGATGAATTCCCATGTTGGGCCAGTAAAAGGCCTACCAGTGCTTAAAACAGATAATTTTGCCAGCACTGCTTTGATGGAAATTTTCTCAAGACCCATGAAGTTTTCTCTGGCTTTTACACATCCTAGACCTGGTCCACCACACTTCATAGAGGGACAAACATCCTTCAGTTTTGTGGTGTCCCAGGTCCTCATCAGGAAGGACTCCCTGGCTGGGAGACAACAGTCCTCCTGGCAGCACGTGGCACTCAGGCTCCAGCCAGCTACAGAGGGATATCCAGAGACATTGATGGAGCGATGTCAAAAGCATCAGCTCTGTTCAATGGTTGAAAATGCACAGACAGGCAGATGTTGCTCATCACAGATACAGCCCTGGCGGCTGAAGAACTGGGGTCTTATTTGTACCCTCTTACATCCAAAAGCCTTGTCTTGAGCTCTTAGATAACCATTTTTGCACATTTTTTCCAACCTTCTTTAAATGTGGGGTATGAAGAGAAGGCAAGATGGTTTAATGACTCCCTTTTGAACTGCAAGTTGGCTTTGGTCACAAACCTTTCACATTAACCCAGAGTTATCTGATATATGTCCAGGTAAAGCCTTGCTGATAACTTGTCCCAACTATTTATTTCCCAGCAAATAATAATCTAGAATTGAGTACTTTTTCATTGAAGTAATGCAGCCGTTCTTCTTGTCCTGCATGCAGACATTCCCCCTGAGCTATTGCTCCATAAGCTGGTGGCTGTAATGAAAAGCCAAATAACTAATTGGGCTGGGTACTACCAATGAAATGCTTACAAGGCTGAAAGAACCAAGTCCAAAAACCAAGTGTAACAATAAGGATGGTACACACTCCACTGTGTCCAAGTTCATAATACTCCAGGTGATATCAAATGGCTGCTAGGAAATCAAGTCACATCTTTTTTTAACATGTTCTAAACCACAGACTGAAAGGCTTAAGCATTATTACCTTGCAGTTCTCATCTAAATGAATACAGAGTGAGCATTATCTATAATAGTACTTTGCTGTAAAAATGTGTTTTTCCCTTCCAGCCCTCCAGATTGTGGCCTCTTCCTTTATGCAAAGGAAGACTCCATTTCTCTGAACAGAAAAATATTGAACCTACCAAAATTAGGTAGGAATATAAGCCAAACTGGACATTGACTGAATAGTTTTTTTAAAGGATTTTTTGTAGCTCTTTGTTCATTGAAAGAGAAGATAAAGTTACTGAGAGTTTAAATATGTAATTGCCTAAAGGCATATGAAGAAAGCCATGCAAATGACTTATTTCCAAAAGATTTTAGCAGGTCTTCAACCTTGCAGCTCTTATTGAACATATGCTTGACACGTTGTACAGCAGTGTTCCTCACATAATTTAGTAGTCTGTAAATAGGGGTCTCTCTAGCATCCAGTTCCCACTCCTTAATGCCTTGGATGTAGTTTCATTAATTTAGCTAGCAGTTAAACAAAACTATAAAGAGAAGCTAATGCAAGAAAATATTCATCTGGGTGCAGAAACCCATAAATAAAAATAGAAATCTATTACACACTTGTATTTTTCTTCCCTTTTATGTATTGCAGGTCAGTGCGTGCTACCACTTTCTCTTATTGTCCACCCCTGCCCTGATCAATGATGGAGCAAATATTGATTAACACAAGCAAACCTAGGACAGATGACAAGCAAGCGACAGATTTTTTTTTTGCAAGCAGATTGAGAAGCCTGTGCTCCTCCTGCATTTCTAAAGGTCTTTTTTAGTCCTTCTGATTTAAGAATTTTTATAGCTGATGAACAATTTGGCTGCAGAATCTAAGAAAACCAAGAGCCTAAAGGATAACATGAATTCACTCAACCATTATAGCAGTCCTTATTTACTTATGTATTTATTATTTTTAAACCTACAACATGTCTAGTAAACCAGAGAAAACTGTGACCACTACGGTAGCAACACAATAGATTATAAACAGACTATATATAGACTGTTATTTTTAGAGCTCTGTGTTTCTTAATTGCCTAAAACTTACCCAGTTGTGAGCACTTTGTGAAGACTGATGAAAGAATGCTCTCTCCAAATTTCCACAGGGCATAGAGACTCTACATTATATCTTGCGGATGGGATGCTGACATTAACTGACAGAAGCAAAAACACAGCAAGACAGATATTTATTTTTAAATGAGAGAGGAGAGGAAGAAAGCACCCTATTAACTCTTCCCCCACCCCTAGCTCTGCTCCACTGGGCCCAGCTCTGGCTCACAGGTATGAGGAGCTGAGTGTGCCCATCAGACCTCAACACTGGCTGAATTTCAGATCATCTGTGGTGGGACCTGGATCTGTATGGATTTGCATGTACCAAAGAGAATTGTAGCCAGGTAGGAACATCCTAGTGAAAATTCCTAGAAACCAGCTTTTGTCTTTACCAGGTATAAGAGGACTGATGATTGATGCAGTGTGCAGTCTCAGTCAAATAGTCAAATCCATTTCACCTTGGGAACAGTCTTTCTGAAACAAAAAGTGTCTGTGTGTCTGCATCTGTGTGCATACTCATCAGTAACAGACAGATTGAAGTGACTGGTGTCACTATTTTAATAACAGAAGCCAGAAACATCAAGCAAAACATTGACAGGTGGAGTTTGTTAGCAGAGGTTTTAGAAGACCCATAGGAGAAAAAACAACCTTAACAAAGGCAAATGCAATTATCAAGAAAATTACTGGGTGTTATGCGATGTTTCTTTTGGTCCGTGGCACCAGTGAGGTAAATGCTTCAGACTGGACCAGCACTCTTTTGAGAGGTGCTGCTTCTTCCTGGGGAACAAATAAGCACTGCTGAGTGCCCTGTGGCCTTTCCTGGATGGCCTCCTCTTGCCACACCTCCCTGCCTGGCTGCTGTACCTGTCACAGCTTTTTTAATGTCTTTCCAGCCTTGCTGCCCCCACAACACTACACATGTGCTTCTGCCTCAACTTCTCAAGTGTTTCCTCCATTTTCCTGCTGGTGAGTCTCCCCTGTTTCCAAGTCCTTCTCCTTGTCCTCTAAATTTCCTCAGCTTTACCTCATGTACACTCTTTACCCTGTTTTTGTGACAAGATGATCATGTGTTTTCAAAAGGATTTTTTTTTTTCTACTAGAACTGAAGCATCCCCTTGGTTTGCATGGCTCAGGATGCTTTGCGGCCATTTGGTCCTGTAATGCCCTCATGGGCTCTGAGAGTGGATCCATATAGACCACACACCAGTATGCTTGAAAGCATCAACTTCCCAGCTGAGGAGGAGTCACTGACAAAAAATATGGCTATTCATTTAAAAGTATTAATTTATATACTCCTTTTTTTTTTTTTTTTTTCCCAACAGAGGTACTCAGACAGCATGCACACAATCCACTTTCTCAGGTATTTGAACAGCTCTCTAAGGCCAGATCTGTCTCAAGCTTTTTCTTTGCTTTGATAGGTGAGGCTTGGAGCCAATTCCTAGGTTTTGGCCAAGGACATTACACTAGAAAATGAGCAGCAATGCAGGATTTAGTCAAAGTTGTAGCAAGCTTTGCACAGCTGTAAAAAGAAGTTTTATCACTATGAGTAACAGTGCCATCTGCTGACTCCTGCTATAACCATACTGGGAGGGTTCCATAATAGATAATTAAGCAATAAATTTTTCCAAAATCCAATATCTTTTCACAGAAAACAGCTGCTGTTAGGGTTTTTTTAAGTCATCTTATAGGGTTCTAGGGTAAAAATAATTTTCTGTATGACTTCTGAAGTCAAGAAAATCCTCAGCCATTTCCTTATGGACCTGAGGGACAGCAGAGTCTTTTATCAAACATTGCTCTGATGTCTGTAGGATATTTGGATTACTTTACATTATTACACAAAGCACCAGAAAGCTTTGCATAGGTCCCCCCAGTTTGCTACCTCTCTAAGTGATTTTCTGGGCCTGAACTAAGGGCCTACCTTTCCAGATGGAAGCAGGACCCTTGAGGCTTGCAGACAATCTCAAAGCAACAGTGCCTGTGCTCAGCTATTTGGAAGGGAAGCTGACATCTTTTTAAAAATTAAAAAAAAAAAAAAATCTAGTTGTTATGTACATTGAGCCTTCCAGTCTCAGGAGACTAAAGCCCAATTATTGATCCCAACACAACAGGGACTGACGCTGATGAGATCCATTTTAGACGCAGCCTTCTTTGTGTTCAGGCGTATTAGCTGGTTTTATTATGATTTTTAAGATAGTGATCAGTTATTTTTCAAAATATCTTTGATGGGGCATTCCTTTCCAAATAAGGAAGATTACTTCCATACTTGTATCATCCTCCTTCTTGCCAGGAAAAGCTTTTTGTCTACCATTCACTTTGCCACAATTAGTTTCATGCAAAAGATTTTAAAGGTGAGCACCTAAGAGAAACAGAAGGTTAAAAAAAATGATCCTGGTGTGAGGAAGCAGTATAGCTGCAAGACCTGCTGAGTCAATCCAAATCCTCATGCAAACAATTTTTTATCACATATTTCATAGCAGTCCGGAAGACTTTGCCGTTCAGCCCACTATAGCTAGGCTGATGTGGGCTGGCTGCAAACACAAGATGCGATTTGTTGCTCCCTCAGATGTTCCTTTCCTGCCACCCCAGATGGCTGAGTAGTCTCTACAGTTTACACAATATAGAGACCTTTGCTGTGGGGCTGGCATCACTATATAATACTATCACCAATTCTAAAACATTATCATACCATCATAGCAAGTTTTCTAGACCCAAACTGGCAGAAAATGCAAGTAAGGCAGATTTACTTGTCTCATTTTTATGCTGTGTTAATATGACAAAGCTTGGATGGGCTAAGCATATGTAAATTACAAGGCTGAGACAAAAAGTGCAGAAAATCAAGAGCAGAAACTGCATACAAACTCTACCTTAAAGATTTGGGATAAAGTGTAGAATTGTACAGTGTCAGGCATTTTGTGATACAAGCAAACTCTGAGATTACAAGGACCAAAGCGGTGGCTAGAGGTAAGTGTGGAAAAGTAAATGGCAAGCAAAATTTCTGAGAGCTGTAGATGCCAAGGAGGAATTTCACCAAAGGCTTTGGCAGAGGTTTTTGGAGCCCTAACTGCGATACTGTTAGAGAGTTTATATTAAATAATTAAACAATTAAATAAATAATTAAATAAGAGAAGACAAAAATTAATAATCCCATTGAAGAAAGCCTTTGACTATGTAGCCATGCACACCAGCTTCCAAATACATTGGGAAAGGTTTATGCAGTATCCTGTCCTGGGTCTGCTCCACTCAAGTCAATGAGCGTTCTGCAGTTTCTTCCAGCAGGTGTAGGGCAAAACTGACACTGGGCCAACATTCATATGTGTATATTACTGCTTCCATCTGGTAATGTGAAAGGAGGCAGTCTGGTTTTCCTTCCAGACTGGAAAAGGGAACCTGGGAGGTAGATTGAACTGTCATAGTCAGTTTGATGGTAAATGAAGAAATAACTCTATCTGGTTTCACTTCTCCCTTTTCAGTTCAAATTGCTGTGCACAGAATTCATATCTAGTCATCAATTCTTTTCTTCATCTGGCTTGCTCTTTCACACAGGAGAGGAGGGAGGGTTTTGATGCTTGAAGAGGTCCAGTTGAGTAAATCCCACTTGAACTTCCACTGCCAGTCCAGCCAAGGGTTACTTTATGTGTCTTCCAGGCTGTGCTCTGGTAAGTATACCCCAGTCCAGCTAAGGGTTACTTTATGTGTCTTCCAGGCTGTGCTCTGGTAAGTATACCCCAGCATGAAATACGCTATTTTCTTTTCAATGTGATGTTTCTGACCCCTGATCATCTTGTTACTTTCTGATATTACTAGCAGAATTCATGTTCATGCAATCTGTTCATGCAATTCATATGTGTTCCTGTATTCCTGCCTCAGGCAACCTTACTTTTCCTTATCCCATGTCATAATGAAGATGGTCTTCAGATCATCACATTTTTCAAATTAATTTTTATTTCTAATCCTGTTCTGCAGCATATGATGATGACGCTGTGACAAGCACACTGCTCAGGATGTCTTCTGTGCTGACATGTGAAAGATCCAGGCTGGAATGCCAGCCCATGAAATTGCTTACAGGGTTAGGAAAAACCATCACTATAATTCTGGAGTTTGTACCCAGGCTTACTGAGTAATAATGTCTGTTGAGCAGGACCATAACAGTGTGTTCTCTGCCCCAGGTGCCAGCCTGATCTTTGTCTCCCATAATCCTGCCCAAGTGGTAAGCACCCATGGTGGTCATAATGGGTACATCCAGTTGTGATAGCTTCCTGCAGCTCAATGTGGTTTTGGGAAGACAGATACAACACAATACCCAAGGGCTAACTAGAGCAATGCTGCTAATATGGTCAATATGCAAATATGACTATAGATGAATCATCTCACTCCCTTAAATAGCGAACAGCCCAGGAGCCCTTTGAGCTCTTCTGCATGGCATCGGGCGGCATGCCAGGATCTCCCTTGAGTAGGGACACTCTTCAAGGTTACTTATTTAGATTCAGAGATTTCTTGCCACAACAGATCCTTGGTAAGTGACTAACAGCATGCTAAACTTTGAAATCTTTGCTAAGTGATAAAATGGATTGATTGTGTGTATAATCCTTTAGACATAAACCACTGAACAAGTTTGGGACTAGCATTTGATCCAGCTGCACCTAGACTCCACTCTGAGAAGAAGTTTAGAAAGTGAGGGGGTGCTTTCGGAACCTTAGGACCCGATGGGAGGGTCTTCCTGACAGTTCTATCTGGCCCTGTCCTCTGTGCAGTACATAACCAAGTGCCATCTAGTCTTGTTAAAAGACTGTTCCTACCCATTTTGTCATGACTCTGTGCTGTAGCTCTCTGCCAGGCCACTGTACAACTGGCAGCTTTTAAGTTCACCCATATCTTATTCAGGTAAAATAAATCCATCTTATCCAGATGAGTCTGTTGGTGTCCAGCTGTCCAGACAATCCTGTGCAAGTGCTGTCTTTAATTATACCTTTGTTTTACTTTCCCCACCAACTACCATCCAAGCAATTATTTCAAAAGGATACCCATATTAACAGGGACTCATGTTCCACAGCTTTTAAATTGTTTTCCCAGCCTTAATTCATTTTTTTTGTCAGGAAAGCCTATCTCAACATCTTTGTTTCTATGATGGAGTATATCATGCCTCTCGTTCATAATTATAATTTTTATATATTTTAGTAGGATGAAAGACAAAGTTAAATACTTGTTAATTGAACTGCTCTCTCTTAATTCCTCACAGAAAACTCCTTCCTCCTAGCACTTTTATACCAAGCAGCTTCAATTCTATCTTAAACACAATAGAGCCATCCTTAGCAACTCCTGAACCAAAGCATTTGAATCTTTTATTCTTCAAAACCTCATTCTATGGTAACATTTAGAGTGGTCCACATACTTGCTTGTAGTGTTAAGGTGTGTTCATGTCTCCTTCTTTACCAATATTCACTTCTGTCAATTTACCCTGTTTAGAATTGGCTTCCAGGACATCATTGCATACTGATTTATACTAACAAGAATCTACTGAGCAGTCACAATGATTTTAGGTACTGGTAATAATTTTTATTCATTGAAAGAGCTCCTTTTTCTTGAATGAATTACAGCTGGGATTTTATCATGATCATTATCACTCAAAAACTAATAATCCCTTTCTAACCAGAAATAGAACTCCCTGTGGACCTCCTGCTAATCTGATGACAGGACTGCGACTGGATGCTTTACATGAGGAGTGAAATCACTGTAGTCATGGTACAATGAGTTCTACTACTGTAATACAAAATAGGCTCTTGTGCAGATACCTATCTGCAATACAAGTGGCAATATTCAGTATTGTCTGCACACAGGGGGAAACTTTTTCTGTGGAACCACTATAGCAAAATAACTTCTCTAATTTCTATGCCAATCTATTTCCTAGAATCACAGAATCATAGGATGGTTAGAGTTGGAAGGGACCTTAAAGATCATCAAATTCCAACCCCAATGCAGTGGACAGGGACACCTCCCACTAGGTCAGGTTGCTCAAAGCCCCATCCAACCTGGTCTTGAACACTTCCAGGCATGGGGCATCCTCTGTATTTCTCCATATAGAGGTGAAAAATTACTCAGTAAGCAGGTCAGTCCTAATATCTATTGCCTAATAAAATACCTATATGGTGGCTTTTGATCTTCAGTGTAGACAAAGACTATTAAACATACAAATATCCTCACCTGGAAAGTCTTACCTGTACCCAGGTGCAGATCTTGGAATTTTGTTCCACAGTTGTGGTCACATCATATATAGAAAAGCCTGGGAGTCTGAAGAGGTGCAGATGTGAGGTTCAGGTCCCATCAGACATTAGAACTTTGATGCTGAATCTACAGGCTTTGTTTATGATTTTTATTTTGATAACTGACTGCAATTTAGATTTATCAGCCTGAGAGGACCACAGATTCTGAGTTATGCCCCTGTACTATTAACTGGAGTTATCTGTTTTTTTAAGGTATATTGCAGTGGAGAGAATATAAAAAACAAGGCAGCAGTCAATATGCTGCAGATGTGCTATTGCTCTGGCACAACTTTTTGTTTTATTTTTGGCTGTTCACTGAATTCATCCTTTTGTGCTTCAGATTACTCAATGTAGAAAGAATCAGCAAACAGACATTCTTCTTTAATACTTCTGTGTGATTTTAATCCCCAAATTTCTATTTCTATAGCTGAACACAATTCAATCAAAAAGAAGAGACTGCATCAACAAAGATTAATAAATTTTGAAAAGTTATTTCAGCTATTTTGACTAAGAAACTCTCAAGCTAGGAACTACTCAGCATCTATAACTGAATCCAATGTATTTACTTCATGCACAAAACTTATTCAAGACTAAAAAACAGTTTATTCTGGAGATTTTTAAAAAACCAAAACGTAAAGTGAGTCAGAAACGTTTGCAAGACTCTGTTGGCTCATTACAACCCACAAGTTTGGTATTTTTTATTTGTTGGTTCTTGTTTCTTCGTGGCATCTTCTGTAGCAGAACTTGGCTGCACTGAAGGCAGTGCTTGGTGCTTTGCAACACCACCCCCAGGTACAGGAGTACCATGTCCCCCCATCCCTGGTGGATACTTCCATTTGCCATGATACAGCCATGCATGGAGCTCTTACTGCTCCTTTGTAAGTCAAACCTCTGCACTGGGAGCTGTGGGTTGAGGTAGGAGACCACAGTGAGGAGACATGGAGGCAATGCTCATAGATACCAAACTGACACAGTTCTTTTAGTGCTATTCCTGCACTGAAAGTCAGCAGTCTGTCCATGTGGGGACATTGTCCAGCACTTTAGGTTCCAGTGATGCATGTAGAAGGGTCTGCCCTCAGGTCTGCATCTGAAGTCATGTGCACCTTGGTGCTCGCCAACTCCTCACTGCATATGACTTCAGATGTGGCCCCGCTCTGAGGCAGCTTGGGCCTCTATTTTTGTCCCTTTTCATTTGCTAGCAAAGTCATGAACACAAGATTATTTCTTCAGATGTCAGCAATACCCAGTGATTATTCCCCTGCTCACTTATAACTGTTTAGTAGCTGAATCACTTCCCAGCCAGCAATTGTGAGCTCAGAGATGAAGGCATCTGTTCACACAAACTGAGGTGTGGGAACAAATTAACTATAGGTTTGGAAAGGGGCGAGGGGGAGGGGTGAGATTAATTTTAAATACAAGTATCTCAAGCCCTAAGGCTGGCAAGACAGTCCAGGAAAATGCCCCACACCAACCTGCATTGCTATTTGAAATGGACTTTCAAAATGACACAGAAGTAGGTTTTTTTGAATTTACATAATAAAAAGTCACGAACAGCAGTAAAGCTGCAGGCTTGCACCTTATTATTGTCTCTTGCTACTGCAGTTCAGATCTTCATTTTGTAACTTGGCCACAATAGTTTACCAGAGTCTGTCACTATGCATGGCAATATGATTTGATATTTGTTCTGGTGCAGAAAAGCTTTCACTGGTGTGAGATAATTAAGGATTCATCAGTCTGGAATTGCTGGGTTCTGCTGGCCGAGGTGCCCCTAAGCCTTTGATCCACTAAACATAGTGCCCTGTTGTTTTTTTTTTCCTATTTCTTTTGCTCTCCTATATGGCTGTTTGCCGTATTTCCTAAATGTAACAGACTGCCTCTCAGCACCCGAGCTGGCTTCCCACCCTTCCTTCTCTGATGGAAGCCTATTCAAGAATAGCCCTCACAAGCCTTCCCTAAAGCTCTTATGTGGTCTGATAAAAGCTTCATGGACAAACACACAATCAGCCACTTAAAAGCATCTTTTCCAGGGGAATACTCTGCATTCCTGATGGCAATTTTCTGGAGGTTAATTAGAATATGTCCAATTTTCATTGTATTTCCATCATCACAGCTTCCCTGCAAGCTGCTATAAAGCAGCACAGACCTTTATGGCTCTTACCTCTCGCAGTGACAGCTTCAGACTTGGCAAAGAATGAGAAGAGAGGGGAAAGGAGGAGGGAAGGGGACACAGAGCACGGTCAGCTCCGAGGCAGAAGCACCAGCGAGAGTTTGTAACCTTGCAGAATTCACCCTGGAGCCTTACCCCTGCAGCCTTTCACACAAAATCTTCCCCCTGTAGACTAATGAACTCTCTCTTGAGCACCCTGCAACCAGTGCTATATAACAAAGTAAGACCTAACCCTCCAACAAACAGAAATCCTGAGGTCTGGCATAATTTCAAAATAAAAAAATGGGGCCTCAAAAACAAATTTTGCAACCTATTTCTTTCAACATACCTGATCTGGACATTTTCAGGCTCTTTTTGAAAGTATTGCCACATATACATCTTCAGTGTGTAATTGCCCTCACCAGTGAACGTGTCAGCGTTCTTGCAATCTTTTGTATCTGTGTGCATTAATGTCAGGAGCTCTGAGGGATGGTTAACGATTTCTTGCCTCCAAATCCACAGGAACAATAAACACAGAGATTTTGCAGTGCGGTTTGGGCTTAGGTTTGTACACATGGTGCTTTGGGTGTGCATTTGGTTAGGTTTGCTGGCCCCTGGACACCAAGAGTCAGGGCAAACTGCTGTGCTCTCCAGTACATGCACGCTGGGATGCAATTAACAGTTCCCATCTTTTTCCTTCGAGGTTAAGAGGTAGAAGCAGCAAATTAAATGTTGCTCCACTGCTGCTGTTTCTAAAACCACAGGAAGACTTGCACACACAGCTAACTCTGAACCAATTTTCAGAGCAGCTTCTGAAAAAGGAGAAGAGCTGAGGACTCTGTCCTGACAAGGGCACAAGAAACAGGATAGTTATGCAAAGGTGCAGGCCATACTGGGGGAAGAGAATGGGGCCTGGGGCCCCTTGGGTCCAAAGGAACAACCTAACAGCAGTGCTGAGAATCTTTGTACAGAGAAACCTCCACAGACCCCTCATTTTCAGCCCACATATCAAAGCAAGGGGGCAGAGTTGTTGGCTTTGGAGCCACAGCCCTGTGAAGGACGGGTATTTGGCGTGTGTTAGGACTGCAGATGAAAAGTTACTGTGATTTACTACCTTCCTTCTTACTTAATTTGCTTATGAATACAATGAAGTAATGCAAAAGGAAACTAGACCTGTCTTTCCTTGCCCATACAATGCCTCTTTCCCTGGCTGACAACTTTTGAACATATAACAAAAGTTATATGTTTTGTGAACAAAAAAGAAAAGTTTTGTGATCCCCATGTTTGGCCAAGCAAATTTGGCCAAAATTGGCCAGACAATGAGAATGGGCAGAATCGCCGCTCAACCTACAGCCGTCCAGGCCTCATCTCCACAGAAAACTAGGCTAAAGAGGTCTTCTGCCCAATGCAGGTGTTTGAGCTAGCTCCAGAACTGACTTGGAGCATCTGCAAGATCACACCAGGCTGTTAGCTGAACCACCTCCAGCCTGGTTCAGTACTGCAGATAGACAGGTTCAGATACCCAAATGTGGGGTGGGTGAGTCAGTTTTGTGAACCAAAGGGGCTTGAAATGACATCCTACAGAAGGGAACTTTGCAAACGGGCAGCTCTGAATTGCCATCAGCTGCTGCATGTCTGCTCAAAGGTCAGGAACCAGGGCAAAGTCAAAGGAGAAACACAAAACTCTTAAGAGGCTTTTCTTCAGAGTGAAAAAAAAGTAGGTAGGGATTCATAGTGGATTGATATTATTATAAGCAGAAATTACTGTTTTACTGGCACCTAGATACTTAGGTGTTTATTCATCTTCTACTCTTGATAAAGTTAATTAACAGATCTCAGGATAAATGGTTTAGTTATTTACTTGAGAGCTGGTGATTTAATAATAATCACCCTCACTATTCATATTCATTTGATTAATCTCTAGAACAAGCTGAGGACTTGCATGAATTGATAATAGCGGGTCCTCATGCTGGGTGGGGCACTCTTCAGCCTGAAATGTCAGCCACTCACCAACATGCCAGCAAACACCAGGTGAAAAACGGAAAAAAAGTGCTGAGAAAATGAGAAAGTCAGTGCCTTGGTAAACCTCACAAATCTTTTTCATCAGGAAAAGAAAAAATATCGCCTCCCCTTGTTATCTTTGGAAAGGTTAGCGGTTAATGAAGGCGAGCGAGTTTGCACTGATAAGCTGGGCTTGAATAGTACAGCACTACTGCAGTCAAAAGAGCAAGAAAATCTTTATCAGTTCTCAGGAAGCCTGTTGTTTGTGAGACTGCTTTAAAACAAAGTTATATCAGAAAAGTGAACAGGAGAATTTGGGAGTTAATGCCAAAACAGAATAAAAGACAACTTCCTGGCTCTTGCCTGCTCTGCAAAAATGCTGTGGTTTCCTCTGCCTAGAGTTAGCACAACTGCTTCAGCTGCACCTAAACCACCAACAACAGCAAAAGAAAAAAAAAAGAAAAGGAAAAAAAAAAGAAAATAATTCTGAAAGGTTCTGACAGTTTGAGTGTGCAGTTGGAATCACAGGAGATGATCACTGGACATTTTCAACTGTTTCTGGAGGAGCTGTTTAAAACCATTCCTCATCCAGCACCTTAGCTGTGCTGAGCTGGGCTGCAAAGTTTAATGCTGAAATATCCCATGCTGAAGAAAAGTCTCACATCATAATAAATCAATAATTAAATTTTTATTAATGAAATTCATGTTGGATCCCAGGTACATTAAATACTGATCTTCAGAGAACAACAGAGATTAAGGGATTTAAGTCAAGTTTCTCAATGTATTTTACTTCTGCATTTAACAACATAGTATACTTCAATATATTGAACAACAATTTAAGTACACAACAGGAAAACTCCTCAGTTAATAATTTATTTTAGTTGTTTTCCCCTGTCTTCCACTACTTCTTTCAGATAAACAAATACCTTCTGGGCACTATACAGCTGAACAGAGCAGTCACCAGCAAACTTTGCTAGACCAAGGAATTCCACAAGTGTGGAACTCGGAAAGCCTAGGTTCCCAAAGGCTGCTATCAGAGAACCCCTGATTGCTCTGACCATAATAATTCTTGTTTTCTAAATCATCCCACTATTGCCATTGGGCCATATGTATTTCCCAGGGCCACTCCTTTCATACTTGGAGATAGTTGCTTGCATCTACCCACAGATGATGTTAACTTGGCATCAGGTAACACTGGCTCTCAAAATTGCCCAAGCAGCTGAGAAGAAACAATACTCTCCTATTCTCTCTAGGTCAAAGATGCAAGTTGCCTAGCAGCTACTGCAAGTCCACGTTATCATGGAACCCCACAGAGCACAAAGTATCTCTTAACTGGGTCTGAGATTACCTCTCATTGGTATAAACAAAGAAAATTCTGCCAATTAGCCAAGTGTATTTTATCAAAGCAAACAGTTGAGCAGCTGAATAAAGACTTGGAAATAAAGAACATTTTGAATGTAGATACTTATCCTTCCTTGGTTTTGAGACTTAATTTTTTTCCTCTTCTCTCTTGTTTCTCTTAAAATATTGCTTTCCTTAGACACAGTTTGTAATGGGAAACATAAATTTTGAAACATCTCATTGGACTTATTGCTTTTAATTCACTCAGAGTTCTGCACAGAAAATAGAGAAGATGAGTTAGTATTACAGGCAGACTTTTGTTTTCTGGGTTCCCTCTTGTCCTCATCACTGACTTTAGGGGTCCAGGCACTCACACACGCTGCAATATCCTCAGTCCTAACTACAATGCTTCCAGCTCCCCAGTTCCACTTCTACCCCTGCTGCGGATTTCTACCTCCTGCACCCTGCAGTCCCTCCATGCTCTTCCTGAGTCTCCCTCCATCCTGCTGCCAAGCCTGATTCCATCCCACTGCCTCACCTGTGTTTGGCCTCTCAATTGGACAAAAAGCAGAAAAGAATTGGACAAAAAGCAGCAAATAAGTGAAGGACCTGGGAGAGGTGTTTATAATGGCTGGCCACAGGTGGCTAAAGCCTGCCTCTCCTTCAGGGCAGGCTCTAGTAGGGTCTCTTTGTCTGTGTCTGATTTTGGCAAAAACTGTGAGGTATCATTCCTCAATTTTGGCAAACTATCTCTGAGATATTATCCCTCAATTTGAGAATTTTGACTGAGGTCATGCAGTTAATGATAAAAAAGAGGGAGGGCAAGGAGAAGGAAGGAGAAGACTGGAAAAAGAGAGACAGGCAGAGCTGTCATGTCATCTTTGTTTTGTTAGGAAAACATGTTAGGACTACCATTCCCAGCCAACCCTGAAAACACTGTATCATCAGATGCTGGGCTGTGTTCAGCTTCTCTTCTTCTTCCTAGCTGTCTTACTGAAGTGAATAACCAGAGGACAGGCAGTTTAATCAGCAACACTGAAGGATGGGAAGAGACACCTCTCTGAAGCAGGATATATGTCAGTGCCTCCATTCACCCATCATCCCTCCTCGCAGTATTTGAACAAGATGCAATGATGACTGGACCTTATATATTGTTCATACATCCAAATTATCACAGCCTGATACCATTCACCACGTAAGTGTTTTATAATTTGAAAACAAGCTCTTTGGTGACATGACAAATGCAAGATGTCAGCTTCTGGTTGCACAGATACTCACTGTTCTGCTGCCATTAATTCTCCTAATCTATGCCAATGGAAATGATTCCCTTGCATTAACGATACATGAACCAGACAACTGAGAGGATTACTTCTAGCAAGGCACCCCGTCCCTCCTCCGCAAGAGACTGCCTATTCTCCTGGGAAAGGAGTGGTCCCAGAAATGCCCTTCAAGTGTGCATGGAGAAGCTCTAACTGTGGTGTGATGTGGGGCAGAGTAGAGAGAGCGCTTGGAGACATGAACTATCCCAGCATTTAACCACATTGCTCTGTGGTTTGTTTTTTTTTTTCTCATTACAGAGAGAGATATGTAAAGACAAAGGGAGCCAGCTAAGTTCTTTGTAGGCACAGGAGAAGGGGAAGGCTCCACGGCATGTGCAAAGCAGTTCTGTGCAGCTTTCGTCTCCTTTTACAGCTGGTTTTCTGTGCTTGTCCTCCAAACTTCTTCCTGTCACCCCTGGTCTGGTTCTTGCTGAGATGAATCACACACTTTTTGCATACTGCACATCCCCAGGCAAAATATCTCATGGAAATGCAACCACAGTTTAGTCACAGTTTGAATTAAATCCACTCCGGCACACACTATGGGGGGGGGATTGTTGATTTGTTTGTTGCATATATACTGGCTGATAATTTTTATTGCTTGTAAACTTTCTCTCTATAAAATCTGTGTGAATGCTTGACTACCATGTTAAAGGAAAGTTACCAGATGGGGAAAATATGGTTGATTAAAGTGGCTGTTTCCATGTTTGCTCAGTGTTGTGACACATCTTCACATTGGGTAAGGTGATTGGCAGAGAAACAGCAGCAGCGAGCACTGATGAGTGTATGCGTCATGTATAAATGCCTGGAGCTGAGGAGCGCTGGGGCTTTGCAAACTTCACAGAGCTCCTGAGTCTGATTTATTGTAGGTTTTGCTGCAAAAATGAAGAAATTGTAAAAAAAAAAATAAATGAATAAATCAAAATTAAGTGTCACGGCTCCTGCTTTAGACTGCTGAATGCAAAATGAAGGAAAAGCAGGGAGTCTGTCTCAGGCAGGGAATTAAGGCTATTTTAATGCTACGAGTATTCTACAGAAGGCACAATCCTATTTATTCCTGTGTGCATTAGCTTCCTTCTTTCCATTCCAGGAAGGAGAGATTTTTTCCCTGTTAACCCTGGAGGTCTAAGCTGAGTTTCCAGATCTATCGCAGATGTTGGGTATGATCTGAAACTCATTTTCTGCTCCTTCAGCACCTCACTTAAAAAATTCAGAAAACATTTCTTCCACCTTAGTCTTGAACCTTGCATATTTCAAGTGCAGTTTATTGTGTGTGTGTGTGTGTGTGTGTGTGCAGCTGTATACCAAAAGATAGAAGAAAAATGCAGGTTTTTGTATTTCCCAAAGAAAAATGAAATAAGGACAAACAAGCTGGGGGTTATCATAATGCTAAATGGACATGATTATTTGTAGACCTCACTGTATAATATGAGAGACTCCTGCTGTTCAGCAATGATTGTCCTCGTGGCTGGGTGACAGTTCCCTGCTCCCAGTCCCCAGAGGCAGCAGAAACATCAAACAGCTGGAGATCAAAAGTGGGCACAGAGGCTGGTGCTAGTGCAAGGGATGTTTCTGATGAACACAACTTTCTTCCCATTTCTGTCACCAATGTTTTTTCCCCCAACTCTGCCTGAGACCCAAAGAGCAATACTGCCTGATGAAGGGCTTTGCAGTGCACGATTTTTTATAGAGAACCAACCAATGATGTGCAAACTCTAGTGATGAATTTTATTTTAAATATTCTCATAAATGGAAGAATAATCAGTCTGGCTTGATAATTTATGAGCAAGCCAACAGGTGACAGCTCATAATTTTCCCTTAAAGGGCATGAAGTGCTTTCTGACAAAATTATCAATCCTTCAGACATTTTTTAACTTGTGTAAGCTAGGCTTTTCCTCTCAGGCTTGTTAGCAAAGGATACCTGCCTGCCCCAGGCACGTTCCAAAAGGAAGAGCACAGTATGGGATAATTTCTGTGCATGAAAATGAAATGCAATTTAACTTGGTGGCATAATGGCAGGCAAAATAATTCATTTCAGGGGAGGCTTTGCTATTACAGCAGTTGAATATTCAAATGTAGCCACTGGCCAAGATTTCAGTCACAAAGATGTCCCATTTTTAGGCTTACTTTTCAGGGCCTAGTGTGCAGAGGACAGAGACCTTCCCCTTGACAATTTTCATTCAGTCACTCTGAAAAATCTTAGCCAAAACTTTTGTTTTCAGCACCACCAGCTCTTCTGTCAGTGGCCAGCTAACAAGAAGAAAAAAAAAGGAAAAAGAAAAAGGAAAAGGAAAAGGAAAAAGAAAAAGAAAAAGAAAAAGAAAAAGAAAAAGAAAAAGAAAAAGAAAAAGAAAAAGAAAAAGAAAAAGAAAAAGAAAAAGAAAAAGAAAAAGAAAAAGAATCTATTTTTTTTAATTGTTAAATAATTATTTACTACTGAACTTTGCAGAAAGTTATGGAAAATGTACAACCAGAATCAAATGTAGGTCCAAAAAAGCAAACCATATTCATAAATTATTACAGTGTTGGGTTCTAGAGATATGACACAACAGTCTTAAATGAAAAAAAGTTCATTCTGCACTCTCATATTTGTTCCTTTCCTGGCTTTCAACAAAAGGCAGCTTTTTATGCTGACACTTCTGGTCTGCAGCTCTGTGGTCAGTCCAGCGTGGACGCTCTGAACACATGACTTTCCCTCAGGGGTCACTTCATGGCATTTGGGAGAGCCCAGTGGCTCCATGATGCACACCACTGGACAATCCAGGCACTGCGACTCTGGATGCTATGAAGCTGGAGGTCAGTGCAGGATACACAGATGGACAATCAGCCTGATTTTGCTCCCATGTACAAATGTGTAACTGACAGGGATGAGTTATTTCACCTTTTTTCCCAAGTTCAGAGCACAATCTGTTCTGTCACCAGGTCCATTTAGGCTACACAGATTAAGATTTTGCAAAACATCCTTGACCTTGCTGCAGCGTTTCCTCAATGTTTACTGAATTTCCTGGAAAAGAGACATAGTCTGATGCGGAATGACTGGGAGAAGGAGAATAATGTCGCTCTGGTACTAGCAGTAGATAAAACACTGAAGCACTTTTAAAAAATTCAAATTAAATTTGAGTTTTACAGCACCACAGGAATTGATTAAATGTATGCCTTCTTTTGATGTATCACTCTGTTTGCTCACTCTGCTGATGAGGGAGGTACCAGGTTCCGGACTCCACTCAGCTGCTGCACAGTGAAAAACATTGCTTGCATTGCCAGGACCTCCCCAGGTTTCAGTCAGACTATGCGTGGCATGGCCTCTCCTCATTAGCACTGTCCCCTTTGGGGAGGAATGCTTCAAATCTTGGCTGAAAGGTGTGTGACTGAGCACTTGTGACTGGCAGAGCTTCACACTTTCACTTAGAAGCAGGAAAGCCTGCTGCACAGTGTCCATGCAGACCCGACAGCCTCTGCAAGCCCTCCCCTTCCTTTTGCCACATCTCACCTGTGGAAGAGGGGACAACACAGCCTCTCAGCCCACCCATGCAGCTTTTCTGCAGCACAGCTGAATGTCAATTGCCTTGTGGCAACTTGCTCACAGCAGCCTTGAGCCAAACCCTGCTGAAATAGTGGGGAGACCCGCAGCTGATCCCGTGGCTCCCCACAGCTGAGATTGAAACAGCCCCATCCTCCTAAAAATACATGCCTTTCTAGCCTGAGAATACCCTGTTTGAGGGTTGGGTTTTTTTCTGATCTCATTTATTTCCCATCACTGTGTCTGTGATTACTCTCCCTCAAGCCCTCTCTCTCCCTCCTACCAGCATGCCTTGCCTAATTCCTCCCGAGACGTTATCAGCTGGGATGATGAGCAGCTGAGCTCCCCGTATTACTGCTGACGCAGGCGGGCTGACAAATGAAAGAGTGAGCGTGAGCCCTGCCGGGTCAGCCTTTATGGGAACAGGAGAGGGAGGCTGAGGGGCTGGCAAACAGCAAGAGCCAGCGGCTCTAGGTCTCCCCTCCCTTTGTGGTCCTGGGCACGGAGCAATGTAGGGGAAAGACCCATATGCTTCATTGCCCTCCGCTTGCCAAGAGCCCCTGACTACCTGGCTGATCTGAGCCCTGCCCAGTGCACTGTTACACTGCCAGCTGGCAGCTTTGCAAAGGGATTTGGTGCTTTTTATTAGGTTATTTGTCGGGTTGGGTTTTTTTGCCTTGCATCCACCCCTAGGATAAAGAAACACTCGTGGAATGACTGCCCAAGGCCTGCTCTAGCAGAAAATGCTGCAGAGCAGTGGGAGGTAAAGTGCTATATGAAGGAGGATGAAGCACGCCCTTAGTTTCTCTTCCTAGAAGAGGGACTGGATTCTCAAATTTTTGCAATGTGGTCCCTGAGACCACAGAGGCTTTGGGGTCAGAAGCAAATCAATGAGCAGCCATAGGCATGGTTTGATTCTGCTCATTCAAAAGCCTCCCTGCAAACTAGTGTGCCCTGTACTGTTGATTCAATACATAGGATGCAGTGGTGAATACAGAGCAAATCTAGGATTAGCAGTGTTCCTCATTGCGCAGCACAGAGAGTGGCATAGTTCAGGAGGAGGAAGGTGGTGAGTGGGGAGCCCAGGATCTCAGGTTCATGCACCTTTCTCGGTGCCATAACAGCTGCTGGCAGCAACATTAGCACTACCGCAGCTCACAGGGTGAACAACCAGGCAGGAGCTGGCAGGTCAGCCCCTGAGAGATGCAGAGCCATGCACAGGTGTCTAATTAACAGGAAAAGATCCAGCATCAAAGAACGGAAACAGCACAGATCTAGGAGACAGGGCAGGGACAATTGTAAGAAGGGGTGAAAGGGTGAGAAAGGTGGATTTCTATTGTGGGAACAGAATTACAGCATCCTTTGCTCTGCGTTGCTAGAACATGGTTTACCAACAGAGCATCCTTTGCTCACATCTTCAAGGGCAGAGCTAGTAATGTGCTAGTAATTATTTTCTTAAAAGCAGGAGCACTTCTTGGGCACTGAATTGGTGGCAATACACATGGGGAACAACATGGTCTCAGAGACTGGCAAGACAAGCTAAATTTCTTCCCTTGCCAGTTCACCAGGGCCATGGGCACTTGTCATTTTGAGGTGTGACTCTTCTTAAAAGAAACAGTCTAGTTAAAAGAGGGAGCAGAGTCCTGAATCTTTTCTCCATTGGCATGGCCCTCAGTCCTTGTTTCAGCAGGAGAGAAGGGTGATAAAATCCTCTGGTCTCTGTGATCACACTGTCCGTGGTGAGAGCAGGGCTACAAGGCCATGTAGCTCCCCTCCCTCCACCCACCAGCCCCCACTTAATTCTCCTGATTTTAGCCCTTGGGATTTTCCTTAAGCCTCAGTCCTTGTCACAAGCTGAAAACATGGGAAGTTCACTTTTGTCCTAAAAGAGGTTGGTTTCCAGTTCTGCACTTGGAAATGTGTACTGAGTACACTCAAGTGGATCCCAACTGTGGGAGCAATTTTATAACATGATGATTTCTAGGTGACTTGTGGGCATTCAAAGTCTGCTTTTCCTCAGAAGAACAGAACAATACCTTGAGCTGGGCTTCTTGTACTGCAATTACTGTGATGAACTGCCAGAAAGTCAAATCAGGAAAATTATACATAAGCAGCCAGTATTTGCCCATTCCATTTTGTTATCAGCTCAGCTACCTTTCCCTGTGTGTTCCTCTGCTAGTGATGCTCCTGGTGAGATGGTGCTTTTTCTTTTATATTTGACAGATTAAAAGAGAATTACTACTTTTATGCTCTGCTTCGCTAATAAATCTGAATTTCTGTGTGAAAAACAGCAAAAGAGTTTGGGAGAAAATGTGCTCTAAAATGCAAAGGTCTTTAATATCCATTCCAATGGACACATTATACAATATAACAATTAAATAAAGCTTTAAATGGCCCTTTATTCTGTAAAATTGTCACAACTGCTGGGGAGCAAGGCTGATACTGGTGGTCATTGTACCCAGGCAGACATACTCTTTCTGTATCTCATTGCAGGGACCAAAAAACTGTAGGCAGAGAGGTGTTAGTGTCTGCTGCTTGCTTAGCTGGGCTTGGCTCATATTATATTCTGTTAGCCTGTGTAAAATAAATCTCGCAAGGACAAAAGCTAAACCAAGCATTACTACATACGTTCTGCTTTAGGTTGTTAAAGTGCAGCAAAAAAACCCAACAAAACAACAAAGAACAAAAAAAGTGTTGCCCAATGCCCTGTTTGGAAACCAGTGGGCAGATGGTGGCCCTTGGGGTGTGATTGAGTGGGTTTGTTTCACCACTAGATGACACTCGTGTCTCTCAAAAAGGATCCTGCCGCCCCCAACGCTGGCTGCAGGTAGCA
Source organism: Pedionomus torquatus (assembly GCA_013398155.1). NCBI lineage: Eukaryota > Metazoa > Chordata > Aves > Charadriiformes > Pedionomidae > Pedionomus > Pedionomus torquatus. Next base: position 166,281 of record VZRU01009336.1, read on the forward strand.
GAAATGTTAAAACCTGAGATTAACCCGGCGTCTGTTCCCCAGGTGAGAGCTCCCTGAGCTCCTCTCAGGCACAGTCTCTGCCTGGTTAATGCAAGTGGTTACACATTAGGAAGCCTTACTTTTTTATTTTGCAGAAGTGAAATGAGAAAAAAGGATGAGTTGACTTTTCAAATTTTGGGTCCCCTCCCAGCAGAAGGAAGGTAACTAACGTGCGCTAAGCAGGAGTTTCTCCTACTGAGTTGTGCAGCACGGCTACAGGTTAATGAGAGAAGGCATTAATGTGATGTGCCCAGGTCCTACAAGACCCCAGAGTCACCGTCAAACCATGGCCATGCTGTATCTCCCATCTAACACCACTTTCAAAAGGCCACAATGCTTACATGGTATTACTGCTGATACCCAAATTACTCTCAGCAAAACTAGGACAACTCCTTGCCATCCAACGTTCTCAGGAGACAGAAACCATTGCTGTATGCAAGTGCTCTAATGCCAAAGGGTGACACTCTGTGGCTACCACCGCAGTGGAAAACTTTTTGAGTGATACTCTCTGTTCTGTTTTAGTGCTTGATTATAAGTGTTTGATACTGCAAATTTTGGGGAGAGGGGTCAGTAAAAAATAGCCTGACAATAAAAACTGGTATGGGTTTAGGTTAGCACGGTGATCATATAATGGAGAACTATAAAGGACACAGGAAACTGCAGAACATGGTGCTTAAGGGCAGTTGTAATGGTATTTCTTAAAACCTTCCATGAAGAAATGTTCATATACTTCTGATTGTGAACATATGTGTTCATTGATTCCCAAACACCGGTGGGGTGAAGACCCCACTTCTCCCAGAATTGAGAGAATACTGCAACATCCAAACACAGCCTGAGACGGCAGCCCTAACCCACCCTCTGAGCAGCTTAAACAGGCTGGTAGGGCCACTCAGAAATCTATGGAACTGTATTTTCACAGACCTGCTTGCAAGATGAGAGATTTACATTTTTTACCGCTTAGCAAGCGATCATAGAGATAATGGGGGTGATTTGTCAGCAAGCTAACCTTTACAGAAACCTCCTAATATGAAGACCTCCCTCTCACATCGTGCATCTTAATATGAATAATGATAGTCTCACAAATTTTGCTACTTCAGGTTTTCCCCACCTTATGGTCTTTGTTTCCTCTTTTTCTACAAAAAAAAAAAATAAAATGGAAAGCTGCTTCCCAAACACATTTCCTCACTTGCAGTGCTGGCCAGGCAATTAACAACTTCAGCCACAATCAATACACAGAGTTTTCCTGAGTATATAATACAGTAGGTAGGGAGATGAAGATGGATTTTTTCCCATGTAATCTTTCCACAATAAACCTGAGTATTTGCTTCTCTTGCAGTAAATCTACTTACCTCCTTTTAATTGTGATGATGAAATCAATTAAAGATATTTTGCTTGTCTGTCCAAAAACTAATGAGGAGAAGATTTACAGGCAAGCAGAGTATTCTTGATAGTGAATTGCTGGATGGAGACTCAAGAGACTGGAGCTAGCCCCTGAATTTGCCAGCCTTAAAAGTCTTGTTAAGATTTTTACAATGCTGGACAAGTCTGAAAATACTCCAGACCTCGTGTCTTACTTTGTTTCTGCGGCAGAACAAAGCAAAAGCTGTGTGTTTGATTAGAGCTATTACCATACAAAGGGGAAACCAGTCCATAATAAGGAGCCAATTTACAGGAACAGCTTGTTTACTTTTGGACAAACAGTACCGCCTATGAGAGCCCTGTCTCAAGCACAGCTCCTGCTGACTTCAGTGGGAATCTGGTATGAGTCAAAAGTGGAGGCTCAGTAGTGCATCCATAAAGAAGCATAATCATCATTAGAACAAATTTTATAATTGGAGACTTTCAAAGTCAATCAGATTGCTTCTGTTCGTATCAATAGCTCTGGTAGCTAAATTGCCTAGACTAATTCTTTTTTAACACCTCAGCCATAAGACTCATCATTAGACAAATGCCATATCCTAATATATACTGCAGCTTAAACACAATGAGAGCTTCAATCTGTTTTTTAATCTCTGTGATATTCTGCCTTGTTGCCCACATACAGAGAAAAAAAAAAAAAAAAGAAAAAGTTTATTGTGGGCAGAAGACTGCATGGAGCGTTCCCCATCAGAAGGTTCTTTAAGTCTTCTTGTCCCTGAGAAGTGATGGGCTCCTGTGGACCTTTGGTGCATGCTAATATTTGAAAAATAAGTAATAAACAAAACTTAAAACAAATTTAAGTGGTTTGCTGCAGTTTTCAATGCTGCAATTTAAAAATTTGTTGAAAGAAAATAGCATACTAATATATATCAGATTCATAAATGGAAGGAAAAGGCTGATCAGCTGTTCAGAAACCTAAGCAGCTCCTGGTATGACTCAACTTACTCGTACAGTTAGCTACTTGAGCTGTGCAAGAGTACGTGGAGGGGAGAAAACAGATCCTCGCTTATCCCAAACCCCCATTTTCCCCTTATACAACATGCAGAGTGCAGGCTTGGTGTCCCAGCTGAAGAACCCATCCAGGGTCAAGTGAATGCTCATCCAGTGGAGACAGTGCTTGTTCTGCATGATCGTTCAAGGCAAGGGCCTGCAGGTCATGGTCCTCATTGGTGTAGGCATGGCCAGTGCCACTGATCAGTACGCTGAAGTTGTCTGGAATATTTATAGACTTGTCCATTCCCTGGATCTGTTTTTAAAGGCAAGCCTTGTACTTAGAGATGGCAGCCCATGTTTTCAGAGCTAGACTCCACCAGCAGTTAATTCAAACTGCCCTGATTTTCAGTGCCCCAATTTGAAGCAAGCTACTCACCTCCTCACAAAATCAAGCCATTTTTAGCTAGAGACCTACCTTTTGGTAACTGATTGGGAACATTACGACCTGCCTTTAAACTGCAATGTGTTACAAAATTAGAGGGACAATTTATGGGACAGCAGATACTTCCCTTTGCAAGTTACTGACTCCCCAGTGCATTATATCCTTATAATGAGTCAATAAAACAAGTCTCAACTGCAGCACAATGAATGTCAAGAGGCAAAATGGACAGCAGGTATTTTTAAAGATTTACTCTATCAGCCTCCTGAACAAGCACTTGTACTTTTTGGAAGTTCACTGTACTACACTGCGAAAAGTAAGCGAGTATCAGGATTTCGGCTGCACCTCTTATACTGCAGTGAGATCAATACTGTGGGCTGGTGTCAGCCTTGCTGGAGGAGAAAGGTCAGCTGAGCAGTTATCTGGCCTGCGGAGAAGCACTGAAAACAAAAAGCAGAAAAGCCTTCTTTGACTCAAAGGCTTGAAGCAACTAAAGCATTTATGGGGCTTTGCAGCAGGGGAGATTCACCCACTGGTCAGCTGAGCTGTGTGGGAGATATATCGTGGAACAGCTACACATATGGTCTTTGAAAGGACAGAGGGATTGAAAGCCACACAAACCCCTTCCAGTTCACACAGATTCATTCTCCTTCAAAAGTAGAACAGGGCCAGACAGGGCACAGCTTTGAAGGGCCTAGCTGAAAACACTGAGCTTTTGTTATTTTGCTCAGTGCCTTTCAGTGATTACTTTTTACTTTGTTTATTTATAGCACTACTCAAATCTGAGTACATATTTTGCTGTGGGGTAAATAAAAGACTACAAAGATAGCTATCCTCGCCTGCAGTCTCTCAAAAATAAGCCCAGGTCAGCTGGAAACTCAGCATTTCTCTTTTTGTGGCTGGGAATTGCTGAGAGACCGGGTTTGTCGCAGCCTGGCCAGGGGACAGCTCTGAGAAGGAATTCCCCTGGGCGCCCCTTGTGTCGCCCCGTCCCCGTCGTCCCCCCCAGTTTGCAGCCTGGCGGCTGGATGAGCGTGGAGGCGGCCTGGGGGTGATGGAGAGAGGGGCAGCACACCCTGCGCTGCCAGCGGGGCTGCTGCCGACGGGCCTGGGGGCGGCTGGCACCGAGACACCTCCCTCTAGTGAGCGGCTCCGGCAACATCTGTCCGGCTGCCGCGGGCGGGTGAGCCCTTTCCGAGGCTCTGCGCTACCCGCCTCTCCGCCGCCGAGCCCGGCTTTTCCCGGTGGTCTCGGGGAAGCCCCCGTAGCCGGTTGCTGCCGGCGGCTCCCGGGCGCTCCCCGCCGCGGCGCCGTGCGGGCGGCCGGAGCCTCAGAGAGCTGAGCTCTCGCAGGGAAAAAGCAGCCCTTAGGGGCGAGCGGTCTTGATGAGGAAGACGTTCGGGAAGAAGAGAGAAGCGCATCTGGCCCAGGATCTTGGGGAGCCTCGGGCTTCTGCCGGGATCTAAGCTACTGGTGGGAAGACACATCTTCTCGCTGCCGCTCTGAAAATAACCCTATCTTCAGTCTGGTCAAGAAGCTCTGCGAATGCGTGCGGTTTGTATTTTTATGAGCCTAGGAAACACCTGATATGGGTAGAAAGTGTTAGACTCCTCCAAATTACTGTACAGCTGTCACACATTTTGGTTTAGTAAGTAAAATATTTTCGATTTTTACATGAGGAAACAGCAACATCAGGACTTCACAAAAAAATTAGAAGGCATTTAATAAGCTAAATACTCTCTTAATTACCTTATTCACAGTGTATATTACCTGTTGGCATTGACACAATTCACATCTCATTTTAGAAATTCCTCCAGGCAATGAATATTTAAAAGAGGCTGAATGACTCAGCCCCCAGATTTAGTTGGCCAGTGTTATGCACTGCCATTATACTATCTGTACTATCTTTGGTTAAAAAAAAAAAATAAAAATCAGCCTTGCACAACCTTTCTGTAGTTAATAATTTCTGCTTTATCCATACTATTTCTCCATCTAGCCACGTTGCTACCAAGGTGATAATACGAAAGCAGCAATGAAACCAGTGGACAGATGGAAAAAGGAGACTTCAGGCCCTGTAGTATCTGGAAGCAGAGTACTTAACTGGGTTGTCAAAGGTGGTATCTCAGGATGGCCTATCCTGTGCCTCCCACTGGTGAAGTCCTGGCCTCTAACAAAACTCCAGCTGAATTCCACCCAGCAGGGACTTGATCTTATAAAATGTCTTGCATCTGATTTGCAATTGTTCTGCACTGCACGCCAGCACTGTTGTACCAATGCTGACTCTGTGTGAAATTATATAATGATATACTCGGCACACATGTGCTGATAGATGTGTGGGAGAAAATAATAGACCTCTAGCTCTTGCTAAGGTCAGCGAGAAGACTGGGAATAGAATGACATCTCATCTTGACTTGCTTTTCTGTGCATCCAGTTTGTAAATGGCATGACAAGGAAGCACATTCTTCTCAGCCAGGTTCCCAGATTTTTTTTTTTGTTTTTGTTTTGTGCTGAATAAATCAGAGTCTTTAAGAGAAAGCAGATACGGATATAGATGGACAAACACCCTAAACAGCATTTGAATATCTCAATCTATGCACAAATGGTATTTCAGAGCATCAATTATCAAAACAGTTTCCATCTGCAATATCACAGCTGCAATGTGTTAAGCCAGTAATATACAGAAAAAAAACAAACCAAAAACCAAACAACTCAAAAAAGCTAAGATACCAATGAAGCCTTTGAAACTGTTAATGCTGAATAGTTTACATGAAAGCCACTTAAGTGAGTCTGAGAAATGTACTTTAAAGAAACCCACATTTTGCTCTGCATTGATAGAAGAGCAAGGGAAAATGCTTTTGATGATGACAGGGAAGCGCTGTGAAACCCAGCCTATCAAGAGTATGGTCAAGGTGAGAAGAAGCCACTTCAGATTCCTTCTTTAGGTGAGTCTCACATCCTCTTACACCACATTTCTGTCATATAAGGGAGAAAAGTATAAGCATTGCTTTAGGCACTTGTGACTAATTTCTGGTCTCATCTTTCTCTAGTTGCCAAGAGTCATATTTTTATGTGATATGTAAAACCCTGTGACAGAAGATTTCATCCCCTTGCCTACCCAGATGGCTGGGAGCAGAGCAGCTTTATTTTTTCCTGATTTCTAGATCTATGATTCCAGCCTCTGCCAACAATTGTCTATAGAGCCAACTCAAGGTTTTTCTATAGTGAAAAAAAAAGGAAACAATTTTGTGACCTTAAAGATGAAGAGGTTGAGTTGTGTTTTGGTCTCTAGCATGGGCAAAGTAAGGAGAAGAAGATGGAGTTTTCACTGATCATTTGTGTCCCTTTAGATATTTTCTGCTTTCTGTATGTCTGAAGTAGTTGTCCTTGCTCCTAGCCATGCCACAGTTGAATGCTTTGACTGCCTCTGTACCCTCTCTGTAGCTGATGTCATCTGGTTTTTATCACCTCTAGAATGTCCAGCCATGGGATGGAAGTTAAATCTAGGATGCTCCTGCCTATGAAACAGTCTCCTTTTAGAAAGACATTTAATTTCTTTGACTTATTAGCAAGTTAAACCTTACCATCATCCCTGAACATGCAGCTGCTGTATCCCTCCTTCTACGCAAAGTCAGGCTCTCTTTTGTTGTGCTCAACACATGGTCTTGTGAGTGTTGCATGGTGGTCCCAACTCAGGTGTACCTGGGAAAGATGTCTGTGATGCCCTGCTGAGCAAAGCACACACCCAGAGTCTACTTCAGCTTTCTCAGGCTGAGGGTACAGAAGCTATTGCTTTCCATGAATTGTGCTGCACTCACTGGGCTATCATGTACAAGGCAAACACCTCTCCTGTGTCCCTGAAAGAGTGAGCATTTTGGTGCCAGCGCTTAGGGAGAGGCCCAGGTGTTGGGCAGAGGAGCCCAGCTTTCAGTGAGGAGTGTGCATCTAGACCTGACCTAAAGTGACATGTCCTGGCTACACTTGAGTGTGTGCATTATCTCATTTTCAGGTCAACCTGCCCATTCCTAAATGACTGTCCCTAACCACATTCTTATTGCCACAGAAATCAAGGGTCCTGAGTCCTACCTGTCCAACCCCCTATCTCTTTTCTCTTCAACACACCTTTTTTTTTTGGGCTACTGTCTCACTTTGTATCATGCAAACTGTTTTCCTGTTTTCTCTCCCTTGACTTTCTGCTTGATTCCTGTCTTTGTCCTCTTTTGAGATCAGGGACAACAGCACCTTGTTTTTCTGCAAATAACAAGAATATTTGAATCATTGAAACATTACCTGGACTGTGAATCTATTAGAGCTGATTCAAGAAATGAATGAGAGGAAAAAAGGGCTCTGAAAGTAGATTTCTTTCATTCTGCAAACTGCTGTGTGATTATGCAAAGCTGTTCTCTTATGTTTTCTCCCAGACACAATATGTAGACACTTTTCTTGCCGTTTGGAGGGGAAACGCTGTGCATGTGCATAAATGCTGTGTCTCTTCCTTGAATTAAAATAAGACCTCACATAGCTGGTAAATTGCATATTGCCGGAGTGAGCAGACTGGCAGCTCAGAACTGAGCCTGATTTCACAGCACATTGCTTGTCTCAGCAGCGAGGCATCCTGGAACGGGCTTGGTCTGGTTTTTGGTCTGTAACTCATTGTGTAAATGCCAGCCAAATTAAAGCAAAGCAGATGGGACAAGTCATTTGAACATTAATGAAGCTACTTGTGTTAAAAAGTAACTTTAGAAACATATTTTAATGAAAAAGATCCTTTCTAGTTCAGAATAGCTGGTCAAAAGAAAAGGATCAAGCAGTGAAAACCACTAAAGCTTGGCAGAACACACCTACAAAGAATTATTAAACGTGATTAATTCTTTACAGAGTTAATCCTCATTAAGCTGAATTATCAAGTCAAAGACTTAATTTTTTGCTCAGGTACTTGCAATACTTTGTGAATGTTACCTTTTTTTCTTTCCCCAAAAATGTAGATGTCAAGCAAGCAAACTCTAATAAATTATTAGGGATTATTTGCAATGCAGTCTAAGATGTTGAAAAATTTTCATTCTCCTGTGGCATTTGCAGTTTCAATCAAAACTTTTCAAAGCTTCTGCTGAACAGTGACATTTTCCTTTGTATAATGGCTATACTTCATATGAAAAAGAAATGAATACCAGGAATCAGTACTGTAAACAAATTCTTTTTGTTTTACTACTTCAAAGATGCAGCTCAACCCTAAAAATGATCTGAGATGACCCTCTGCTCTGAAGAATCTCTAAATCTTTAATCAAAATTCCAGCCAATCACAAAGTATAATTGTAAAATATTTCCTGTATTTCCCTAAGCTCTGAGCTCATCACATCTTTCAGCCTGCATAGTTAGTCAGGAGAAAAGCCAGGCTTGTCTCTCACATGTCACTGCGTGGATTCCTGAAACATCTTCTCCTTGTGCAAATCTTCAACAATGGCCAGATCCTAAAAGGGTGTCCTACTGCATTTCAAACACAGAGATAGGAATTAGCTCTGTATTTGGCTCATGAGTTAGAGGTACTTAAGGTATGTGAGAATCATGTAAACGCAAAATGAGAACCTTACCAGAATTTTGGAGACTGGCTCTGTAAGAATCGCACAATCTTCTGCCAGAGGTAGGTCAGGATTTCTGAACTGTTGGAGTACCCCATTCTCTTCGTCAGAGATGGCTATTGCCATACTCTTCTTCAGGAGTAAGACTTGGCATTTCAGGGGAGAAGTATGTAACTCTCCAAGTAGTGAGACAACTAAACTCCAACATTTAGAGATGTTCTTCATATAGAGCCTTCCATGAACAAAAGTTAGAGGCCTCGTAAGTGACAAATTGTGCAAACTTTCTCAGGGATCATTTTCTCTAAATAATGTTAGATGGCAACTATTTAACTCCTGCTTCCACTCACACAAAACCAAATCCTCTTTTCTATGACTTGAAGCCACCAGATACCAAGTAAAGCATGCTTTGATGCACCCATTCCTCTCTTGCACCTCCAAAATGTCTGTCATCTTAAAAGATCCAGCAATCCTGCATTGATTCAGAAAAGCTTTCTCTATTTATTCTGTTCTGTAAAGCGCTTGACCTCTTGCTTTGGTCCTCTGCTGAAGTCCTTTACTGAATAAGAAAGTACATAATTTAAAGCTTGTCCTTGTACCCCTATTGAACCTGGCCATGAATAACCAACCTGAGTATAAGCATGAATGATGACTATCCAAATTCCAGAGTTTTTATTAATGGAAACTTTAAGAAAATATGAATGCTTGATGCAATATGGCATATACCAGAAATGTACATTGTGTAAAAAAAAAAATAAAAATTGAGCAATCTCCTGCACTGAATCCAGGCAGTAAATTCCATTGATAAAAAGGTTGGTTGAATTTCATAAAATTATGATGCTTAAAAGCTGTCTTACTCCTAAAGGGCAAAAGTACTTTCTCCATGTGAACACATAGTTTGACGGGCAAGTTTGGTCTACAAACTGGAGGAAACAATCACATCGGTTAAAACACAACACACAGGTTTACTTCTCTGTTTTTCTTACAGTGAAGTGCTAAACATGATGGCTCCTTAAATTACTGCAAATGGTTGTTTTGTTACATTTTGGTTTAGTTTTTGTACAACTTTCCCCACTAATTTAACCTGTAACATAGCACACCATGTAAAGAGTTGTTGTGTTGATGTGAAACTGATGCATATAAAATTTTGTCAGTCATCTGCTTCTAGGTCCAATGTATATAAATTCTTTGGCGCAGTCCAAAACAAGGTCTTTTCTCTCCCAGGCTCCGTTATGATGTAAGTGGGTATTTTGCTTTTCTGGAATATGCACAGGGATGTAATAAAACTACTACAGTGTGTCTCTTAAAACATTACATAGTCCAAAGTACATGCAATATAACAGTAGGACAGTAATTCTTTCCCTCATCATATCTGTGTTGTTAAAACGATAAATGAGCCAATAGAGACATTCACAAACCACACAGGACATTCTGACGATGCCACATCACTCTTTCAAATGAGGAAATTATAAAACTTAGAATTGTGTATAGCGTCAGAATTAGATTTGATAATGTGGAACTGAGTACACTGTGTTTGCGTTTAAATCTGTTTATAGCTGATTACATGCAGGGATGGGTTCTGATCACACAGGTTATTAGCTGAATTTTTGACATTTAGATGTCGATTATGCTGGCTTTTGGAATTGGATTGATTTTTACAACAGAATGTCATTATAGTACTTGCAGTGACATCAAGAACAGAACTTCAGCTTGATCTTCCTCTACAGAAGCTCATTAGAGATTCACATAAGAAGACAACCAACACGTGCTATTGCCATGGAAACAAGATGGAATATTATGAAGCAGTCTAGCCCATATTCCAAAATAGAGAGGACAAAGTCAGAGCAATTATAGCACAAGACTGACAGGCTTTTTGTTTGCAGCCTGCACAGGTCAAAGAAAACCTTAGATCCTGCTCTTTAAAATAAAAATCACCAATGCTGTTTTAGGACTCTGGTTTCAACAAAAAACTCAAGCCAGTTAGTTTAGTTAACATTGTATGGGAAGAAGGAGGCCAAATGGAGGCAGAGGCATCACAGCAGGTGTGTAGGTGTGATGATGTACAAAGAACAGACATCACAGAAGTGATAGAGAAGTGAGTCAAGTTCAAGCTGGGCAGCGAGGTACTGACAGAACAGAGGTGAGCAAAAGCAGCAGAAGCTGAACATCTGGTATGTCTTAAGATGCAGAGGAAAGGCTGGTTTCAAAAGCAATGGCTAGCCATTACCAGCAGCCAGAATGCAAAGAATAACATTTCTTGTAATTTGCATTAAATAGGTGAGTCTCATGATTCCTCATGTTGTCTAGATAATGAAATGCTTTTGGACATCCTGGACAGATTATCTGTGTACATTATGTAGACAGTCCAACTTCCCAAGCTTCTGCTTGTGACTACATAAGCAAAAAGTACTTTAAACCATTTAAAGACCTCTGTCTGGTCTAGAGAGTTTTCACTGTTGTAGGACCATTGTCTCTGACTACAGATTGTTAGCTAGTGAGTATGAATACACATACTTTTTTTTGCATTTGATGGCAATACCAAAATATGTAGGAATTCTATGCTAATGGAAGCAAGAGCTTAGAGGAAATATTTTACCCTTCATGTAGAAAGCCTGTGGTTGCCATTTCATTTGCACAGGTTTCCTATCTCTAAGAAATATTTCTAAATTCCAGCTGCGGGTCTAGGAATAGACTGAGAGTCTCTTGTAATCACTTTGAGAAAAGCCACAGTGGGCAAAACGTAGCTTAGGAAAGATAAACAAAGAGAGTAATAGGGTTTAAGAGTATTCAAGAAGCTTTGGAAACTTGCGCCATGAGTTTGTCCCTGCAGAGAGGTACTGTGAGATTCAAAACCACATAAGAGAATGATGGAAGAGGAAAATAATACAGTACACAGAAAACTTGTGTCTACTGAAACAGGCTTTGGGAAGCCTTCCAATGTCTGCATATGAAATGTGTGGTATGCCACTATTTAATTATTATAAACTCCACAAATTGTCATCCACTTAAGGAGCTCATGTTTCTGCCAAGTTAAATTATTTCAAAACTGATAGGTTACATTCCCTGTTTCAACTTTGGTTCATTCTTGACTGGTTCTGTTTCAACTGGAAAAAGAGAATGAAAGACACCACAAGATGGAACAGAATATTAATTTTTTGTTGTGAAATTTTATTCCTGTAAAGGATACAAACTTTAATGGTAGCAAAGTAACAAACACTTTGTTATAAAGATGAATACTACTCATTTTTTTCCCACCAGCATCAGGCGAAGAGATAAAATGAGATATAGTTGACAAAAATGACTGAAAATAGCAAACTTTTTTCTCATCTTTGCATGCAAACTTCCTTTCCCAAACTGTTAAATGCAATTCAGTGGTGCTAGAAATTACTTTTTTTTCCCTAAACCTTTTCCTTGCTTTTTTTTCTGTCCAGTTGGGCTTTTCTTGTCTTGCTCTGCTTGCAGAGCTGCTTCAAGAGCTGCCAGCTCTTCTTGCTTTTTGAGCTCTTCCTCTAGCAGCTTACTTCTGTATGCTTCCCGAATACTGAAAATTCGGCTTCGTGTCTCATCTAAGGATGCCTAGCCAAATACAAACAGCAATACCCCCTCAACACATGAATCTTGATTTCTCACAAGCAACTGCATTCTTCCCATTATGTTTCACTTTATGAGTCTGTAAGTACAGGGACAACATCTCTCCTTTTCTTTTCATGTGTTTTTATTGATTTGTCACAGTGACACAGCTATAGGTCACATTTTTTTTTGCTATGAAATAGAAGAGAAAGTTCATGAAAAACCTTTTTTTTAAGTGCTGGTATAATAAACCAGTTGTGTGAAAGAAGGATAGGACAACAGAGCAGTTGCCCATCTGGGTCTAGTCCTTCTTCAGTTACTGGCTTGCTTTGTTGTCTTAAACAAGTCCCTGAAAACCTAGTTTTCAGCAATGCCAAAATGACTCGGGAGTTCTAGTCTTTTAAGAGCTGAAAGGAGCCTAAATCGCATTGACTTTCAATGAGACTTAGGGCAAGTCGGACTTGGACACTTCTGAAAATATTTTCCTTTACATTGCCATCCTGAAAAATGGATATAGCTGGATTCTTTTATATAGTTTTCTGTAGTCTACAGATGAAAAAACCTGGAAAAGCGCTGATCAGCACTTTGGATTGATTTTTCTGATCAGCAGAGTATGCATATTCACAAGTAACTAATTTTAAATTAGTCCTGTGAAACATCTTCAGTGGGCATACTTTCTAGAAAGAGTCAAGGATCTACTCTTAAGCATTTGTCCTTCTAGTATTTGATATGTCAGGCATCCAAAATCATAGCAACATCTGTAAACTTGGATGTACATTCTTAGCAGGATCGATCAGTCACTGGTGGAGAACTATGTCTCCTTGAAGATCTGTAGTTAGGTAAAATAAATTAGGCTGTCTGGGAACTGATTAAGGAGATGTCTTCAAGTGATTTCTGTAAACAGGTTGGTTTGATGTAAAATTAACTTTACTGTCTCTTATCCAGTTTTAAGAGCTTTAAATAGTCACCAGCTGATTATTAGTGGTTACTGTATCACCACAGTGTACCAGAACATTTTAGTCCTGTTGACACTCAAGGGTTAAGACAATTATGTTAACATATTTGTACCAATTTCATGTTCAATACTTTGTCTGAGTTAATCCTAACAATCGATCCTACATGAATGCTGTCAAATTTATTATTTATAGACATGGGTTTTTAAGGATTAATGATTCCAATTTTTTGTTCATTGGCATCATGCATATTCCATGAAAACTATGTTCTCTAACTTTGCTATAAGATACATCAAGAGCAACTCACCCTTCTATGTCAATTAACTTGTTCTTCATTATTGTCAAAACAGCCCTATACAATTCTATACCCCCCCCAAAAAAGCCAAATCAGTGTTTTATCTAATATGCATCTGATCGTAGATATCAAATGCTCAGTTTATTCTCTTTTGACTAGCTTTTATGGTGATATTCTTAAAATAGTGTTTCTGCGAAGAGCTGTATCAAGAAAGTACTAAGAATATCATACTAAGGACATTGTGTAGTTCTATATTTTTTCCCTAGAACTTTTAGTTTTATCCCTTGCCCAAACAAAATTTCAAGTTTATTGACTCTTTCCAATTATTGATACTGAATACAATAGTCTTGAGAAGGGTTGATCAAGATATTCATACTAGTGAATATCACAGTAATAGTTACTGTGAAGTAATCTTGAAAACCTACCTGCAGATTCTCATACATTTCAAGTATACGGTGCTTCAGTAAAGCTCTGGCATTTTGTTCTTTTTCTCTTTGTTCCAAAGCCAGCTCTCGAAGGTGCCTAAAATGGTTTATTTTTTCCACTTCACGCATCTTTTGCTGTTGAATGACAGACTCATTTCTTAGTACAGACTCAGACATAGTTTTTCTGAAGGAAATAATAAAAAAAAATTGTCTGATTTCAAGTGCAGTTTTCAGTGGTATATATTTTGCTTATGCCTAGATGTATATATGTGTATTATATACTGTAGTGTCACCATTGTATGGTTAGGTATGGTTAAGGAATCACTTTTCCTCTGCTCATATATTACCCCGATGAGAAAGTACGTTCCTGTGGCCTGGTCTTTTTCTACTTGAGTGTCTATTTTAAAAATATTTGTAAAGTCATGCTTATCTTTGAGCATATGAAAAACTCATTAATTTGCAAGAAATACCATCTTCCAGAAGTTTTTGATATTGTAATTCAGCATTGAGACAATTGTGGGGTTTTGGTGGGGGTTTTTTTGGTGGTTTTGTTGTTGTTGTTTTTGCTTTTTTTTTTTTGCCATTGGCATAATGGTAGCTAAGTGCATAATATATTTTTATAATTTGACATAAATGACTAGTGAAAAAGTCAGGGAGTTGAGGACAAATTAAATGCTAACAAGACTCAAGCCTGGAAAATATTTTGCCATATTTTCTAGTGTTTTAATGTTGTTCTCTTCAATACATGAACAATTTCCCTTTCAATTTAAAACTAAATTTGGGGATTTTTTCAGCATTTTCTGAGGTCTTTTGAAAATCAATAGCTGCATAAATGCCACATTGAATACAAATGAATTAACATGAACTGAGTTCTAGCTAGAGCACAGCAAACATGCAGATTCATGTATATTAGCTACATAGGTTCATATCAACACATGTAATAAAGAATATAGATCTTTTGAATAAAGAATATAATGAATATAATTATTTCAGCCATTATCTTTTATTATTAACTGAACTGCATTTGTTTTTGTTAACTACATATTTGAATCCAGCATCACATCCCAACAAATTTAATATGCCTTTCTTTCAAGATGATCACTGAAATAAACATATTTGTTTGCACATGCATTTTCTCCAGGTTTTCATGTCACATTCTCATTACATGTGGTGCAGTGATTCAGCTCCTTTGACATGTATTATGCTAAGGAAAGGACATAAATTGTGAATGGATGTAGGAAAGAACAGATTTGCAGGAAAAACAAAGCTGAAAACTGCATCTTGATGTTGTCTACACTTCTGTGTTCACTTCTGAGTGATTTTGTATACACAACATAAATGACAGCTAAAACATGGGCCAGGATTTTCACAGCAACTCTAACAAGCATGTTACAGAACTGTAGCTGATTTCAATAAAATGTGACATATAAGTCTAAATTCACATCAATTACATTGCATCCAAATACAGATAGAATACAAGTGCATAAAATATATCGCGTTTGCTAATTTGAATATATGAAAATCCTTACCCAGACTTTCATTTTGGTGTTTCACTGGGATTTAATTATTTTTACTGTAGCTTACCTCATATGAGGACTAAGGTCTATAGGCTCCCATTTTGTTTGCTGCATTTGTAAGCTTGAGTCAATAGTTTGTGATGATTTCTTTCCTATGGCAAAAGAATCTACAACAGAACAGATTAAAGCAGTTATTCAGTTATGCTAGGAGGCCCCATCTAAATTCTTATATATATTTTTTTTTCCCTCTTTTGGCTCAGTGAAATACATTAAATGAGAATACGGGCTCTACAGGATACAATATTTCTGCTTTTTTATTTCCAGTGCTCATGATAGAATCAAAGACACTGCAAAAGCCCCACATATCATGGAATCAAGGAATTGTTGGCATTGGAAGGGACTTCTAGAGAATCCCCTGCTAAAGCAGGATTGCCCAGAGCACATTACTCAGGACTGCATCCAGACAGGTCTTGAAGGTCTCCAGAGAAGGGGACTCCACAACTTCCCTGGGCAGCGTGTTCCAGGGCTCTGTCACACTCCAGAAATAATTTTTTTCTCATATTTGAATGGAACTCCCAGTGTTCCACCTTGTTCCTCGTCCTGTCACTGGGAACCCTTCATGGGGGAGCCCAACTTCATTCTCGATCAACCCACCCTTCAGATACTTGTATACATTAATAAGGTCTCCCTTCAGCCTTCTCATCTCAGGCTAAAGAGTGCCAGCTCTCTTATCCTTTCCTCATCAGGGAGATGTTCCAATCTCTTAATCATCTTTGTTGCCCTATGCTGGACTCCCTCCATATGCTAGAGGGAAATTAATATATATGTATTTTGGCTAAATCCATGGTACTCAAGAAGGTTTGTAAATCTAAGCAAGAACATTCAATTTAAAGTCCCTAAAGAACACAAGAACAACTTTTAGTCATCAAGGAATCATTCTTTTATATAAAAAAAATCAATAAAAATCTGATTGTTCACTCCTGGCTATAGTTTAAAAAAATTACATTCACTTTTGTCAGAGATTTATTTCAGAAAATACAAGTCTAAAGAGAAGGGTCCCATGACAACTGAAAATTGTCATGCTGAAGTCTTAGAAGTCTTAGATTTTTATTTTTTTTTTTATCACATGGATAGTAACCCTATTATAATTCAATGTAGTGTTCTCACAATACAATTATTGCCACTGGCTGAACTGCACTATGATTATTTCAATGCTTCATTATTTCAGCTCGTGTGGACATGCTGAAAATGCATGTTAAATTTGATGGGACTTGAAGATGAGTGTAATAATTTGTTTCCATAAAAAAATCTCCTATTACTCTACTTATTTTAATAATCAATTGAAACTTTTAAAAGCCATTACTGGAATTTTATCACCCAAAATAAGAAAAATATTTACTGTTTACACATAGAGAAATATACCAGCCTTCTCTTTTGATCTAGAATGTTGACATGGACTTTGGAAATGCCTTAGACACTGCTCATCAGAAAAGTATTCTCCAGAATATAATAATAGTCATTAAAATACCAAACCTTACATATATGTTCAAGCACATTATTGCATATTGTTGTACTCCATGTATCTGAAATGTAAAAACTTAAAGTTGTTGGCATATCACCTCTTTACTTCACGAGACACTGTATTAGACTCAAAATGCTTAGTTTAGAACAAAGCTCTTGGTAGACAAACATTAATTTTGAAGTCCTTATCCAATAGCTTAAAGGAAATATTTTTTCAGGTTCCTTTGGAATGCATGAAGTAACTAGTGATGTATTTCATTACGACATAAAGTGAAGTCTACTTCTGCTTTAAATTCTGAAATGTTTCTGGGAGAATTACTTCTCTAATTGGAAAAATACCAACATTAACAGTCTATGTACTAGTCACAGGTTCTAGTTCCATGCACATGAGCCATGACCAGATATTGTCACGATCAAACTGGATATTATACTTTCTGTTTTGTGATGACCTGATCTCAGTGTTGCTCTCAGAAGAGAAGAAACGACAAAGAGCCTTGCGGTCTAATACCCAGTTCAGATTTTCATTAGAGTCTGGTAATTGACAGGGAATACAAATGAAGAGTGCATAGACATTGTAACCCCTATAGAAGCTGCCAGGAAGCCGATGCTACTCAGTATGCACTTATTGACACCTTACTTCCAAGTTGCTGGTCATGAACATGAAAATGTACATTAGAAGTATTAGTATCTTACTGACATACTATTTCAGCTGCTAAATGACCTCTGGTATCCAATTTGGAACTGAGGGAGAAAGCCTTTTCTAACAAACTACCAAACCACAGGAGGACTGTTTAAAGGTAACTTGGCAGCCTCCAAGATCTGTGTCTGAAAATAGATCAATGCAACAACTAATCCAAAAAGTGGCTAGAGAAGATAGGGACTAAACATGCCACGTGCATTTGGACACCTTTATCAGAGAAGTTCTATCCATTTATGACCAGTATTTAATATAGAAGGATTAGAAGGAGCTAACCATTATGAATAGATGACACTCTTGGCAGAAACTTATACCCTTACCTCCTTCTACTGAACCAGATGTTAAACTGGCAGTCTCAGACCCAGCTGTGGACTCCTCTGAATCTCGCAGAGCATACTTATTAATAAACCGCATGCGTTCCTGAAAAGCCTAGAAATCAAAGTTATAATCCAGATAAGAAAACTTCTAATGCATACTTTAAAATGCACATAATTTTAAAGCTAGGGAGCTAGAAGTGGTCAATAAGACAGTAAATCTTCAAATCCAGTGCATGTGACATATGATGCCCCTTCATATTACTGTACATTTCACTGTTTTCATAGAGGAAAACATCACTTCTAACACCAGGAACACCATTAGTGAGTCACTGGGGAGAAAAAACGATAAACATAAGAGGACCACACTTCATGTCAGAGTCATATTCAAGCCATCTTTCCAACAGGTTTGGGTTTTTTTTTTTTCTTAAATAATAACATATCAATATAAAACACCCACTTTTTTTTTTTCTAGTAAAATTTTGGAAGCTTTATTTGTTTACTTTTAATATGTTGTGTAGAGGAGAAATAAATTAGCAGTGGTACTTAAACTTCATCTTTATATCAAGTGTGTCTTGAGTATATGAACAAGAACCCCTAAGTAAACCTTTGTGAGATGGTAGTTCAGTAAAATGAAAAGTAGGCAGTACACTTTCAATGCTCATTTCATACTGGCTATATTTAGTGCATATCCCAAATGAGAAAATAACGCTGTCAATAAGAAACCTAACACCAGAGTGAAATATGCAATTCTTCCTGGGACTGGAATCAGAAGAGATACTAGGGTTCCCATTCAATCAGTTCTGAGGTATTGACTACTTACACTAAATATGATCATGTAATGATGTATGGGAAAAATCAGTGATATCTGGGTAGTTTAAACTAATATTTGGATCTAAAATAAAAAGCCAAAACACCCCAAAACAAGCAACAAAATAAACCTGAAAAAAACCCCTGTTCCCTCATAACTGTACAGTCAAAATATATTCAGCTACTGCACCTCTCTAGGGATTCTCTCTTCCTCCTAGGAGTTCCTATAGCCTGGTGATTTAGACTTCCTCCTAAGAAATGGGAGTTATGGATGCAAGCCCTTTCAGACTCAATTATATTTCATGCCAAAGTCAGGCATCAGCACTTCCGCCTAGACTTTATGTTAAGGGCTCAGCTTGCCAGAACGGATGAAGAAACCAGTAGTCGAGGCTTGAGTCAGGCACCTAATTCTAGAGTTGCAGGACATGTGAATCCTGGAACAGGCAGACATTGGGGCAGGGTGATCAGGAAGAAAGGAGGAGGGAAGCTACTGAGTCTGGATATCAGATCCCCATGTAAGACCTCCCATGTAAGCATATTACGGAGTTGCTGCAATTTTTCTTAACAATGGCTGTTTTAGAAAAAGAGGTCACAGACCTCAGAGCCTTTTAAAATGGAACCCTTTAGCTGTAATCCAGTTGATTTTCTGATCAAAAGAGACAATGGTGATAGAACTAGCATTCTGAAGAGAGTCTTTACACATCAAAGGGGAGTCTTTTCCAGCTAATGTTTAGGATGCTGTACTTACATTTTCAGTCTCAGCACAGCCAATCAAAACCGCAGAGGAATGCATCTCTCCTTAGATCAGAATTTAATGAAATAGTGTCAGAAAAAACTTTAAGCTTTGTGTGCATTGAACAGAACTGACAAAATCTGAAAGTGTTACTGTGAAGACCCATGTCTGAAGTTCATTTCTGAAAGGTAATATAAAAAGGGCAAAATGTTTCTGAGATGTAGTTTCTGGTCATTGATGGTGGTGGTGACCAGAGGTGACTGCTAGGTAAGTTTTAAGACTGCATTGCATTTTCTTCTTCTATATTCCCTTTTTTTTTTTTTTTTTTTTTTTTTTTTTTCCTGTTCTTTTTGCATATCTAATTTAGCAAACATACACTGTCCAGTAATATGTTCCAGAGACCATGCAAGCTATTTATATTTTTCNACTTCTTTTTTTTTTTTTTTTTTTTTTTCCCTTTTTTTTTTTTTTTTTTTTTTTTTTGTAATGATACTTCCAAATCTGAATCAGCAGTTTCACTTTTTGCTTTGCTAAACAGAACTACCATTGTTTTTCCATCTTAAGCATACATCATATTAAAAGAGCCCAGCTGCAGCTGACATCTGTATTACAATCAGATCTCCAAAACATTTAATTAATACAGAGCAGCACGTCGATAACCTGCAACCCAGAATAAAGTTAGGAATTCTGGCTGTAGGGGACAACTTGGGTGATGATATGACCAGGTACCAGTTCTTCAAGAGAAATATTTTTGGCATGTTTGTGACAGTGTATTTCTCACTTAAACTTGTCACAAGTAGCAGCTTTGCAATTGCAGAAAGGTAGTGGACTTTCTAAGGAGTAACTTTTCTCTGTTTCATGAAGTCCAACGGAAAGTCTCAGTGATCTACAGAAGTCTAAAGGAGGTGGTCTGGATTCCTTCCCAGAACTCGTGCATATATGACTTTTGATTCTTTAAGCTGTGTAAAATCTCCCATTTTCCACAGAGTCGTGAAGAGAACAGCTATATGAAGTGAAGACTCTGTTCTGTCAACTTCTCTACCAGCACATCAGCTCCTGGAACTTGTGGAGAAACATTACTGCAAAGACTGCACTGCTGATATTACCTTGATAGCTCTTCCTGGCTCTGCAGTCTCCCATGCCTGTTTCATGGCTTTGATCTCATCTACTCGCTGGGTGTCTTTCTTCACCTCCAGAATGTGCGCCTCTCTTTGTTCACTAACTAGACGTAAAGTCCAGTATGGTTTGTTTGAAGCAGCTTGCTGAAAGTGAAGCATCATAAACATAATGTTTGGTGTACATCTATAGGATAAAGTTGTGTTTCTGTATCCTGATCATTTTCCTGTCTGATATACATTATACACTGATAGACTTTGACAAGCATCACTACATAGTGACTGCCAAAGGAAAGGAAAATTACTTGTGTAGAAGCTCTTTGAGGTATTTTGTTTATGTGCTTCCCTCCACTCCCATCCAGCATGGTCCACACTCATAGTTCTTCTCAGCAGCCTTTCTGATCAAGAGTATTTTGTAGCAATTTTTGTCTTCCCTTCCCTTCCCTTCCCTTCCCTTCCCTTCCCTTCCCTTCCCTTCCCTTCCCTTCCCACTAGAAGTCTTATTACATTAAATGAGGCTTTTTGTGTAGAAATACATCTTGATGTGTCTTATGAGGCATCTGATTCTTTCCAATCACTTCCCAAATTATCTAAACCACTTTAACGTGTGGCTTTTCCAGAACCGTAGGGTACAGGGAGTGCCTCAAGTATAGGAGACTATTCTGCTGTCTGACCAATAAATGAGATGCTGTGCTTCATATATTTCTGGAAACAGTATCATCTGCAGAAGCTCAAGTTTTAGAACTAAAGATAGGAGTTGAACTGTCATTTGAGACTAAAGGGGGCGTCATCTTTGGTTGCAAGAGATTCCATCTTGCGACTTGCATTTGTTTTAGTGTCAGACTGAAGACCTCCCAAGAGCTATCATCCCAGCACCCCATTATTGGAGCTGAAGGCAGAAATCTGACATAGCCCAAAGCTGCATTGCATTTCTGTGGCCACCACTCTCAACAGCAACCACTTGGGTTGCTCTGAAGGAAGGGTTAAGGCGCTATTCTGGAACTCTGTACATGTGGATGTGAACTATTGGAAAGTTTTCTGTGCAGCAGGTTTAGACAACAAAACAATTCAACAGAGATTTCTTCATGAAAATCTCTATAGAGATGCCCTCCCCTTGAACTACCTGCCATGAACCAGCAAAATTTCCAGAAAATGTAGTACCATTAAAGGAGAAGCTGCCAGTTTCTTCTTTGTCTTCCATTAATCTGTTTGCAATCCATAAAGTTAATGATTCCTTTTAATGCATACATGCTGGCAGTAGCCTTTCAGTCAACCACTGAACACTCAAGTTTATCCCACCACAATGAGAAGAATTTGCAAGCAGGCAAGTAGGTACCAATTTTTCTGCCACAGTGTGTCCACAAGCTAAGGATAATTTTGACATATGAAGCAGGACTGACTATAGCAGAAAGACCGATTTCATCTCCCTGGGAAACCATGAAAAACACTCCGATGAGGGACTACTGAGACATCAATATTGTGAATTCATGGAATTTAATAAGCCTTTAGCAGAGACTGAAACTAGACCAACAAAAGGATCAAACAATAGTTCTTTATACATAAACAAAGAAATAAGCACATTACACCTCTAAATGCAGGATGCATGTGTGTTACATGCATAATTCAATCTCTCTCAGGTGTAAAGCTAAAAAGGTGGCAAAGCAGGGCATAAAGAAACTCAAGGGCTACACTAGAAGTGCTAGTAATACTGATCTGCAGACCTGAAAATATCTGTACGATGATGGCACATTCAATAAATTCAGTTTCTTGGATTTATTCTCACCTGAGATTCAGGTCGATATGCAAAAGCGGTGGTGAGCGATCCTCTTTCTTTATTGGACTTGTCTTTCTCTGTCTTCTCAGATGCTTTATCTTTTGATTTTTTAGTTGGCTTAGAAATACTTGAAGACTTTTGTCCTTCAAAATTATTAACCATTTGCGGAAAGCTGTGCTCCTCATGCTTTTCCCCATATACTATCCAGATGTAGTTATGATGCATGATGAATTACAGGATACCATTGTCATCCATAAATAGATTTTCCCACATTATATTCAGGGTGGAATAACATTACAATACAGCCATGCAGAAAGATAAAGAAAACTTTGTTAACTAGCTGACACATTCAAGCACTATACCAACGTTTATTGTTGGACTAAGAAAGAATGTGGGAACAAAGCAACTTTTAAAAACAGATTTTCCAGGTGGACATATTGTGATAGCTTGATCTGTCCTAAATAGCATTTTACCCAGTGCTTAACTTGGAATTTGCCATTGTCCCCAAACATCAGTCACTGAATTGTTGCCTTGTGTATGTGTCAGTCCAAAGACTTCAATGTACAGAATCACAGGCTGACTCCTACTTCTCTTACATAGCTTCATACAGTCTCTATCAGTGTTATGCACCAGGCAGGTGAGAAGCTCAAAGCAGGTAAAGTCAGTGTTCCCACTGTTTCATGCACATTTAAGCCTGAAAGTGTGAAGAGCAGGAGGGAAGATACACCCCACTAAAAATGCAAAGAAGTTAAGGCAAAGGAATGTATTTGAAATTTGACACATATCTAAGAAATTAAAAATTATCATTCTCAGAACTACCAGAGAACGTTGGACTCATTATTTTCTCAGCACGTGTGTATACTTTATGTATGCTATATTTTTGAATTAAAGATGCATTTGTAAATTTGTAACATTTATTCTGCAATGTCTTAGCTGGTGGGAGCTGTTAAGAAGACCTTTTGTCTGTCATATTCTTGTTGAAATGAACAAACAAACAGAAAAATAAGGCCTGGAATATCATAAGGAATGTGTCAATTGAAATAACTTGGAGTGGACCCACAACACTATGAGAAAGATTAAAAATCTAAGTGAAATATCCATTTCCCTCCACCTTCATACTGCTTGAAGCATTAAAGAGAATGCTGAAAAGCTAGATTTAGTCAATACAATAAAACAGGGGATTTCTCTTAGAAAAAAAAGAGGAACTGTTTTACAGTCATGACAATAATAACGAGGTACCTTTCCCTTAACACTATGCCTTTCTAATCTCTTTACACTGAGAATAAATCACTGTGCTGCATGATTTGATCCAAAGTTCACTACAATATTACACTGGCTTTAATGAGCTTTGGATCAGATCTGCAATGTCATGGCTGAGGTTATATGGACATATAAAATGTTAAATAGTAAATATATACAAACATATTTATAATAGACATATAAATTACAAATAAATATATATATTATATTACATATGTGTATTACATCATACATTATACTTGTATTTATGTATGAATTGTATTATTCTTATCTCCTTATGATACTTTAATAATTTACAACAGCATCAAAGGGCTAAAATTAAATTGATTCAATGCTACCAAAACATACATTAAAGAATGAAAGCAAAAATTAAAGCGGTCTCCACAAATATTGAAGATATTAAAGCAATTCCAGAGGAAATGCAAATATAAAATAAATAGTGATGACATTATTTGAAGTTATAATATCATTACATAAATGGCTTTCCATTTAATTTCACATTATACTAATATATTAGCATCATAAATCAGGCTGGTGTCCATGCATTATTCATTTTAACTGTTAATTTTAAAGATAAATTATTTATTGTTTATACAAACACTCAAGAGACATTCAGTGTTATATTATATAAGACAAAGTATTTTTATGTTATGGGATACCACAAGCTTTGTCTGGCTTCAACAAATATTTTAACGTGTTGATGCTATGGACTTACTGCATACACTGAGACGTTAGTAAATAAAAAAACAAACATATGAAATGACAGTGCTAAAATGAGTTAATCTGTTTTAACTCCATATATAAAGGCTTAGGGCAAGATTCTGCTGAACTCTCTTAACTAATGGTACCCTGTACTCTCCAGGTTCCCCCAGCCTGCGCCCCTCTCCGAGCAAAGCATGTTGTTTCCTTGGTTTTGGGATCATAGAATGGTTAGAGTTGGAAGGGACCTCAAAGATCATCAAGTTCCAACCCCTCTGCCATGGGCAGGAACACCTTCCACTAAAGCAGGTTGCTCAAAGCCCCATCCAACCTGGTCTTCAACATTTCCAGCAATGGGGCAGCTACAGCTTTTCTGGGCAACCTGTTCCAGTGCCTCACCACCCTCACAGGAAAGAATTTCTTTTTCATATCTCATCTAAATCTCAACTCTTTCAATTTAAAAGCATTACCCATCATCCTGTTGGTACATTCCCTGACAAAAAGTTCATTTCCATCTCTCCTGTAGCTCCTTTCAGATACTGGAAGGCTGCTCTAAGGTCTCCCTGGAGTCTTCTCTTCTCCAGCCTGAACAGCCCCAGCTCTCTCAGCCTGTCTTTACAGGAGAGGTGCCCCATCCCTCTGATCATCTTCATGGCTCTCTGCTGGACCCATTCCAACACATCCATGTCCTTCCTGTGTTGAGGACTCCAAAGCTGGACACAGTACTCCAGGTCGTGTCTCAGGAGAGCAGGGTAGAAGGGTAGGATCACCCCCCTTTACCGGATGGCTATGTTTGTTTTGATGCATCCCAGGATGCGACTGGCTTTCTGGGCTGCCAACACACATTGCTGGCTCATGTTGAGCATCAATCACCACAACCTCTCAGTGGCTGTTACTGTGTATTTACAGCACCAGCCAAAGCTTGGGCAACATACCAGTTGACAGTGAAGACAAATAACTAATAACAACCCTTAAAATTAAGTTTCTCCAACAATTTTCAATTATTTACTCAGTTATTCATTTAGTCTAATGCCAGAATTGGACCATAGTGATCATCCAGTCTGATTTCCTATCTATGACAAGCTAAACAATTACAGTAAATAATTCCTATCTGAAACACATAACTTCAGATTGAGATACAACTCTTCCCCTTTTTAGGCAATATAGACAGCTACTCCTGATTTATGAAATTCAAATTACAGAGAATGTATCTTATTCATAGGTAAATACAGAGGAGTCTTTTGAAGTTTTCTTTGAGAAGATATCATGCTCCCACTATCTGAAATCGCTTTGAGCATTTAGAGGAATTATGCAGCAGTTGGTAGAAATGACTGTGACTTGCCCGATAAGAAGCTTTCAGATTTGGTTAGGAAATGATCTAGAAGTGCAGATGTTGCTTTTCCTCTCATTGGACCCTCAGAAGGATTCTTGACAGATAGCAACATCAAAAAATCTTTCCAAAGCTGCGCTCATCCAGACACTAGAGTTGCAGTAAAAGTATACCAGGATAGAAGAAAAACACTGATTTGGTCGCAGTAAGAATGGGGTTAGAGCATGGATTAGAGGTCTACAGGTCTTTAAACTTTAGCACCACCATGTATCCTCAGTGATCTATTTTTTCACTGAACATCAAGCAAATGATTAATCACTACAGAGAGGTAAGTTGGGAAAGACACAAAGAAATGGCAAACTGAACATCCTGTTGAACATCTCATGAAATCCTGCCCTTGGCATGATCCAGCAAGTTTTCCTGCTGGAATAGAAAGCCTGTGGGAGAAAATTTTCCAGCTGTGGAGATGAAAAACACTATTCCAAACAATATTGCCTCTCCTGCCTTTTCAAACTTACTTCTACTACCTAGGTTGGGAGCCTTATCTCCCCCGACTCTTTTAGAGGGATAGACAGCCTTCTCCTATCAACAGCTAATACTCTGAGTTAAGACAATATATAAAACACATGCTGCAGTCAGCATTCAGTACGCACTGATGAATCAACTCTGTGACAGTTGCACAATAAAACTTCTGATCCAACTATAAGAAAAGTAAAAACAAAGAACCCAAAAAGGCAACAGCTGAAAATCTCATATACAAAATTAATCTTAAAATAATTTTGTTTGCACTGTCAAGCAACTTAAAATGATATTAGCAGTTCCAACATTGCCTGCTAATTTTTCCCTCTTTACACAAGAATTATGGTCCACTATTTTTCCATTGAAATTTTGCCCCATTAACAGTTCCCAATGGAAGGGGAAAAAAAAAAAAGAAAAAAAAAAGAAAAAAGAAAAAAAGAGAAAAGAATGAAGACTATATAAATAATACATAATCTGGAATCTGGCACTTTCTAATTTCTGTGTACTTGGGTTTTCCCGGTTAATGCCTTTTTAATGTTCTGTTCGTGCAATGTGGTTTCTAATAAAAAATTTAATGAAATTTCATATATAATAAATACGACTAAATATTAGCCATGAAATAAATTACTAACACAGTTCTTTTTACAAGCACTACCAAACTGCAATATTAAGGATTCTGAAGAAAGAAAGGATTAACAAACATCAACAAAACACAAAACTGTCATAGCATCTGTATGCCAGAGAACTTAGTTCCTAATAAATATTTATAATATCAGTGAATATAAACAGTATAATAGTATAGGTCGTCATTTAAAGGGAGACTAGTTGATGCTAAAACAAAGCTGAAATATGCTTTTGCCATCATAAGTTAGCTTTAACACAAAACTAACTGCAGATGGCACTGTTGTCCTACATGAAAAAGCGATACCCACAATAGTGAAAATTGCTGCAGGAATTTTCCACCTGGCTCACTGCAGCTTTCTTAAAAATCACAATGTGAGTGGATGCCTTTTTGGGTACACATCAACAATGTTATTATATGAATTGTGTGTTTGACAACGGCTGCTGGAAGCTTTAAATGGTAAAGCTCAGCTTTAAAAATGCTTTGAGACTAGTTCCCAATCAGAAAAAGATTAAAAGATTAAATGTTGGGTTTTTTTCCAAAATACCTATAGATAAAAATCGCTGTTAATAGAAGTACATAAAGAAAATGCTAAGTAGTGAATACAGTAAGTGTTGCTGTTTAAATTTTATAAAACATGTGGTGGTGAGACACATAATATAAGGGTGGTGAGACACTGGAACAGGTTGCCCAGAGCAGCTGTGGATGCCCCATCCCTGGGAGTGTTCAAGGCCAGGCTGGATGGGGCTTTGAACAACCTGCTCTAGTGAGAGGTGACCCTGCCTATCGCAGGGGGGTTGGAATTTGGTAATCTTCAAGGTCGCTTGCAACTCGAACCATTTTATAATTGTATTATTCTACATTGTTTTCAAACACCGTTGTTATCCTTGTATAAACAGAAGCACGCAGTCAATAGGAACTGTGAAATAGATTTGGGTTACTCTGAAAGGCAGTGATTATGAGAGGATACAGAAATCACAACATTTGAAAAGAATCCTCAGAGAAGAATGGTCATTGTCACTGACTGTGGCTTGATATCAGTGGACTGGAAATCAGCCATGGCATCGGTTAACAGGGAAAAGGGAAGCTATGAACTGGAATACTGCTCCCTTGAACTAAACATGTAAATACTCATGACCTTGACAAGCTTCAGTAATAGCAGTTGAGAACTAGTGAAGAAACATAGAAATTAAGCAACCTCGACTTGCGGTTTTGCAGATTATGATGATAGCTATACAAAAGGACACATACCATTAGCATGACTGGTGTGTTGAGTGCAAGATCTTACTATGTAGCTGACTCATAGGATAAGACAATGTAATAGGATGCCTATTAAAGAAGTAGCCTGTCATTAAAGGAAAAATGAGGAGAATAAATGAAGTAATCTAGAAGGAAAAGATAGAAAAGCAGATAAAAGAACCAACAAAAATGCTGTCTTTGTACAGGCCTGTAAGGCTACATGATGTACCTTCTCAAATAGTACTAAAACTGACAAGGGACTGTACTAAACCAAGAAGATTTATCTTTGTAAAGTTCTGTAATGCTAAAAAGACGGATAAAAGACCAAAAATCTCAAATGTTGCACTCAAATACAAGAAAAGAAATAATGTATGTTCACAATTTCTGCTGATGAATCCAACTTTAATCTAGGGTAATAAAAATTTCAAAAAAATACCAATAAACAGACATTAAAAAGAAATACATAACCCGAGTAAGAAGTGAGAAATACTACTACTAAAAAAAGATCAAATCTTCCCAAGAAAATTTAAAGGTATTAGTAAGTGTAAATATATGAGGAAGGATAATGCAAATAATTTCTCCTCATCTCATATTTAAAAATTGAGTTACAGAATTTTAATATTACTAATGCAGGGAATTTACTGTGTGGTGGAATTGGGGTGGGATTTTAGAGTCTGCAGGAATTTAGGGCCAAGAGCACAGGGGAGTCAGCTACAGGGACCTGGGAAGTCCTGGTCAGCTGCACATCTGTGTGTGACGGTCTGCACCAGCAGCTGGATTAGGACTGCAGCCTCGGCAGCTCGTATGGGGTCCAGGAGCCAGCTACTGGGCAGACGAGGTGTCTAAGCCCATCTGTTGGAAGGATCCATGTTATAGGCATATAAAACTACACAAATATACATATATAGTCTCACTAGTACACCTGTTCTCTCCAGCCAGAAAGGGGAGCAGGATGAGGCCATTGGCACTGCCTGTGCTTGTGTCAGGGCTCTGAGTGTCTCTGTGATTTGTGTGGCTGGCAACGGATATATGTATATATGTAGTGTGTATATGTGTTCTGTCAGTGGGCCTGCTGGGACTACATTGTTAGCCTTGTTACTGGTTGGACCTGGGAGGTGGAGTGGCAGTAGCCTCCTCTCTCTTAGGCTGTTGGACCCAGCGTGATGAATTTTCCTCTAACATATTTAAGATCTAAGTAATTCTGTGTCAGCCTCAGCAGTAAAATGAGAACCAAATATGATTTACCCGATTTCTAAGATACTAATATTCTAACTGCTATTATAACTAATATGTATTGGGTTCTTTTCTGACCCATAACAAGAAATGCTAAGAGAATCTGGAAAAAGGAGGAAAGTTTCTGAAATTTCTCTGTCCCCTTCCAGGCTTGAATTCACAGCCTGTCCTTGGGAACTTTCCTAGTCTTGCCTCCTGCTTAAATTCTTTTCCTAGCAGTGGAGAAGTAATACATATCCCCAAGCAGGCCTTTTTTCACTTCCTGTCAGTGCACGTTCCTAAATTATCAGCAGGCACGTTTCTCTAGTTTCAGCAGAAACTTCTGTGTGTGGAAGTACTTCATCAGGCACTGGGTCTTTTTATTACACTTCATCAGCATCTCTGACTATGGAAGAAAGTCGTACTTCTACAGGTGTTCCACATCCCTACCTAAGCTTGAGCCCTAACAAGCTCATGTGATTTTTTCAGAGTATTCTCTGCTTTCTTTTTTTTCTGAACTGAAGGTACAGAATCATGCAATCAAACTTAATTTCTATGAATCATGGAACAAAGAGCTTTGTTGCTTGATTATTCCACCAAAGCAGTGAATAAAAGAAAAAAAAATATCATATGGTCTTAGCTTGTAGCAATATAATTTTTTTTTTTTTTTTAAATCAGTAACATGATGTATTTGACTAAATACACACTTAGATTGAACCAACCTTTGATTTCATTTTTCTCCATTTCTTTCAGTGCCTGAACAAACAGAGACTGACTCTCAGTAAGTGGCCAACTATTATATAGCACCAAGGCTTGTATGACATACTTGTGAGACTGTGAAAAAAAATGCAATATGTTAACATGCTGAAGACATGACAACTACAGTAAGCTTTCAAAAGTCTTGCAGGTGAGTAAACTGCCAGCTACTAAACTCAGCAAATGAAGCACATAATTAATTTACAAGCTTGCACATTACAGTATTCACAAGAAGCTTAAAAAACGAGTGTTAATTCCACAGATTTTATTATAATTCCCGTGGAATTAAACAATTACTCATGTGTTTATGAAGTGAAGCTAAACTGGGCTATACAATAAGGAACTGCATTCCTTTAAGATTTCCATGTAACTTTCCTATGTATGCCACATGCTAAAACAAAGACTCTTGTCTTTGATTTTACGACCTAATACAGGACTTTGAGCTCTAACACTAGCGCTCAATAATGTCTTAATTTGAGGTAGAGGTGAAAGGGTCCATGGTTTATTTTAAACATTATCTACACTGAACAGGAAATTATTCTCTTTAAAAATTGCTTTCAAAATTCTAAAGCCAGTTCTGAGTCAAAGGAACAACTCTGGAGTTTATTTATCAATATATATATATATTTTTTTTTTTTTTGTTGTTGCGATTGAACTCAATTATCAGGGAAAATCACAATAGAGAAACACTTGGATATAGGGAAACAAGAACTGCTTTAGAAAATAAATGTTAGTTTTCTAAGATAGGCAAATAGTACTCAGTGAAATAAAAAAAAATCCACATTTTTTGACGTCCTGCTCAGAAAGTCAGCTCAAATAGTAGCTATTGTGTGTACATTACTAAAGCTTTCTGCTGACTGGCAATAGGTAATTTCTCTATCTAAACTATTAGAGATGGCTTTCTCTTACACCCTATTTCAAAGAAAACTCACACTGAAGCATCAGAAGTTTAACTTCATTACTTGTAGTCTTTGGCCCTTAGTTGAAACTTGAATGTGACTGAACAAATGATGAACAGTTAAACATAAATCATGATTTGAAATCAGAAATGACTTCTTGTTATCTAATTATTCGTGTATGTACATTATCCTTTCTCCATAGCCTCATTCAGAAGCCAACAATCTTAATTTTGTATTTCTTGTTTCTGCCTTAGGGTATCAGGTCTCCACATGTATAAAAATAATCATCAGTACCCCTTCATTGTCTGAGGCTTTTTTTTCCAAATCCCAATGTTTTTGCATCTCTTACTTGCTGTTGACTTCCACCGTTACTTTGAAGGTTTTCCAAGAGTAAGGATTCATCTTCTAGTATAGGTGGACCTTCTTGTGAAAGTTCTCGCTTGAAAGAAGCTTTGGTGTCCTTTGAAGATGAAACACCTTTTTTTTTTGATCCTCCAGTTTCTGATTCCTTCTTTGTACTACTTTGAATCGTCTGGGTTTTGCTTGCTGCAAGATGATGAAAAACGTCAATGTTAATTTCCAGAAATTCTATGAATTATTAGTATAAGGTAAACAAATGCCTTCGGAAAGAAGAATTACCATAGTCAATTTTCTCATGTTGTGAGAAGTTCTCTCAGAAGGTTCCAATTAAAATTATGCTTATTCCAAATATTATCCTGATTTCATTCTGAATGCAAATCACAAATCTCTACAAAGTAAATACTGAGAAATTTGAAAGACTGAATATATAACCGTTGTTGCTGTTTATAAAGCATATAATTTTCCCCTTTCTCAAATCCCACAATTCTTTCCTGCACAAACCACCACAGCACCATACTATATATTTCATAATACAGATAGCCTAGTACTCAATATAACGTGCTCTCTTTTAGCTAACCTAATTTAGTAAGTTTTGCACACCTATGGAAGGAGGAGTGCAATGGCCACAGTTCTGGTAACCGCTACACTTACAGAAGTGTCTTACGTCAACCTGAGACAAAGCTGACTGAAGTTTAGAAAAAAACAATCTTGGAAGACGCTACAGAACTATTTGTGGTCTATCATTTGTAAAGTTATATTATTGTTTCATAAGGAAGGAACTAATGTGGAAAAACTGTGAAACCCAGGAACCTGCTAAAGAAAGGCTGTAACAGAGACATGTTCATGTTATGTAAACTTGTGTTCATTTTTAATGTCACTGAAATCTATAATATTATCTTGCCTGAATGTCTATAGAGGAAGGAAAGAGAATTCTAAAAGGGAATGTATCTCAAAAAATAAGGGCAAAAATAACACCTCTGGGAAAGCAGTTTCACCTGTGTCATGCTAACAATAGCTGGACCATCAACTGAGAAAGAGATACAGTTTTGACTTCAATGAGGACAGAAGGCTTTACTCTTCCCAAGGTTTATTCTAAAAGCAAAGGATGATACTGTACCTTTGCAGTACACTTCAAGAAAAAAAATTGTGACACTTCAAGAAAAAAAAAAAAAAAAAAAGTACAGTTTCGTGTGTTTACAAAACATCTAGGGTAGTCCACAGGAGTTCATGGGACTATTAGACCAGAGGTCTAATAGTCCCATGAACCTCCTTTCAAGGGAGGTTGTATTCCTTAGGGTATAATTAACTTTCATGAATATCTCACTACCCTACGCTTTTTTCTCTCCTGAATGTGAAGAGCTTATGTTTTGAAAAATTCTAGAATTGTTTGCCCAGAGAATGATCCTGCCATGAAGGTAACTCAGCTCAGAATGGTGGAATCCTTCATAAGACTCATTCTACTTTCCTTGCTGGAAAGATGACGTGGTAGAATTCCCAAAAATGCATACCCGTCCAAAATAATACTTCCAGCGATTGTCACCAGGTGGTGCTGTAACACAAAGCTACTTCCGACATAGATAAATATTCCTGGTTTTCCCAAGCAAAGCTCTGACTAGCAGGAACTCCTACCTACCTTGATTCCAGATTCAAACAGATATCAGAATGAGGTTTTGATACTTTGAGATTGGATTGTATCAGGCTTTTACAATGAAAAATAAAAGAATTAGGAACAATCACTTGCCTATCTATGCTTACAGGACTGCTGTGTTTGTATCAACAAAACAAATTGTGCTTGTAACGTGTTTATATGTAACTCCTTTATTGACAAGTCAATGTTCAAGGTCTAAGTCATCTGCTATATCTCAGAAGAAGTAAATATAATAAAAAATCATTTGGTTTACTGTAATTTTTGAGCTATAAAAGACATTTTAAAAACAGCCGTGACTGGAGAAGAATTAACAGGTTGTGAGTGGGAAAAGGAGATAATGTTTCATTGGTGGTGCTGGCACAATAATGTCACTTAAGAGTACTTCTGGCAACACGGTGATCAGTCCTATGAGAGGCAGAACATGTGTGATACTGAATAGGTCTCGAATGTGATGACTGTGTCTGGTTTAACTAACAAATCTGGTGCGAATGGTACAGCAGTGGTTTCTGATTATTCCTATTCTGTGAAGCACACCTTTTTAGAGAACAACTAGATACTGACAGTATGAATCTTCCTGTATTGAGTGTCAATTGTAGCAATTCTCACCTTGGCATCAAGGAGGAACCTATGGAGGTTCCTACTTACAGGCCAATCTATGGGTAGATACAAACTACTTATAAGGAAAAAGATTTTTTACAATTTTTTTACTATAAGGGTGGTGAAACACTGGCACGGGTTGCCCAGAGAAGTAGTAGATGCCCGACCTCTAGAAAAATTCAAGGTCAGGTTGGATGGGTTTCTGAGCAACCTGATCTAGTTGACCATATCCCTGCTTTTTGCAGGGGGGTTGGACTAGGCCTTTAAAGGTCCCTTCCAAACCGACCTATGATTCTATAACTTAATAACACTTTTGACAATAGTGAAGAAATATGCCTTTACAATGCCATAAAGTGCACCTACTGACAATCAGCAGGTTGGCTGATGATGATATTGTTACACTGGTTGTAGTGAATACATTTCATAATCTTCTAATGTAATTTGGATGCTCTGAAAGATTTAGAACACTTGTAGAAAATGCCTTCTTTGTGATATAAAGGCTGCATATATATGGAAAAAGAATGTCAAGGCCACTTGGTCTAGTATTGTAAAAAAAATAGCAATAGTAAAAAACTCAACAAACTTCACAATAATTCCTTCTAAATAGCAGCTGTCTATACACTCATGCACACTTAAATGGTGTCAGAATATTCATTTCACCTTCAGTCTGAAATCATAACATTTTTTTATTAGCTCCACTGCTGAATAGGAACCTGATATGACAGCCATCCTATTTTCAATCACTTTAACAGATATTTCATTGAATAATTCACAATGGATTAAAATAATTTGAAATTATTTGAAACATAGCACATAAGAATACGAGACTGAAACCTAATGTGTGTGTCTGATTTCCGAGGATATTTTGTTAAGTTTTTTTCACTTATGTCCCCTACTGGTCTGGCAAAGACAAGATGTCCCTTTTATTATTCTGCCCCATCCTCTCTCTTTCAACATCTGTTGGAACACATTTCTCTTTCACCTGATTGTGCCTTTTAACTTATTGCAGTCTTCAGACTGTGATCTTTGCCAATAGGATGGTCTCCTAAAGAAAGTTTTTCCTTCACTGAGGGTGACTCAGCAATTTATTTCAGGTATTGTGATGCTGACCCTAGTCTCAGCTATTTTCTAACTTTTCTGCTTCTATTTCCATGAGTCTACTTTTAGGTTTACTAATCCTTTCCCACATTCCAGAAACAGTAACCAAAAATAACTATTGATTATTTTAGTAACTCAGAATCATGACAGCTTCTCCATGACTTCCTTTAAAACCACAACATAGACCTCTAATGAATTAGGCTTTAAGAACATGGTCTCCAAAGCATTTAATTTTACACTTCTGGCAATAACAAGGTGCAGGTGAGACAAAAATCAACATGTTTCATTAACATGATTGAATCAGCTGCATTTGTTGTTTCTGAACAGTAAAATTAAACAGCACTTAAAAATCAAATGTCAATCAACTGTCCAAGTACATTCAGATGACAAAATTTTCATTCTGATTTTGTTTTAGCCCGTTTAGCATCCCAGACCCAATTTTATCAAACAATGAAAATGCCAGTAGCAAACAGGTAATATTGTCTGACAGTAGATCTCAAGCACTGAGTTTGGCAGAACTCTAACTTTTGAAAGCCTGCAAGCAAAGCACAGAAGAGGAAGACTGGATAACCTAACTGCCCTCTACTGTGTGCAGGAAGTTACTGGGGCTTGAACTGGGGCTGTTCAGCCTGGAAAAGAGGAGAAGGGGAGAAGGGGAGAAGAGGAGAAGAGGAGACTCAGGGCAGACCTAATCGCAGCCTTTCGGTACCTAAAGAGGGCCTACAGGAAGGCTGGGGAGGGTCTGGTCACAAAGGCCTGCTGCGGACGAGGGGCAATGGACTTAAGTTGGAGAAGAGTAGATTTAAGTTGAATACTAGAAAAAATTTTTTTACTCTAAGGGTGGTGGAACACTGGAACAGGTTGCCCAGAGAGGTGGTTGAGGCCCCTTCACTGGAGATATTAAAGGTGAGGCTCGATGAGGCCCTGGGCAACTTGGTCCAGTTGGGGGTGTCCCTGCGACTGCGGGGAGGTCGGACTAGATGACCTTTGGAGGTCCCTTCTGGCCTGGATGATTCTATGATCTTGCTACATCAGAGAGGAAAGATGTACACCAGAGATGGCAGAGCATTGCCACAGTCTCTGGCTGAAGGCTTTCTCTATTAAGTCCATTTGCAAATTAATACCTGCTTAGTTGGACTTCACATCAAAGGAAACTGGAATATTTGTGTACCATTAAGAAACAAACCATTCATCTTAACTACTAACTGATATCAGAAGATCACAGGAGACTGAGTGGTCTTGGCAGAAGCTGGAAGACACCTCTGGAGATCACTTAGTTCAACCCTATTACAAAAAGAAAGTCAGCTCAGGCAGGTTTCTCAAGGCTATGTGTAGTTGGGTTTTGATTATGTCCAAGGACGAAAACTCCAAAACCTCTCTGGGCAACCTGTTCCAATGTTTGACATCCTGAGAATAAAAATGAAACAAACCAAACCCCAAACTGAAACAAACCTCCTTCTCCAAATCACCATTTCTAATGCTTAAGTTGCATTTTCTATATTTCAGTTTGTGCCCATTGCCTCTTGTCCTGCCACAGGGTGCCACTGAAAAGAGCTTGGTTCCATTTTCTTTACCTCCCTGACCCTACCCCAGTATTTATATGCTACCAGCCTTGGGCGTACAGGAGATTCAGTGTAGTAGTTTGCTGGACTACGAAGAGTCAGTTTTAACTGATGCCAGCTGTACTTTTGTCAGGTGAAAAAAAGAATATTTTCTGTGATTATCTAAAGCTACTTTAAGAATGTATATCTCTCAGTGAATAAAATTATCAAATACACATACAACACTTACCGTGGAAACTTGAAAGTGTTTCATTACTCAAGAAATTAAAAGCAGGGATGACTGCATGGCCCTTTCCAGTGACGCTCACAATTTCTTCCTCATTATCTAGGACTTGTAGTTTAATGAACACATCTGATTTAGAGGTTTGTGCCTGCACTGTAGCGATATGTGATGCTGTGACTTTCACTAAATACCTAAAGAGGAAGAAAAAACAATAGCATTATAACCAACTCTGCTAAACAATTAATTCTTCTTTTAGGAAAGTATCTGAACATTGTGCTAACCTGGAAGCAAACACTTAAAACAGAGTTGGCTGTCAATAGTTTTCCTGTAATCTAGTGGGCTAAGCTTCCTGATGTGAAGTTTAGTGTATTGAATCTATGATCAAAGTGCTGCTTCTGCTGCAAAAAGGGTTGTTTTGCCATTTATTTTTTTCCACTGATTTATCAAATGGCAGCAATAATTGACATTTTTCCCTCCTGCTGTACTAGTATTTGTTGAAAAACATGATTAGCCAGATGAGAGAACCATTTCAATTAGAAAGTAACCAAGCAAAAGAGAAAGAAGAAAGATTTGCTTTCAAAAGAGTTATCTTATTCAATAGCAGCTGCTAGCCTGATGAACTTAAAAGACTGGGGAATTACTGACTGTAGAATTACAGTCTTAGGATGAAAATTAAATAATTTCTTTTTTTGTGACTCATAACACTCTACGTTATTTGCTTTTTTTTTCCATAAACTCAGTTTTTTTAAAAGATTGGCAACATCAAAGAGGAAAAAAAAAGCAAACTACTAAACTCATCAAGAAAGAGTTTAGACAATTTGAGTGTATTTGTTATGTCTCCATTATATGTTTTCTTCATTTATATTGAAACTGATTCCCCTTGATAAAAATTGTCAGGAATCAAGGCAAATTGTTTTAGAATTTACTTTCAAAATATATACATGTAATTAGCTCTAAGCATGGAGCCTCCTTTAGTTCAGTGTGCAGTACTTTGTGTGAAAACTTAAAGCATACTGATTTAGTCAGGGTCAGTTTTGAACTTAAACTCCACAATAAACTGATTTTAATAAACTTTAATCAGTTTTAAAAGGATTAATAAAAATTAAATTGTCATATTTTTATTAAACATGTTATCCTAAACGAATCAACATGCTAAAACAAAAAGTATATAAATTCTGCCAACACCACAAGGTGGAAATTGGTGTGTCAGGAAAGAAAGTGTGTATTTCTGGATTTTATTTAAAGTTTTATAGCGGAAGAAAATTTATCAAAGTTTATGTCTCCTCCCCACCTACAAAATGACAATTTTAATTCATACTTAAACCCCCTAAAGTATTATGGAATTTCAGTAATTGGCATAGGAATAAGATTTCAAGATCAAGCCTACAGAAATGCAAAATACTGTTATTACTATTTGAAAGTTTTAGTCTGTGTACTTCATACCTGTTCTTCATTAAACAGTAGCAATATTTCAGAAAGTAACACTTTCATTAACAAAATGTTAAATTTGGTATTGCACATTAATGACTCATAAAATTCAGATATTTGCTTTAATACCTTCCCCTTTTAAGAGAGAGAAAATAATAGACTTTTTTTTTTGTTCAGAGATAGTCTGTAGAAAAAGCACAATTTAAGCATTCTTCTCCCAGTATTTACCTGAACATTACATGTTTGTTATTAGGTATGTAATACTCTCTAATTTCTTTAGTAGAATAGACACTATTTACAGCCTCACGACTGAGAAATGGGAGTGGACTACGAGACCCAATGAGCCGGAGCCTCCATCTTCCTGCTGCCACAGGTAGGTCACCAGTACGTGCTTCAGCCATAAATGTGTATCCTTTCTGAAAGAAGAAATCAAACAATTTTTACTTGGAAATGACGCTACTCAAAACACACGGTTTGGCAACATGCAACACTGTTTCTGTTCATGTTAGACATCAATGTAATGCAAGGGTGTGCTCCCCCCCAACCCCAACCTGACCTTTATCTCCCATAACCCTGCCTGAGCGATAACCTCCTGTGATGGTCACAATGGGTGCATCCAGCTTTGACAGCTGAAAATGGCTCAACATGGTTTTGGAGAGATAGATAAACAGACAGTAGCCAAGGGCTAGCACGAGCAATATGCCCACCTCACCACAATGCTGGTGCTGTGGTTGATATGCAACTATGACTACAGGTCAATCATTTGATCCTCATAAATAGTGAACAGCCCCTTTGAGCTCTCCTGCATGGCAGCGGGTTGCATGCTGGGATCTCCCCTTGAGTATGGATGCCTTTCAAGGTTGCTTCTCAAGATTATGAGGTTCCTTGCTGCAACAGATCCTCAGTAAGTGTCTAACAGCATGCTAAACTCTGAAATCTTAGCTAAGTGATATAAAGGATTGACTGTGCATATACGATCCTCTAGACATCAACTGTTAACCAAGTCTGGGACTAGGAATGGATCCAGTTGCACCTAGACTCCTCCTTGAGAAGGAGTTTAGAAAGCAAGGGGATCCTCTGTGAACCTCATGACTCAACAGGAGTGTGTCCCTGACAGTTCTGTTTGACCCTGTCTTCTTCGGTAAATAACCAAGTGTGCATTGCCATCGAACCTTGTTAAAAAGGTGCATTTACTAACAGACTTCATTAAATCTGTTTTATATCAATGAACATACCACTGCTTCTCTCTACTATTGAAGTGCAACACTCCGTATACAACATATAATAATGTGTACTTCATAAGCAGGAAGGAGTATATTATCCTGTTACTACTGAAAAATATAGTAGTATTATAGTCTAATTTATGAAACATCTCATATTACAGGAATTTATGTTTGACAAAAAGTTACATAGCAAGTCAAAACTGATATCATCTAACTTCAAAGTTGACCTTATTTTTAAGGGCAGATATAATCAAACTCTTGAGGCTACTTTCTAACTAAATAATTTGATGATTCTAATTTGTTTAATAAAGTCTAATATCACAGATATTAATGAGTTCTCACGCTTTTATTTAAGTATGTCCATTTAAGAATTTTAGTCTGAAAAGTCTTATAACATGACTATAATTCAATAAAACATATTTAATCAATGTATTTTCTTGCTTTGTACATACTATTACTATGCCAAGAGCTCCCAGATAAAACACATCTATATATCTCTGAGTTCTGTAATGTTACCATTCTTTTTCTTGTATAATCAGTAGTAATAGTATCAAAGTCTTTTCATTAAGTAAAAAGTATTTTTTCCCTCTTGATAACTGACCAAAATTATATGAGGTGGTGGTGGTGGTAATAGGAGTAGTAGTAGAGTGGATGAAGAGTCAAAACTAAAACTATATAAGCCAAGAAATTTCACTCCAAGCTCTGAGACAATCACATCAAATTTCTACTCTCCTGTTGCTGGGAAACATCTGGCCTCTATGCCAGATGTGAGAAAGATATGTATCATAAAGTGTTGGTGTATTTGAAAACTTCACAATAATTTCAAGAACATAGATACTTTCAACTCCAAAGGTGACCATAGCTAAAAATAAAGTAACTAATATTTTGGGAAATCACATACAAGACATTTAGCAAAAGTTAGCAGTCCTTGCACATATGAAAGCAAACTTAGATAAAAATAAATCATAAACATAAAAATAACTGCATTCACTGATAAACTAAAGATTTTAAAATGTCCCTTCATGCTGTAGGCAGTGTGAAACTAGAGATGAATGCAATTTACTGCATGAAAATTCAGAGATCAGATTTATTCTGTCTTCAAAACTGAGGTTAAATTAATATTGTTCCTACTTTTAATAATGTTATTGCAAGTATAACATTCATTATCGGGATTTTAATCTTACTTCTATGATGATGGTGATTTAAGAAAAAATATTCATAGTATTAGAAAAATCAAGTACAAAAGTAATTAAAAATGCAACACAATTAATAAGTCTGATGCAGAATTATCTGCTCTTCATAAATCCTGAGAAAAGGAATATGAGAAAACAGAATATAATTTATAATGTTTCAAAATTGGAATTTATTTTATATCTGAAAAAAGAAGGCAATATGAATGTGATTACTTGAAAGACAAGGGCTATCAAAAGGGATATAATAAGTGCAATAGCCAACTGCAACGTAACAAAGGAACTCAGGATTAAGTACCTTCTTCAGATTCTCCAAACTATCCATACCAACTTGCTATTTCAAACATTAAAATTTCAAGATGGCCAGATACTCAAGTGATATCTGACACCATGGTGCACATGAAAAACACTTTCTGTCAGAAACCTATTTGTAAAGAAACGTATTTGTTATACACTACAAATATGCAGAAAATGTAGACTTAAAATTAAAAAATTGCCTGAGTGGGCAATTCTCAGCTTGCAATTCTATAAGCAAGTAGAAAGCACAGTAATTGAATTTTGTGGCTGGTAGGAATATAGAGTAATCATAAGATATTTTTATTGAGAAATAAGCAAGTAGATCTAAACAATCCCATTACATTTATGTGTTTTTCTTAAAATATTTTGTTTGAGATATTTTGTTACCTACATGCCTATCTTGTTAAAATTCACTATCTCTAGAATCAGAAAGGGTTGTTTTTTAATATACTACCTAGACTTTTTTTTTTTTTTTTTTTTTAAAGTGAAATAAAGACATAGTGGTTTGCTTTGTTGAAAGNCTTTGGCATTTCTATAACTGATCAGTGTCCTTGTTCAAATAGACTTCTGTTTTCTAAACTAAATATGCTGTTAGTGGCGATTTCTTAACCTCTTATCTTTGTTGGCCAGATGAAGCTTGAGAAATGCTTATCCGTATCCTTTTCTACAATCTGATCAAAAGACTTGTGAATAATAGAGTAGAAATAAAAAACAAAACCAAACAGCAGTAGAAAGCATTGCCATGGAAGAAGAACATTTAATGCAGAAAAAAATCTAGGTAATGTGTGCAGATTTTGCCCTTAATGTCAGTCATTCTGAAATGAACTATAATGCATTCTGGGAGTGTTTCTGCAGTAGAACAATCATATCTCTTGATAGGATTTCTTTTTACCTGTGTTGTAAATTGTTGATTTGTGGTTTTGAAGCAGAACAACTAACTGATGTAGATCTATTTAAAAAGGAAAAAAAAAAGACAGAACTTTTTCTGTATTAATATTGACATTTAGAAATTTAGACATACTTTATAATTTCTTTCTTGATGTCTTACATCGTTGACTGTTTTTTATAAAATACTGTTAGAAAGAATCAGAACAGGTTAAAATAATATCAGTGTACTCTGTGTATCATAATGTTTGTATAATGTCTTGTCAAAACATCGATGGAACTTTCAGTGTTTTTTGTGGGTCCACTGGAACATTAAGGAATCATTTACAAAATACAAAACAAGCTCAATTGTCCAGTACAAAGTTATATTTTTAGTGAGAAACTCGGTAGCAGTGGTTAAGAAATGTAATAAGAACAGTAGAAAAATACAGCATACCTACACAATTCTGTTTTAATACTTTTAAGCAAAAATCACTCTTTACGGATACTAACCATATTCAATATTTTAAAATATAAGTTAAAAAAATGACTAATGAGTTTAGAGGATAGTAAAAAAAAAAAAAAAAAGAAAAAAAAAAGTCTGCTTTAAGTGAGGACTTATTCAATAAGAAAGGACGGGAATAAAATAAAAAGAGCAATTTTCATTTGTTAATGACAGAGTCACTGAGGCTATTGTGCTGTATCCATGGAATAAAAGTATATTACGGAATGTATGAGATGGGGTAGCACATAGCAAAACAAGCATTTTCAATATTAAAACCACTGGACTGTAAGAAATGTTGGTAAGATCTGGTTTGGAATATTGTGTGCGGGTTTGAACATCCTTATTCAAGGAAGTTCTGTTAAAGGGAGGAGGTCTGAGAAAGAATTAGTAAAATCAAGGAAATGGAAAACCTGCCTTACAAGACAGAAGTAAGCAGTTGTATCCTGCTAAGCAGGACAAATGCTGAAAAGAGACCTGAAATGAATCTGAAGTTGTGATTGACAATGCAGCACTTTACTGAAAAGCAGTAAGTAGTGTTCACTACTGAGATCTCTTTTGCATCTTCCCACTTGCCACTGTTGGATTCCAAACTGATTTTTTCTGACTGGTGGAATCCACAGCCCATCTCTGAGGATTCCAAATTAGTTTTGAGAGCTTGAAGAGCTTGTCTGCAACCCTTCTTTTTTAAGCATGTTCCTCCAGCAGCAGCAGGACTCATCTGTCACATTTAGCTAATATTTGCTATAAACACTAGATAAGGCAACTCATTCTAGCACAAAAAGAGCCTAATAAAATTGAAAGTTACAAAAGACAAACAGGAAAACTACTCCTGTAATGTTAGACTGACATCAATTCCTTGTTAATGACAGGTGAGACTGAGAAGGCAAAAATGTGAACCCATATTTGCTAAAAGATCAACGCATGAACATGTAGGGGAAATATTAAAGAGGCAAGAGGCAGGCCAGCACAGGAAAAGAAGTAGTAATTAATTATATAGATAAATTAAAATTTTAGATCAGTTAGGCCCACTGAACCTCTGAGCTGTTTGCAGGATAATTCAATAACAGGTTAAAACGGTTACAAAACTTTTGAATTATGTTTGATAACTGATGGAGGACATGTGAGGTACTGGAAAAATATAGAAATGCAGGGCCCATATTTTTTTTTAGATCTAGAAGATGTCTAGAAAATTGTCAGCGTAACTCTAGTGGCTGAAAACATAATGAAATAACTAATAAAATACAGCTCCCACAACATGGCAAAGAGACTGCAAAACCCAACTCCTATCAAACCAATCAAGCTTCCTTGTATAGGAAAGCACACTATGAGGATGACGGACACCTGACATTGTTTCTCTGATCATTCTTCTAAGCCTAAGGAAATGTTGTCATAATGAAGAAACCAGAGTGGCTGTTGGACAACCACATCCAGAAAGCACCAATTCATGGCTCCTTTTGGAAAAGCAGGATGCAATCAATGGGATTTCAAAGATCTAACCTCAACCTGATTCTATTCAGTATTTTTAATTAGTAATGTGGATGCTGGAATGGAGAACATTTATGTTTAATTAGCTGATACACAAAGATGAATTTTAACTTTTGAGGAGGAGAAAAAAATTTCAGCATTATTTTAAAATAAGTAAATGGGCAGGAAAAAAAGATTACAATTGTTAGTAAAATACACTGTATTTACTCAAAAATAATTAATTACAAGATTCAGTTCTTCAGGGAAGCGCCTTAGGTAACAAAAGTACAGGAGTCAACAATGTTACAAAACAGGCAAACATCAGAGTTCGCTATATAAGCAGAAGTAAAGCCCACAAGACATGTAAACTAATTGTTCCTTACTCATTATTTGTATGGTCTTAAGTTAATCCTTGGTGCAAAGTTCACTCTGCTTAGTGTTGTGCATCATAAGCAAGAAATAAACAACTGCAATTTGCGTCCAGAGGAGAGAATAATGATGTAAAACACGTAACTTGCAAGGAAAGACTGAGCTAATCATCTTCATTAGCCTAAAGATGAAAAAGTGTAGGGAGAAAGGGGAAGCTGTGATAACTATTTATCAATATAGTTATTTTTCAGAAGCAATTTACACTAATGCTTCTGAGGTAACATACAGGCTTTGAGCAGGAGCATATCTAAAGCTGTATTTGGTATCAATGTTGCAATTATCATTAGCACCTGAAGATGAATGTTAATTTAATTACTGTAAGTATGACAAAAAAAAGGCTATTCAAACTTCATTCTGACTCTTGAAGGTTGTTCTGTCAGATGCATAGCATCAATAGCAAATATTATTACCGTTGACTAGCAAAGCACATGGATGCTGGATGATATTCCTCCATTTAGAGATAGTAAAATAATATTAAAGGAAATTAAGGCAATGTTAAAGGTTTAGCACAGAAGCAAATCAGCAACTGTCCATTCAAACTTGCTAATAAATAAGGGGGCATTGCTAAGAAGAACCTTATGACATAGTTGAAAGTGTCTGTCCATGGAATATGGGCAGTTGTTATTATTTTGAAAATGATAATTTTCATTGTCACCCTTTGCATTTACCTTATTTTTTGGATAAACATGAGGTGCTACTTTGAAAAAGACATGTGGCATTTCCTCCAGTGTGTCATTATCAATGACATGAAGTCTACAGCAAGGGATAGTGGTATATACCTTTGGCACTATAAGCATGTCTTCTGGAAAAATAAATATTTCTCTGAAAAAAAAAAAAAAAGAGAGAGAGAATTCAAATTATATTAAAATATATTCAAATGATAGATACGATAAATGATATTCAAATGATATAAAAATATTTATGTAACATGAAGTAAAAGTACACATTAAAATTTAAGGAAAGTAGGCATATGTAAAATTATGTTTTTAAAGCTGGTTAATGAACAACCATAGAGCATTGATACTATTTGCCCATAAAAGTCATATAGGGCTGTATAAAACTCACCTAAAAACCACAAACCACACATTTGGTGGCTGATCAGCATATGTTACAGAATAGTCAGAGAAAGACATCTTACACCATTCATCTTCATAGCAAGGAAACTTTTCAATTGACTTACAGTTTCTATTAAACATTTCTCTGGAAAGAAGAAAACAGGACAAATATTTAAATCTAATCAAGAAGGCAAATATATCTTTATGCTTATCATGAAGAACACTGCTTCCTGCAAGAGTTTAAAGCAATGATATAAAATGTGTCACTAATTTTTCTCTATTAGCTGTTTACTCTAAAATATATATAAAAAAAAATCAGTTAAGGATCAACTCTATTAGAGCAAATGGCTTGTAATGGTCAATACTTATATACAAGTATTTGGATCAGTCAGTCT
The DNA here is from genome assembly GCA_013398155.1 of Pedionomus torquatus. Lineage (NCBI taxonomy): Eukaryota > Metazoa > Chordata > Aves > Charadriiformes > Pedionomidae > Pedionomus > Pedionomus torquatus. The sequence continues at coordinate 211,279 of VZRU01009336.1, forward strand.
ACCTATGAAAACAACCACTTCTAATATCTCAAAATTCTAAGGTTTCTACAAAAGTTTAGTCTTTTTTTTTGTTGCTGTTCAATAAATATCAGTTAACATAACTTCCATTTATTTTTATACTTTTATATTATAAATTTTATATTTTTATATTTTAAAATCCTTTATTTCCTTGATAAATTTTTTGGAACAATGAGTAAAAGCAAAACCACATAAATTTAAAATGGGATTAAATACATTCCTTTCACACAGGAAGGAACATAAAAGTGTAAATTGAAAAGTTATTTGTAAAGCAAATAAGATCTCAAGGGTTATGAAGTCCTACAAAATTAGAGCTAACCTCGCTGGCACCTAACTGACAACATGAATTTTATATTTATCATATTCGGTATCAAAAATTAATGTACCTGTGGACAAGGTAATGTGAAGACCAGCATACAAAATTCACTGTTATGTGAACAGGTACTTGGATGAAGGTCAGAGAAAGGTAATAAGCCTCAATCTGTATTTTGGCTCCTTCCAGTGATTTTCTCTGGAGATTATGAGTGAAAATATGCCTACACAGAGATGAAGCAAAGGATATCCTTCTCTCCACCACTGCCTCTGTCTTGCATTATTCTTTAACTACATATTTTCCACAGTAAGTAAGCAGTATATCTTTTTTGTTATCATTTAATTACTCTAATTCAAAGTTTGGTTGATATGGTTTACATAAAGGGGATAGCCCAAGGACACCTCACAATTCAAGTTGTTTAATGACAGAAGTTTTATCCAGAGAATTTGAACAATGCTATGCTGGTGTTCTGTTATTACTAGATAGTAACTGGAATTACAGAAACAATCTCCACATTCATGTTTTTAGCAATGATTTCCATTGACCTTGACATTTGTGAGTCACAGAGTGGATGCAAACATTACCAAAAGTAATTTAAAGCAGAACAGTTTGAGATCTCAGTCCACGAAGCTTTGCAAAGGTTCCTTCCACCACTGCACACACACAGACAGAAGTCTCTCAGAAACCTCAAATTTTTTAAATTATTGAAAGTTATAGTAGGGACAAACAAACATAGATGAGCTTATATGTGATGTATAAAGAGAAACAGGTGGCAAGCCTAGCACAAACTGAGGGCTTTTGAGGCATTTGAAACTGGTAATCGTGTTGTAAAATAGTACTGTTTCTGGCCTCCAGTAAGTGTAGGGTTAGAGAATGGGAAAACCTTTATCCTAACGCAGAACTTTCAGAATTCCTGTATATTATTTATTGGCCAATGTGCTAGCTTGTCATATGAAATACGAGTATGTCAGCTGCTAAAAATAATAATAAACAAAATCACATTAGTATGATTTTAAGACTCTAATGTATCCCCTGAGACAATGCCTAAGAATCAGTCCCATAAGTCCTTGAAGGGTGTCATGCTTGCAAATGACTTCAGAAATGCTGTTGAAATTAAAGTAGCTACCTTTGCAAAAGCTGTAATTAAATACCAGGGAAAGCATCTACCTAGAAATACATCTGCTTTCCTTCAAGCAAGTACTACAAACAAAACCTCTGATGATATCAACTGTGGTACCATTAAACAGTATAGCTATCTCCTTTTTAACATCAGCCAGAATTCCTTAACAGATAGCATGAATGAAAATACTTCTTTAAATCAACGGGTTAGTTATTTAACTAAGGAATCAGTATCAGATGTATATAATTACAGCAGTGTCTAGATTGGAAGGGACCTCTTCAGATCATCAAGTCCAACGGTCAACCTAACACTGACAAAATCCATCACTAAACTATATTGTTGAGCACTGTGTCTACCTATCTTTTAAATAGCTCCAGGTATGGTGACTCAACCACTTCCCTGGGTAGGCTATTCCAGTGTTTGATAACCCTTTCAGTGAAGAAATTTTCCCTAATATGCAACGTAAACCTTGTGTGGCACAACTTCAGGGCATTTCCTCTTGTCCTATCATCTGTCATCATAGGAGAAGAGATCAATCCTTACTTCTCTACAATCTCCTTTAAGGTAGTTGTAGAGAGTGATAAGGTCTCCTCTCAGCCTCCTTTTCTCTATGCTAAACAACCTCAGTTCCCTCAGCTGCTCCTTTTAAGACTTGTTTTCCAGAACCCTCACTAGCCTTGTAGCCCCTCTCTGGCCATGCTCCAGCACCTCAGTACCTTTTTTGTAGTGAGGCAACTTGCTTATGAACAGTCTACAGGATATTAAAAAATACAGAAGAAAGGTAATATTGTAGCTCAAGCTGTAGGAAAAAACACACATAGCTAAAAATTAGATTTGTTATAGGTTTCCATATGTAGGGTATACAGAATCGCGTATCTTCACTAAGAACATGTCATCCCCTCCAAGAGGGTTTTGTTATTTTAAAACTAGTAATGCTCTTATCATATTTATTTTGTGAACCAGCATTTTACAGCAATTCTATAGTACTGCCTGCAATAAAATAGTTTATTACATGATTACCTTAACAGCATTACAGCACACTCTTCAAATTTTGGCTCAATTGCAGTCCACAATTTTTCCAAGGTTTCTTTGACCTTAGTGTTCTCTTCAGTACCTGGAAATAATAAAATAAGTTAGAAAGTATAACACCTAGCTTTTGTTTATTTTATTATTTATTTTGTTATTTGGAATTTTACAAGTCTCACTGAACTGAAAATTAATTTCGCCTTTGACAGAGTAAATTCCCTTCATCATCACCTCTGTACTTTTCAGCACTCCTACATCTGCAAAAATGAGGTGATTAATATTTTTTCTGATTTACAGTTTTTGCACTGAAAAATGTTTTAGTGATACAAGATGATCTCTGTCCTCAGAGAATATGCTGTTTAGCCCCCTCAGCTTTTACCTGCAGATGCTATGAAGGGGGTAGGTGTGTGCCCAGGTGATCTGTTTAACTAAAATGAAAAGAATCAGACAACTCCAGTGGGTAGTTTTTTCCATCCATGTTTGATATCTGTTAGATGACAGGATATGTTGCCATATCAAGGTGTCTTACTTCTACCCACAGAAAACAGGTGAAGATTAAGCAACTAGTTTAGACCTGTTTACTAACTTTTCAAGACTAAAGTTTAGGTGAAGTCCTTTATTGCATAAGCAGTTAGTGACAGAAATGGGGGGGGGCAGGGGGTGGTGGTGGAAATGAAATCACACTTTACTGTAATGACAAGTAAGAGAGAAAAAAAAATATAGACAACTGGGGAGAGGAGAAGAATAGTACGACTAGGAAAAAAAACCAAACACAGTAAAACACTGTAAAGAAAATACCAGAATTAAAAGTAATAGAGTATTGCTAAATCAGATGAAGTTAAGAAAGATGTTACAGACAACAGAAGGAAAGAGTTGGGATACTCATGTAGTTCTCAAATGCCAAAAATCTAAAACCTAAACTTCCAAAGAACATACTCTGGGCTCTCTGATATGTAGGAATTAATACCCATGGAAGTCTACAGAAATTCCTAGCTTACATGGCACTCCATAAACCAAATTAGAAGGGCATTAGACTACATAGTACGAAAGCTTAAGCAAGACAGGGTTACAGGTGGTAGTTTGGGAGAGGTAGCACTGGATTTACTGATGAGAAGATGAAGGTACAAAAGATGACTTGGAGAGAGCACCTGATGCAGGTAAATATATAGGTGAAAGCACATCAGCAATGCTAACTCAAGAAGGAGCTTCCGCAGAATGGGGGTGACTTACTAAAGAGGGAATGTGTATCTCACAATGGAGCAGTTTTCTTTGACAAGATCCTGAGGCATTCATATACTCTGAGGCTAGGAAGAATCACTTTGATCTGACTTTCTTTGTAACAGTTCTGTAAACATATTAATTGCTGTTTCATCATATAAAAATGACTATTAATGCTGTTTGAATTTAATTAACATCTGTCTGATTTTCAAGTTTCCAGTAGTATAACACAAATCTTGGTTATCTTTAAAAATAAATGCCACTTTTTCTAATTTGAGTGTGTCTGGATTCAATTCACTATCCTTGAATCTCAGACTAAAGTCCTTCCTGTCAACCCTTTGGCTCTTTGTCTTTGTCAACCCTTTGGTCAATCCCTTCAGATTAAAATGCCATTGCTATCAAATTCCTTTTCTCATATGGGTAGTTACAGATTATAGCGAAGCAATTCCTAATCTTCCCTTTCCGAAATCACAAAATAACAGCCTGCAAGTACAAGGCCCTTCTTTTATCCCAATCTTTATAACTGTATTTTGATCCTGATCAATCCTGATCTTTACACCCATATTACCTATCTTTCTTCTTGGGCTGGGGCCTTGGACACAATATTCCAGCTGAGATAACAGAATCAGAAATGTAACGCAAGTCTTCAACTGCTATGTAAGATTCCTTGATTCTTATATGTAAGAGTGAGGGACAGTATCAGCAAAGTATCTTTTGAGCACAGTATAAGCCTTTGATGCTGTGTTTTGCTGATTATCCACTATGATAATTTGGTCCCTGTATGGACTTACTTCACTTTCCAGAAAAGAAACCCCAAAACATTTAGCCCAGCTGTGAGCTAAATATACATTAATGTAAATTCTGGTTTCACAGCTATAGAAATCTAAGGAGGGTATCTTTCCACTACTTTTTGGTACTACTTTTTGAGTGGGTAGGTTGAATGGTGTTCTTAGAGATTGAACTCTAACATTCTATTGCATTTCAGTTCATTTTAATTAGATATTAATTAGTAATAAAATCTTTGCAGTAAATATTTGAATAAGGTGAAACATGAAACATTTTATAAAATAGATCTTTAAAGGACACACCTGGTTTCCTGCTTTTCAGTACTTTCCTAACATAGGTCCCTCTCCAGATGGCTTGAAGTGTAAGAGCTGCTGCTTCTTCTTCAGAAGTGGGAGTTTGGTTCTGCCAGCTACCAAGGGAATGCTTCTCACAACTCTCTGAAAAAAAGGTAGGAGAATGAGCAACATCAATACATCTGGAAGTCCTGAAGATACTTGCAATGGAGTTAAAAAACCTAACCAAAACATAAAACAAGAGCACTATATCACAGAAACAGAGTGGTTTCTGCATAAAACTTCAATTTCTGAAAAAAAAAAACAAAAACAAAAAAGTCACTGGTAAAATTTTGCTCTTATCAGGACAAAGCTAGACTATTAAATGTAATTACACAAAGTCAGAATGCAACTGCTATTTTAATTTCAAATACCAAATTATTGAATTCTTACTCCTCTTTATGGACAGCTACGGGACTGCATTTTTTAAAATCAAATCTAGTGTAATTTCAAAATACCCTTCCAAACATGAACAAACAAAATCTGATATATTAAAGCGTGGATGATATAAGAAGGGCTTATCAAGAATTCACAAGATTTTAAGTGCTTCTGTCACTCAACTTGATAAATTTATTGAGTAGTAATTTAAACACTAATGTTCAAAACATTGTATTCAACCTTTGTTAAGGAGCTATGGAATAAGGATAAGATCTATGATAAAGCAAAATTTCACTTATCTGACTGTAACTTTCTGTTACAAAGGAGGTTTGGTCTGGAACAGAAATTAGCAGGTTCTGACAGGTTAGTAATGAGTTCTGTGAAGGCATTCTTGCCTAGAATAAAGAATCCTGGGAGCCAGGGTTTAGGAGGAGGCCATGGAGAGTTAAACACTACAAGCAGGCAGTGCCAAAGGGCCAGTTCAGCACTATATAGTTAAAGAATCAGGGCAGTGAGATGGCATGAGAGGAAGGAAACGTGCTCCAGAAGGAAGTATGAACAAACAAAAAGGAGCAGAAAATAGAGAAATCTGCTCAAAAAATGCAGACAGAATTGCAGACAAACTAGCTTAAGAAAAAATATTGCCACCATCAGCCAGAAGATCACACATTTCAAACCTAATCTCTTTTATTGAATATTGGTTAATGTGGCTGTGTTCCAAACCATCATTCCTCATTATTGTCTCATTTCCAAACCCCAGAAAGTCTCTTTAATACTGTGTGAGTCTGAAAGGTCACACAAGCCCACTTCAACAGACAACAAATTAGAACTCAACAATAAGAAAGGCACAAACAGTTTTATAAAACAGAAGCAAAGATACTGTCCTGCATGACATCCTAGTCTCCAAACTGGAAAGTCGCGGGTCCAACGGATGGACCACTCGATGGATAACAGTCTAAGGGATGTGGTTCAATGCCTCAGTGTCCAAGTGGTGGCTGGTGATGAGTGGTGTCCCACAAGTCTCAGTACTGGGACCAATACTATTTAACATCTTTGTCAGAGACATGGACAGTGGGATAGAATGCACCCTCAGAAAGTTTGCCAATGACACCAGGTTTAGTGGTGTAGTCAGCATGCTGGAGGGAAGGGATGCCATCCAGAGGGATTTGGTCAGGCTGGGTTAATGCAAATGGCATGAAGTTCAACCAAGCCAAGTGCAGGGTCCTGCACCTGGGATGTGGCAATCCCAGAGACAAATAAAGGTTAGGTAGAGAATGGCTAGAGAACAGCCCTGAGGAGAAGGACTTGGGAGTGCTCATGGATGAGAAGCTCAACATTAGCCAGCNTGGGAGTGGTCGTGGATGAGAAGCTCAACATGAGCCGGCAGTGGGCACTGGCAGCCCAAAAAGCCAACCATATCCTGGGCTGCACCAAAAGAAGTGTGACCAGCAGGTTGCGGGAGGTGATCAGAGATGATCAGAGGAATCAAGCACCTCTCCTATGAATACAGGTTGAGGGAGCTGGGGCTGTTTAGCCTGGAGAAGAGAAGGCTCTGGGGAGATCTTAGAACAGTTTTCCAGTATCTGAAGGGAGCTACAGGAGAGCAGGAGAGAGACTCTTTGTCAGAAAATGTAGTGACAGAACAAGGGGTAATGGTTTTAAACTGAATGAGGGGAGATTTAGACTGGATATTGGGAAAAAAATCTTTCCTGTGAGGGTGGTGAGACACTGGAACAGGTTGCCCAGAGAAGCTGTGGATGCCCCATCCCTGGAAGTGTTCAAGGCCAGTCTGGATGGGGCTTTGAGCAACCTGGTCTAGTGGGAGGTGTCCCTGCCCATGGCAGGGGGGTTGAAACTCGATTATCTTTAAGGTCCCTTCCAGCTCTAACCGTTCTATGATTCTATATAGCCATAGAATAATATAGGTTGGAGGGGGCCACTGAAGGTCATGTGATGTAATCCCACATTCAAACAAGGATCAACTTAGAGCAGGTTGCTCATGGTCTTGAGCAAATGTCCAGTCCATTCTTTTAGTGCCTCTAGGGATGGAGACTCCACAAACTTGCTGGGGAATCCCTTCAAATTTTTGACTAGCCTCATGGTGAAAAACTTTTTCCCACTATCCAACTGGAATTCAACATTTTCTAATATGTGTTCTGTCACTGTGCATCTCCAAGAAGGCTCTGGCTCTTCTCCCATTTATTCATCATGTTTCAAAATAAATTTGTGCCATCTACAAGCTTGTCTATTTTATAATTAAATAATTCAGTGGCAAAATGCCTTTTGACCCCATTAGTCATGGTTTTCAAGGAAAGAAAATAGTTCTATTTTCAGCAGGTGTTTTAGCTCAGAACAATGGCCTTCTTTTTGCAGAGTCCACATTCCCCATATAAAGTAAATTAACTTGTTATAAAGTAAATAAAAGTTGCATACTTTTTATATGAACACAGAGTTACACAGTGTAGCCTACCAAGTAAGGAGACCCTAACAATGAGCCTGAATTAATAATACATAAAAATGTGACTACATCTAAAGTTACTCCTTGTTCATGTAAGCATGTGTTATTCTTGTTGCTTCTCAATCAATAATCAAATAACAGACAGCTTCTTCAAGGAAGTGCACAACGAGTGCAAGATGGGGCCACCTGCACTTGGTTTCAGACTGGTAAGCAAGAATTTTAGTAGTGTCAGCTTATATGTCACCGCCAATGGGCTCTCCTCTTAAGTTATAGGAGAACCTTGTAATAGGTGCATAAAAATGAATACTGTATAAAGAGATTATACAGTGGCATGCTGAGGCAGACTAACTTGCTGAATGAGCAATTTTTATTTTTTTTTTCCCTAGTGTAACTTCCTGTGAAATCAGCAAGCTGATCTGATCTGCTCGCATCTGTGCAGCTGCTTAGAGTTCAGGGTACGTATTCTGGGATGGGAATGGGGGAAGGTCAGAACTTCAGTAGTAACATTCAGTAAAGTTGCACTTTAAGGTCTGAAAGGGTCAGAACATGATCTGCATTTAATGAATGGTTTATATTGTATTTTAGTATTTGTATTACCAGCAACAACATTCATAATATCCAGAGAACTCTGAATTGCCTATAAGCAGGTTCCAGAAGTGACTAAATTGACTTAGATATCATGATCTTTTTTTTTTTTTTCCCATTACAGGATTATGTTTGCCAACTTAGCAACTTAGCAGGCTAAATCAGCCCAGCACAAGCTTCCTGCAGTTGCAGGAAGGTGTGTGGATAGGACTGCAGCAGCCTGCAGTCATGCTGGGTAAGCTGCTGTGGAACCTCAGCTTTAGCTTCACTTTGGAAGGACACTATGTTTAGCTCCGGTCAACAATTGCAGCCGAGTCTTGCTCTTCTACTGTGGAGGAGTTCATTCAAAGACAGACAAGCTGAAAGGGCTTCCATTTTCCAAAAGGTAAAAATCATAGTGCCATAAACACTTATAACTGCACTTATGTTTTCACATACTGATATCGATTACAGAACTGTTCTCCTGAACCAGTTCAGATCTAGCCCAATAGATGTTTCTAATCTGCATGGCCTTTACATGAGACCAAGCTGAAGAGTTCAAATTCCAGTTCACCTGTCACTGAACCATCACCTCATTATACCCCACTACTCCCCCAGAACAGAGCTGTGGATTGCTGGCAGGAGAATGCACGTAGTGTTGGCTTGATATTGCTCTATGAACTAACTGAAAAGTTTATCCACTGGGCATGACGCACGGACTCTATAACTAAAAAGAAATGCTTCTGTCACTAAATATAATACATTTAATTTGTGAAGCTAAAGGAGATACAGGTTTGTAGCTACTTAGTTAGATGTTCTTTCTGAACACACAAATACGGTTAATTCAGATGCAGTGACATACATAGAAATGAATTCTCTTTGTAGAGGTAGAATCAAAAATTTCCCCAGAACAAGATGAAATCAGGAAGTCCTGAATGTTTTGCAAAATTGTATATTCCTAAAGGGAAGAGAATTATCCCTGCTTGTAATATATCCATTTGCCTTCCAATGGCTCAACCCACTCTATCTTTGGGTATACAGCACACCTAAATCACAGGCTGGAGAAGAGATGGATTGTCCTGTAGCTAGTTCCCAACATGTGTATAACTAGCCAGCTAGCCAGTCCAGCCAATAATTTGCCAAATAATAGGCTTAAAAAATAAGCAAGCAAGCAAACAAATAATAAACAAAATACCCTCCAAACAAAGAAACAAACAAAATCCCTCGACCCATCACCAAAAACCAGCTGAACTTTCAATGAAGGTACTAACTTAAGTCTTGCTTCACTCTCCTTTCATGAAAAATATGCATTTAAGGTCTTTTCCAACAAGAGCCAAAATTTGCAGTACCTTCTGTTAAAATGCATCTGTAGATTCTTGTTTATGCCTGTCAATACTAACAAATGCCAGTCACAGAAGACAAAAGGGCAATTTTATAAATTAATAGAACATGAGCAGAGGTTCTGCAATAAAGAAAATCATCATTTCTATTCTGAGATTAGTCTCCAATGTGCTGTCAATAGTAGAAGGCTTAGGCATGTCATAAAAAATGAACCATGCTCACTTAGGGAAGGAAACACAAGATACATGAAGAGCTGGCTTCCTTAAAAGTAAAAATGGGCAGATAGGTATAAGTGATTAGCAATTAGTGATTTTAAAAAATTCTTTACTGTGAGGGTGGTGAGGCACTGGAACAGGTTGCCCAGAGACGTTGTGGATGCCCCATCCCTGGAAATATTTAAGGCCAGGCTGGATGGGGCTTTGAGCATCCTGGTCTAGTGGGAGGTGTCCCTGCCCATGGCAGGTGGGTTGGAACTTGATCTCTGAGGTCCCTTCCAACTCTAACCATTCTATGATTCTGTGATTTTAATACCAACACAGTACCTGAGGATGCAGTGTCATCTTCAGAAATATCAGTATCTTTAAAATCCAAAGTGAAGGATCTGAAGGCAAATTTGCAGCTGTCAGTAACCTTCTCACCCAATACATATTTGATCAAATGCCAAAATGCACTATTGAAAACCTAAAATCAAAAAGAAGAAATCAAAGAACAATTCATTTTTAAAAGCTGATTTATTACTGCTTCTCAGTATTGTTTCAAAAACTGATAAGCTCTTTCCTTTTTTCATGTAAAAATGAAGTCTTTAACTTCCTCTGAGAAATCTAGTATCTGAAAATTAGTCCCAGCTGTATGACTACAATGCTTCAAGCCAACAACCAAGAGAAAAACAGTTTCATGCCTGGCTTATTAAATATAGGACTGATTCTACAGCATGAGCTTTTATCACCTGAAAATATCTTAATAGGTTATATGAAGTGAGTCAATGGTCTCATACCAGAGGAGAGAAGAACACGTTATAATCATCACGACAACTGGCATCCTAATTAGAGGCTTCAGAGACCAACAACTGAAAAGGCACACGTACCGAAATATGAGGTGGCACAACCGGGAAAAGTAGGAATATACTGATGGGCAAGAGGGGAAGGTTTGTTTTCCTATTTGTATGACTAAATTGATGGCTCTGTATTTTTTTCTTGACATATTGATGTTCTGTAGATTGTAGAAATCTAATACTTTTTTCCTTCTTTGAATAAATGGAAATTTTAGAGTGTTTTTCAGATCTTGTTTAATAATCTGAATTGAAGAACATACTAGTAATCTATTGGAAAAGACCTATTTTTTCTCTTTGATTGTCATTATATTCAGATTTTTCTGCTTTCTAGAAATATTTTATCCTAAGTTATGTATTTTAATAGTAATAAAAACTCCATTTATTTTGAAATATTTAAGACTGGTGAAGAATCTGCTTTACTATATTTTTATATGCAGAGTAATTTTTCACTGTTTGTATTAAACATAGATAATTGTATATTTTCATTCTTGAACCACTGTAAAAATTTGTATTTTCCATTCCAGAGAGGTCAAACTGATTTTTTTTCTGTTGGACTTGACATGAAAATTATCTCTTTCACGAGCAGTGCACCTGAAATCGCTCTTTCTTAATTTTGTTGCTTTGCTGAATTTGAGCTTTGTGTCAAGCCCATGTATAAAAGTACTGGCTTAGGTGGTTTATTTTTTAATATCAGTGATCATAAAAATATCAATGTATTCTTCTATTTAGTCTGCTAAATACACAGTCTAAGCTGCATCAGCCTTCTAGTACTTAGATGAAAGTACATCTGGAATATTTAAAGTACTGAACGTAGAAAATTTAATTTATAGCAGTATTAGCAACATTTGCATATACACAAAAATTAACATATCTTTTACATCACTTTTTTTTGCTTCAATTTTTTATAATATTAAAAAAATACAGTATAGTGATCTATAGAAAAGTGTAACAATTTCATCATGCATCTTTTTAATTTATCACACACACAGAGAACAGAAAAGTTGAATAAGAATGTTGCAATTTCAAAAAACAAAGAAAAACAACTCAGAAATACTGTGAATGAAAAGAATTCATTACTGTCCCCAGTAATATAAACTGTAATAATGTTTTCCTGTGCTACCAACTTAGCCGCAGAAAGGAACCATTCTAGCTTTTCTGCATTTCAGGTAGTATCTTTTAAATAAAATTTAAAAAGCTGATGCTTTCTGCAGTATGAAAATTAGAGACTCAAATTTAGAATGTGCTACTCTCTGTGCATATTGAATTTTTTTCATATTAAAAGAAAATAATGATTGCACACAGTTGCAAGCTATGTCATTTGGGCTTATTGTAAATAACGAATACCACATTTGGAGCACTCAGATTATCATTTTTAAAAGCATAGCAATTGCTTTGAAGAGGATAATGACAATGTTAAGCAGTTATCCAACTTCTGGAGCCTTTAAATACACATTAATTAAAATTGTTTTTTCACCTTGAAGTGTTCTTCAGCCATTCCAGTACCGTGGATACCAGGAGGACAAAGAGTTACTTCTAACTTCTTCAAGGCTTTAGAAAGTTCAGGCTTACTGCTGAAATTAATTATCACGTTGCCAACAGCATTTAGGATAGCTGTAGCCTGTTCTATAAATCGGTAGCTCTCCTGGATAAAGCGAATAAAAAAAGCCATTGGTACAAAGATTACTTTAAGATTTTCTTTTATTTTCTTTCTAGGCTGTGACAGCAGACAAGCATTTTTTTCAGTGAAGAAATACAAAACTCTTCTTAAGTCAAGCAACTGTTCTTCATTTTATAAACTCTAAAATCAATTAGGTCTCTGGCATTCAAAAGCATATCAAATTTTCACTGATTTTAACTATTAAAATGAAAATGTTATAACCCTACATGGGCTCCATAACATGTATCTGTTAAAGATTTTATTTTTCCTGTGTCATTAGTCCTAGGAAATTTAATCAAAAGTAAGATGCATCTAGAGACTTTCTACTACAATGATAGTATGACTCTTGTTAGCTGAAATGCACAGCATAAATTCTGTTATAAAAAAGGATGGAAGAGTATCTGTATCCTGATGAAAACAATGTCCAAATACTTGCTGCCTACAGCATCATTAATCTTCATTAGGATTTCTGTACAAGAATGTGGACACTTTCCTGCAAATGACACTCTGCAGAGAAAGTGCTGTCCTCAAAAAGAAGTGCAAAGAAGACCCCAGGATATAATTCTGCTTTTTTGATGAGGAGGAATAGCTTTTCACCCACAGCCTGGAGACAAGGGAATAGTACAGCCACAAGACATTTTTAATGACCCTGTTTCTTATATTTAAATGTCCTTGCTACAATAAATGTAATACATTTGCACAAAGTGCTTTAATGCCCTATTCTTACAATCCTGAATCTACACTGCTGTATAAATTTGCTGTTGCACTCACTTTTCAAAATATTTTTGCCCAGTTGTGCTCTAGAAGCTCTAACTCCCTCCCCCAGCCCCAATCACAAATACTTAGGCCTATTGCTTGCCAAAGAAATCTTGAAAATGCAGATGACAGTGATATCTGCCTGGACTGTAGGCAACAAAGAACAAAAGGTGTAGTGATTACTCCCCTGGGCCTGTTATCTTAACTATGAGAAATTGTTTGAATCAGTTGTTCATTTTAGATATAAAAACTGCTCTGGGATCCAGTGTGTAATATGTGATCTCATGGGAAAAAAAACAAACTTTCCTGATGTGACAGTTTATTTTAGTAGGCAGGTTTTTCTAAATGTTAATCAATATCTGTATATGCGTCTTATCCCTTTATCAGATGCCCTAAAAGGAGAGTTTATATTCTACCTCTGGCACATGTACTTCAATAAGAGTATCTTAACATTCTATTTTATGTTGCTGTTCTATGTAGAGCACAATACTGCCCAATGCTTACTTATACATTTATATAAGATTATGGTTGCAATAACCATCTCAGTGCCTGCTATGCTGTAAAGCACATTTCTTTTATGCACTCATCCATTTCATATTGGAATTAATATTACACAATTAAATATAGTAATTCTAAATTACGATCCAACAGCAGTTTAATTTAAAACCAAATAATAGTCAGGAACACCATTGTAGCAATGCTTGACTAGTTCTGGTTCTACCTGCCTTTTCAAGACTTGGCATCACAGTATCCTCATCTCCAAAGACACATGGCACCATGCTACAAAGATGAATATGGTGCCCTATGGGAGAACTTACTCTGAAGAGCAATATGTGTCGCCTGCATTTAAGAAAAAAGAAGAAGAAAAAAAAAGGTGCTTATCAGATTAAATACCAATAATTCTTAAGCTTTTAATTTCATTCATTTGATAAAATTAAATCCTTCCCTACATGTCCTGTGTATTCAAATCCACATTTCTAATTCCTTGCTTCTCAAGAAGAACTTCCAAACAATAGGCAGTAGGTTAAATTGGAAAAGTCACTGCTTTTTAATTTCATTTATTTAGATTTTAATGTTATTTTCTTTAGCAAAATAGGTAGTTTGACTATTTCAAATGGATATACCACTGCAGGTTTTTAGTCAGGGTTTCAATTACCTACATTTAAAAAAATATCTGCTCTGGAAAGATTAGATAAAAAGTCAAGCATTCTGACTGTGCATTATTTAGATCATAATTTCCATGTTTGCATTGACAAAACCAGGAAAAATTAATGGATAACTGTGTCAGGTTAGATGAACACTACAGAGCCACCATTTTATGGAGCAACTGCAGGCCAAACCACTCAACCACAACCTCCTAAGGTGGCAAACAACAGAAATTTAGTATGTCTTACTGGGATACATTCAGATCATTCTTGTTTGCCTGATATATCCTATAAGAGATTCCAATCATAAAAGAAATATTCATAATTATAGTTATACAACACAGGGGATCCATGCTCTTGTTTCCAGTCAACAGTGTCCTGCAGTCCCACTCGAGGTGCTTGCCAATACCAAATGGTGAAGATCCATGGTCTTGCATCATTATCAGAATGGCACAGTGAGCTTAAAGTGTTACCCCTACACACATGGTCACACTTTTTAAGTTGCCATCTTCTTGTGAGTGAAATTTGGAATGCCCCCTGGCTACCAACAGACAGAGGGAAGAAAGTGCCTTCTTGGCTTAGCAAGTCATTTCTCATTTGGAATGAAATAGGATAGCAGTCAATAAATCCATTTATCTCCTGCACCTGTTATAAAAGAAATATTCCTGAAAGCATGTTGGCAGTATCTGGAGTAGAAAGAATCAAAGGTGAGAAGCTTATCAATTTCAATTGCTGGTATCTCCAGTAGCTTTGAAATTTGCAAGTGCAAAAAGACGTATGCTTTTGGCTTCCCTACAGGACACAGAGATGCAACTTTTGGAAACTATGCTAAGAAAATACATGTAGTGGCAGAACTAAGGTACAAACACAATAATAACTTTTCAGTTTGTAGTCTGAACCAAATCAAATAGAGAGCATTGTTAAAGATCTCTGATTTAATATCAAGGCACTAGTATTTTCTTCCTATGCCTGTTTATTTTGAACCTTACTTGATATTTTAAAAATACATTTTGTCTCATCTCTTTGAGATTAAACTGGCAATCCTCTATTTTTGGAGAAGAAGAAGGCCTCAATGAATTAGTCAGCAACCTTATGCTTACAGCAAGATATGAAGATGTCATCTTCCTTGTTTCACTGCATGCATTTTCAGAAACTGACAAATGTCAAAGGTTATTCCCTTGTATCTATTTCTTCATTTAAACAATTCAGTTCCACACTGAATATCTAGAAATAAATCACACTAAGCACTGTGAAGTAAGATATTCAAGGCTGCATGGGTAACCTCAGAATTTCTCCTGTCATTTTTCATAAATCCTGTTTCAAGGAAAGCTATGAAACCTCCCATGGCATCATCATGTTTTTACAGCTACACTAAAAATACTAATTCTTTAATTTTTGTTAATATTCCTGGAAACATCTCAAAATAATTCTGGTTATAAACACTTTTAAGTAGGAATTTCTATTCTAGTTAGTATTTTAGCAAGTCAGTATGATTTTTCTTGCTAAATGCTCTTAAATTACAGTAAAGAATTCAAAACCTTCATAAAGGCTTTGATCATTATTTTAAATTCATATTTCAGTATTGCAGTCTTACCAGATTCTAGCTATCAACCAGTTTGATATTCCAAAAACTTATGTTTATAGTTACTAAAGCCATCTCAAGCCTTAAGTGTTAGGACAAAAATGAAGCCTCATACATACCCAACAGGAAGTCTTAAAGGAGTAGCTTTGGTTGCAGATGTGTGCACCTTTAACACAAGTTCTCCAGGAGTCACAGATTTCCAAGAGAAATATTCAACCATCAGCACACCCTTTGAAATACTAGAACACTCTTGTTTATTACCTAGATTAAGAGAAAACAACAAGCAACCCACACAGTTGTGGGAGTGAGTAACAGCAAAATTTAGACAAATACGCTTAAGCAGAATCTGTAGCTACTTCACGGGCATTGGAGGCTTCATTTATGCTTTGGTAACTCAGAGAAAATAGCCAGTCACTTAAAACACATGGGTGGTACTGAATATGGCTTATTTGTACTACTTTCTAGAAAATAATAATGTCAGGAGGATGTGTAAATCAGATATCTTCCACATCACTTAAGGCTGCTCTAAAACTCCATAAAAATCAATTATGTTGACATGCAAAGGAAGCAAACAGCCATACAAGACTTATATTTTATTATATTTATTATCATTTAATTATGTAATTGAGATGGTCAGTTTGGTTTTTCTAAAGTCTCTTTTCATTCTGCCTACTCTAGATGCACTAAAAAGTATATCCATAACCAACATTTAAATACCTGATAATCTTAAGCCAGCCATTATAATATGCATTAGCTTTTCCAAATGTCATTTTATGATTTTCACAAAATGGAAGTAATTTTTATTTAAATCATCCAAGCTGTCAGATCTTGAAATAAGCCAGTTGTAAATATAAGTAAGAGCTTACTGTTCACCAGTTTATAAATCATTTAAAAAATAAATGTTGGTCATATTGCTGATTTTTCTGCAGTTTGATCAGCTAAGGCATAAAGTATCTTGCAAGAATAGAATTTGTAGAAAAAGAAACCCTAAGAAACACAAGGAAATCCACACCAGAAATATAGTGATGAAAAGCTTGTATCAAATCACAATAAACAGTATAGGAAGGGATCCTTTCAAGAAAATATTCAACATTGATATAAAATAACATGGAAGTCTTACTTGAATATTAGTTTATTTCATAGAATTAATTTGACTGTTTAATACTAAACTCTCAAACAGTCAAAATAAACCACAACAGCACAGGCATATTCAAGAATGGGAATGTTGGCCTTACCTCCAGTATCATCCCAGTACCGCAATGCAGAAAAGCTAACCAGGATTTCAATGGGCATCAGACTGTCCACAAGTAAATAATAGAGGACTCCGTCATCAGTAAACTGCATGGAAAAATGGACATTTGTTCATCTTTCATTTTAATTGACTGCTATCTGCCTGGGTTTCTACATAGCATGACGAATATTTCAGATACTATGACCCTTGATATGGTATGGGAAATAAATAATTAACCCTGATTCTTCCAAATTTCAGACATGTCATTCAAGCCCATGGCCTCATGCTGCATGAATAAACTATAATATGTATCTACTTTTACCACAGAATTATGGAATTGTCAGAGTCTGAAGTGACCTCTAGAGATCATCTTGCCCGACACCTTGCTGAAGCAGGATTGCCTGGAGCACATTACTCAGGACCGCATCCAGGCAGGGCTTGAAAATCTCTAGAAAAGAGGACTCCACAACCTCCCTGGGCAGCCTGTTCTGGTGCTCTGTCATCCTCACTGTAAATAATTTTTTTCTATTTGAACGGAACTTCTTATGTTTCAGCTTGTGCTTGTTGCCCCTTGTCCCGTCACTGGGAACCACTAAAAAGATTACGTTATGTTATATTCTTCATATGCACCTCAATTTAGTAGTTCTACCTGCCAAATGACATTCAATAACAGACCAAAATTTTTGCTTTTGTGCTGTAATTTTCTGATTCTAATTAATTACATTAAGCGTGAAAGAAACAAGCACTCAATTTATAAGCTGTGACTGATTCTGCCTCATTATGTTTTTTTTCCTACAAAAATATAAGGAGGAGACATTTTTCACTCTCAAGTGTAATATATAATTCCCGTGTCAATAGTAGAGACTACAGAATCATAGAATAGTAGGTTGGAAGGATCCTCAATGATCATCTGGTCCAACCTTTCTTGTCAAAAGTACCGTCTAGACAAGATGGACCACTGCCCTATCAAGATGAATCTTACAAGTGTCCAGTGTTGGGGAATCCACCATTTCCCTGGGGAGATTATTCCAATGGCTGATTGTTCTCATTGTGAAAAAGAATTTTCTTTTGGTGAACCAGAATCTCTGGCATAACTTATACCCATTACACCTCGTCTTTTCCATGCGACTCCTTGTAAAAAGGGAATCTCCATCTTCTTTGAAGCCACCCTTTAAATACTGGAACATGGTGATAAGGTCTTCCCTAAGCCTTCTTGTCTCAATGCTGACCCAATCCTCTCAGCCTTCTCTCATACGGCAGGCTCCCCACTCCTCTGATCATCTTTGCATCCCTACTCTGCACCCTCTCCAGCCTATCCACAACTTTTCTGTATATTATGGACCAAAAATGAACACAGGGTTCCAGGTGCAGCCTAGAATGATTCTACTGTTCCTAGAAATTCTTTAAAATCTGAAAACAAATGTGAGTCTTTGCTTCAGAACTGTTTTAATATGCTCCTTCCTACATTCTCCAGAGTCATACTGATTAGGTCTTTTGTACTTGATCGTGGAATACCACCACTATTATCTTCATAGCATAATATAAAAGCGTTCTTTTATAAGTCAAATACATAGTTACCTACTAGTTTAAACATCTAATTTCTATCAATGTAAAAAGAAATAGAATAGTTTTACAGCAAAGGGTTAGTTTTTTGGCTTAAGAGCACACAGGCTCACATAATCTTGGATGCTGATTATGGTTTGCGAAAGTATAACGTACCGTGATTGAGAAAATTTCTTGTGATGTCATTACAAATAGAGAGGTGTGAAATAGCAGGTATATTACAATTTTGAAGCATAACTCATGTGGTTAACCTTCTCAGTGCAGGATTTTACGTAAAGTTCACAGCCAGAGTTTAGATTTCAATACTCTATAATTACACTTCAGTTACAGTATAAAACTGGAGCTGGAACAGGATATTTAAGCATGTTGAATAACCTTCTGATAATATGAACTAATGGCAGGTTTAAAGAAACATTGTAATTTCACTGTATCTAAGGGGTTTTTCTAATCCTTGGAACAGAATCTTGCAAGTTGCTAAGGGATGTAGCACGTAAAGAGAAAATGGAGGGCTACGCTACACAGACTCCTGATCTGGGTTTTAGGTGACAGGTGAAGACGAAGGAGAACTGAAGGGCAGATTCTGCAGCTGAATCATCATTAAATTTAATTTAGTCTCTAAATTGTTATAAAATGGATTTAAATCAATATAAAGACAGGTTAGAGATCTGATCTACTGCAATATATGCTCTCAAATTTAATGATTTACCTACCTTTTCTTTTTATTATTATTTTGCAATAGCATTTTTTTCTTGTCTTAAGCACAGTGAAATACCTCTGGATATTTGCTAGCAAACATAATCTTTGTATTTACTACAGTAATCTTAATGCATTGTTATTTTCTCAGTAATAGCAGTCCTATGTGAGCTACCAATATCATGTAGGACGTATTTATTATCTAATTATGTAGGACTTTGAAAAAGATAAAAAAAAAGACACATAAAACCGCAATACCATCATATACCTTAAAATCTGTCTTCTGATAGTTATAAGCATATGTATATGGCTTGTGGAAAACGTACAGGTTCCTAGGCAGAAAATAAAAGAAAAATACATATAGGAAAATGTTAGTATAAATTATATATTTCAGGTAAATGTCTGTTTCATAGCATAAGGTACTAATTTTACTTTCATAAATAAGACTCCCAGCTATTTCTCAAAAGTTGTTCAACATTTTTAGTTTCATAAAATGTAAATACAACTCATCTCCAGAGAAAGGAGCTGACATTAATTTGCAAATTTGCTGCAGTTCTAGGATTTTCTATTGGAGATCAGGCCACTAATTTGTACCATTTGAATCTATAAATGGTAATAAGCGAATATTACTCTAAAACTTCCATGCCTACTTGAAAATCATTGTAATAAACTTATCTATAAAATACCCCTGGAAGAAAGAACTATTTTTTATAGTTTATTAATGTGTTTCTCAATTCTGTGGTGTTTGCACATCTTCAGAAAGCTACTTGGTTCCTGACAATAACTTTTTCTGACCTTGATTTAACCAAGGGCAACATAAAGGCCTAAAGCTTTGAGGACGGAATCAGATGCAAAGTCCAATGTTTTACGTAAAATAAATGTTATGATTACTCAGAAATTTCACAGGGAACCTGACCTATTTCTGGCATACCAATTCTATAATGACTAAGATTTTTCTCATTTCTCAAAGTTGGTATGAACTCCGACCATCATCTTTTTTTCACTTCATCTTCAATACAAGCGTGTCACACAAAGAAATGCTTTCAACAGAACTGACTGGTAAAATGAAAATCTTAGGCACTTCATTTCTTCTAAGTGATAAATTCTTCAAAGGTCAACCAAGATACTTAGCAGCTACTTTATCAGTTCATTGTGAAAATAAGTAAACTCTCGCCCGTTTAGGAACAGGAATAAGAATCTGGCAAATACTCTATATATTAATTAATACTACAGTGGTCTACAAAATGTCAACCGTACAACATTTGGCTAACAAGTTTAAAAGTTCGTATTTTACATTTTCTTTGTATGACACTGTGGGCAAGACTTTGAAANTTTAACATTTGGCTAACAAGTTTAAAAGTTCATATTTTACATTTTCTTTGTATGACACTGTGGGCAAGACTTTGAAAGGGAAGGAAATGACTTTGTGATGCTTTTTTCTGAAGACCCTATATTCCTGGACCTGGGGCTCCCTAAAATAGCCAGGCAAACCTTAACAAGGTCTAAAGCAGTCTACAACTTTTTATTCCTAAATCTCCTGTCATGCTGCTGATACGAAAGTTATACAATCACCCTCAGAGAGGAAGCAGAGTTTGATATCTGCTCAAGAAAACACTCATTTATGAAAATAAAAGCTTCACAAATAGATCCCAGTAACATATTCAAAGGAGAAAAACCCCGAAACCTGGGTGAATTCTCTCTGATAAAATTACTCCCCTCGGCAACATCAGATTCTCTAAAGGTTCTATATAGTGCCAGGCTTCTTAAATCTGAAAGACAGAAGCTAAAGATATTTTAAATGTTTGCAGAGGTGTACATGCCTTGGAATTATATAGAAAGGGAGCAAAAGAAAGTACCTTGTTGACTATCCTGAGCTATGGCTAATGGCAACAGAAGATTTCAACAACTTTTTTTTCCCTTAGAATTGTGTTGTTCAGATGCAGACTGTGTCTGTTCAGTGGCTGATGGGTCTGGTATGTGAATACCCTTGTGGGTGCACGCTCCATGAACAACCATCCTCCACCCACATTTCAGTCTGATGCGCTTTAATGAGGCTGGTGGTTGTGTTCTCTGTTGTACTCTGGAGGGCATAACCAGGACACAGCGTGCGGCTGCACCTTGACTCATGGCCCAAAGGGACAGTAAGAATAGCCTTGGGACTATCCAACTAAAGTGGGATAGTTATACAAAGAAGATGTAATTGTTATAGAGTCATGTTTCCCATTTTAACATTGTTATACCATATACTTTACGAAAGGAACCTCAAACCCTCTGTTCCTTACTGGAAACAAACACAGAAATCTTCAAAGCTAATCCACGTTTCCCTGGAAACAGAAGTCCGTTTTGACTGGATTTCTTCCTTTGATTTATCTGCTGTCTGGCTGTTAATACCAGTATCAGTTGTTTCTGATACTCGTTTTGCATTAAAACTCATATTCTCATGATATACTTCTGCAAAGGTAAGATGACACAGAGAGTCAATACAGTGAAAATATGCACATCAAAGCAGTATCGTTGTTATATTGAAAAAATATACTAAAATCACCAGGATATTTTCCATACATCTCAGAGCTTAAAAATAAAAACTAATCCGCTAACCTAAAAGGTTCAAAAGGTGACTGAAGCAACTCTGTATAGATATTTGTTGTTTACATCTGCAACCTCTTCAGTATTCTGCCTCAATACACATATTAAACTGTGCACTAGAACCTTTAATATAAGCACGTGAACGTACATAAGAATTCTGCAAACCTAAAGTCATCTATATAACAAAAAATATAACTCCCTGTCTAAAGTTCCTATGCAGTGAAAAGCTGATGGGGCAGTTTCATAAATTTTTTAGAAACCACGGAAAATAAAAAAGACACAAAGACATATCCTTGCCTCTGGTACTTATATAGTACCCCCTCATGAAAATCTGTCTAGCTACTTGTAAGCAGAAATTGATTTTAACTACATTACATGAGTTTTCCTGTGGTTAAAACAGAAATACTGTTAGCTTCATACCAAAAAATAAATGCAGAAATGCCATGTAGACACCATTTACAATCATTTAATAACGTTTTGTGTTTTAATGTCACTTTCTCTGTATTTATTCTGTGACATTCATATAAATAGTTATCGAACATGTTTAATCTGACTCAAAAAGTTTTGAGAGGATTTCAGAACAGCTGAGAATCACAGAGCAGAACAGCTCAAATATGAACAGCTATTAATTAAAAATGTTTGCTGAGGAAAAAGACGAGGTAACATCCAAACAGGTAAGGTATAACAAATGAGAAAGCTAATTAGAGAAATGCATAATTTATGTTTAAATGTGCTTTGTAATACTTCATGATCAGCAAAACATATAATGATGTGCTGGATAACTAATGAGTTTATCAGATGTAGGTAGCTCTAAATTTGTTTGCAACTACTTTTCAATTGAAAGGACTGTAATGTAAGGAAATGCACCGAAGATCTTTCTCTCTTCCTTGCACTATGGTAAAACTACCTGAAAGATATAAAATCTGGGCTTTTTCTTTGCATTAAGTTAACATGGGTTTTAGGCCTCCAGTGAAATAAACACAGTGCTTGGTTTACAAAGGTGAATATCAGAGAGAGGATAAGGGTTCACCAGAGCAGAGCTATGCCCAATATCATCTTTCTGTGTCTCAGAGTTGCTCAGTGTTCATTCTGAACACAAATACTAGCCTAATATCAATAGACCTTCTTCAGGATCAATAGGGTCAGTAGATTTCTGCAGCCTTCAAATAGAAGATATGCTGCACCGTATTTAAAAGTCAATACATAACCCTTTTGATTGATTATGTGCACACACTGGGGTTAGAGGGAAGATGGCTCTTCTACTACAGCTAAAGGAAAGCAAAAATGGTGTCAACAAAATGACCAGTTCTCCTCACTTTTCTTTGAAGAAGGAATAAGAATGCTGTAAGAATGCCATCAAAAAACATATTTTATTCTTTTTCATCTATGCAGTCCAAAGACTTCAGAGCTTCTTGATATGAAAAAAAAAGTCAATCAAACTGCTAACTATTGTTTATCTTGTTTGCAAGAAGTGATATTCCCAGCTATGAAAACCTGCAAGCACTGGGTGATATAATGAAGACATAATTTGTGAAATAAAATGGTGAATACATTTGAAAGAAATCTTAAGAGATGTTCAGTGTAAAATAGTATTTTAAAACTGACACATGGAAAATAATTGCAGCAAACAATTGTCCATAATTATCATATAATTAATTCCTTTAACAAATGCTAATCAAATAAACGGGGATCTACTATGAGCTTATTATAAAGTTAGACGCTGCAAAGAGCTTCAGGAATGGGACCAGCATATTTAAATTCAAAACTGTTATGCTACTTAGGACTCAAACAATGAAGATTAATGCTACAATCAAGCCCAAGTGAAAAAAAAGTAACTTGATGAGTAAGGATGAAAAAGTTCAAGTGCATAAACAATAACAAAACATACATTGTAACAGAAAAAAATAGAAGACAAATAAAAACAGATCAATAACTAAGAGCAAAGTAGCATACAAACTAGAATAATTAATCCCAAAAAGGTAAAAGAGTAGCAAATGAACACAGATTAGCAGTTTATCACAAAATTTCCTACTTATATAGCAAGAAAACACTGTACTGCATGAAAGCCCCAAAATTATTAAAGAGTAACATTCTTAAAGTGAGAAGAGACATTTTTGGACAGTTTAAGATCAAACACTGTCATTCCTAAGAGCTCATAATTTTTCAAGCACTGGCTCTTAACTAAGGTAATTACATGGAAATCAAGCCCCTCATCAAACTGACAACAGTTTTGGGCGCTAACATTTATTTTCAGTATTGAGACCCTTTGTATATGGCTATTTGAAGTCATGAGCTAGCTCTTTAGAAGAACACAGTAATAAGCAAATTAAAACATTTGCCAGCCTAGTAAATGAAACAACATGAAAAAAAAAATACTACCTCGTATAGAAAAGGTTCAATGTGGTTCAAAATTTAAATTTCATTATCTCAGTTTTCTGTAAATAGGGACAGAAAGGCTGGCTTATTGGAACAGAGGTACAAAACCAGAACCTTCCCATTTACATCACAAATTGCAAGAATTTAAGACACTTAATATGAAAGTTGCAGATGATTTCCATAAAAGAGCAGAGACATAAAGATACAGGAATTCTCAGAGCCACAAAATGGTACTTAAGTGATCTTTAAATGTATGTTTTCTACCATGAGTTTGAAGATTAGCAAATGTTTTTAAGAAAATATGAAAAGTGACCTAAGGAACTACAGGTTATTTAGTCTGATGCTCATGAACCAAACTTCGAGACATATTACTAATCCTCCTTTCCCAATTTTTTTTTTCATTTTTATTTTTAAAAAAATATTGAAGATGGGTCTAGTTCATAACTAATTAGGACATTAAGAAGAAATGTGTTATTTAAATAAAAGCAATCATATCTGTACCACCTAATAGAAGCACAGAGCTTCAGTCTTTGAATCTGTAAGAATCAGTAGTATTTTCTATACAAAGTTGGAATAAATGAATTTTGCACAGAGAAATGAGAACATATGGGTTGAGATGGCCTGGAGATTGTGAAGAGACTCTGCTACAAAAGATTTTGTTGCAGTAGTAAAGTGAATTAGTAGTACAGGCCAGAGGATGGAAACATGCCCACTTCCTTTTCCTTGGTTGTGCTGTGGGAGCTATTCTTCAATGGGCATCTCATGAGCAGAATTTCGAGTAAGCAGAGAAGATGGCAACATGACTATTGAGAAACACTGGCTTCAGAATCAATTAGTAGTGACAGCTACAAAGATTGCTACATATTAATGGCAGGCCTAAAGAGTCATCTATTTTCTAACTACTATATTTCTTTTAAGGTTTTGGCATTAACCTATGAGAGAATAACTGAAGGATGTATTTCCAGCTCATTAACTTGGATCATTTTGATGCAGTGAGATTTTTCTGTTTTGGTTCTTTATTTACTGGGATGATATTAATAAAAATAAGAAAAATAAGAATTCATAAGAAAAGTCATTCAAACATTGTAATACTTGAAATCATTATCAGATCTTAAAAGTATAACCTCAATATTAAACCCTTTGCCTGTACTGAACATATGTTTATCATTTTTTTAAAAAACCTTATTTATTAGTATAGGTGTTGGAGAAGTATGATTTACTTCAAGATATTTTAAAAAAACATAAATGTATTCTTACTCTCCATTACACTTTTAGTATGATCCAGGGGTTTTGTAGTTGTTTTTTCTCCCCCTCTCTTTATCTTGTATTATCCTATGTGGGGCTTACTAGAGGTGGTTGGAAGGTTGCAGTTTCCAAAAATGAAGATAAGGCTAAAAACAATGAAAATATCTAAACATCTTGGGTAAAATGACTGGGTTTAATTAGTGCAGAAGATAGGATGTTGCATATATGCTTTAACTGAGAGAATATTTACTGTATTTCAGGATGACTAGCAGATGAGCCAGGAGTGTGCTCTTGTGGCCAAGAAGACCAGTGGCATCCTGGGTGCATCAAGAAGACTGTGACCAGCAGGTCAAAGAAGGTTATGTTGCCCCTCTTCTCTACTCTGGTGAGGTCCCATCTGGAGTACTGTGTCCAGTTCTTGGCTCCCCAGTTCAAGAAGGACAAGGAACTGCTGGAAAGGGTGCAGCAGAGGACTACAAAGATGATTTGAAGCCTGGAGCATCTCTCTTATCAGGAAAGGCTGAGGGACTTGGGTCTTCTTAGTCTGGAGAAGACTGAGGGGGGGATCTGACCAACACCTTTAAGGGTGGAGGGGTGTCAAAAGGAACTAGTCTCTTTTCAGTGATGCTGAGTGAGAGGACAAGAGGAATTGGGTGCAAACCTGTACCTAAGGAGTTTCATCTAAACATAACAGGCTGCCCAGAGAGGTGAGAGTCTCCGTCATTCAAATGACATTCAAAACCAGCCAGGACAAATTCTGTGCAACCTGCTCTAGTAGGATCTGCTTTGGCAGGGGGATGGACTAGATAATCTCCAGAGGTCCCTTCCAACCCCACATCATTCTGTGATTCTGTGATTTTGTATTCCTAAATTATCAGAAGAGGACAACATAGATATTTTACGAAGAAGAAATAAAAAGTAAAAAACCCATTTTTTTTAAAACTGGCATTCTATGTCATTTCGTCCCATGAAAATACATCTTCAGAAATGCTCAAAAAACAAAGGTGCCTCGCACAGTTTTTTAAATGGCCTGAAGAGCTGAAAACCAAAACCAAGACAAGTATCACATATGAAAAATGGTGTTAATAAAGCATGACTCCTATTCCCATTTCACATGTTATTCTGCTCTGAGAGTAACTTCCAGAACTCTGGTAAAAAGAAAGGTGTTTCCTAGCAGTCAATATTTGGAGAGATTCATTGTGCACCAAGCAAATCCGGTCATTTCTTTTAAAAAACAGGTTCTTACCAACTTCTTCTGACCAACACCTTAAAACATTTGCTTAAACCAAGAAGTACTCATTTTGAAAAAAACCCAAACACTTGGCTTGAATACCTTCAAATGCATTTAAAAAGTAACATTTATTAAAATGAAAATTGCACTTTTTTCTTGCCTTTTCTTTTTTGTGGGGGGGGGAAATTTAATTCACAGTGACAAGAAAAAGAGCTTTGTATATAGTATTCAGTAATTGAGTATAATTTACTGAAGAGTAACTTACAAGAATCATTATATTTTCAAAATATTCTATTAGATGTATTATATTTTAAAAATGTAAATTAGAGGGGTTTTATATACTACTGTTTGCAACTATACATGATATTACCAGTTCTTTGAAATCTTTTCCCGTAAAACCAAAAAACATGAATAAGACTGTTGATATTTGTACATGAGGGTTAATACTGAGACCAAATAATATGGGAATGATAAAAGTGTGAAGACAATCTTTAAATACACTTACCTTTACTGGGTATCTCTGCATTTTGCTGCGAAAAGAGGGTGGTATCCTACATGAAGAAAAAAAAAAATTAAAAAAAACCCACTGGAGAGTATAATCTTGCATTATTTTATTAAAGAAAATACTTGGTTTTAGGGCAGTCCTTCCTGAGATAGTCAAACAACTTTTAAGTTATCACTGTAGGTTGTTTTTTTTTTCCTGAAAAATTGCAACAGTAAAATTCACCGTAATACCTACATACACATCACCAGTAGGCAGACTGATGTTTTTCCAGAAAAAATACACATCATATGGAGTCTGGGATAAATGCCGATCCATATGCCTACTCCTCTGCTATTAAAAAGAGTTCTTTGATACTACCGTTCTTTGACAATAAAATAAGTCCTATTCTAAGAATTAATTAGTGCTATTCTAGAACTAGTTCTGTTCTTTTCTATGCTAAGTTTCCATTCTTGGAAGGTATATGGACGGGTCTTTTTCCAACAAGAATTTCTTCCTGTGCAAAATACACACAGATGTCATTGGCAACAGCATGCCTGATTGCTATAGCTTCTTTTGTTTTCCATCAGCTGCATAAACAAAAAGTAGCCTGCTCTTCTTTAATGCTTTTGGCAAACAGCTTGGGTGAATCCCATTTCCAAGCTGGAGCTGCTGATCTAATGTGAATGCAATATTCACTTCCGCTTAAATTTGAAATCAAATTTGCCAGCCTTTCAGAAATTCCACTCGCTAAATTTGCTGAGGCAAGGTCCTTTTCTTTGAGAGATTAAAATATTTTATCTCCTTCCTTCTAACTGCCCTCTTACCCACCATACAACACACTCTGCACAAGACTCACCTGCATTATTTTTTTTTTTAACAAGAGAAAAGAGACTCCACAATCTCTCTCACAGAGGAGAGAAAGACTCCACAGTTTCCAGCTTATTTCCTATTTGAATGTAGTATTAATAATGGGTTAACTGGACTAGTTTTACCTTTGTGAAGATAATTTTTAAAGCCCCAAAAGACAATTGCAAACAAGTTTGCAAACAGGTGTCCCTTTAAAAAGATTTGTCATCCTCCCTCCCACACAAACTCCTCATATATACCCATCTTTATGTGTCAAAGGCGCTAATGCTGACACTGACAGCATTGAGCTGGCAAACATCTGGACAGACGCAGTGATTTTTCTGTTCTGCATCTCAAGAAGGAATTTTGGGAGCTATACTGACTTAGAACTGCTTTTCTGCTTTCTCAATACAATCTAGAAACATTTTTTGAGGGGTAGATTGTCATTTTAGAGAGTCTGAATAAGTTAGAG
Organism: Pedionomus torquatus; assembly: GCA_013398155.1. Taxonomy (NCBI): domain Eukaryota; kingdom Metazoa; phylum Chordata; class Aves; order Charadriiformes; family Pedionomidae; genus Pedionomus; species Pedionomus torquatus. Next base: position 239,751 of record VZRU01009336.1, read on the forward strand.
CAGATGGCAGGTTACAGCAGCAGCTGAAGCTTGAACAAGATCATTGTGCTGTAACTCCAGGTTTGCCTCAACCCTCCTGTTACAGACTACCTTGCATACACAATATGAAGGGACCTGTGAACGCATCCTTAGAGGGGTGCCTTCTAGCTTTCTACTTTATTTCCTAGCCACAGAAAAATTCTTCCTGCAGCAGTCCACAGCACCTCCACAGGCACAGAATAGGCACTGGAGGCTCATCTCTGTCAAAATGTAGGTGTTCTTCTCTGAAATAAATAAGGAAAGTGTTGAGAGAAGAAACTACAGATTCAAGAGTCTTTGCCCTAAAATAGGGAGTACCAAATAATTTAATAATTATAATTTAATTTCAGTATTTTTTGTTAAGAGAATCTGAAAGTCCAATTTTTGCTCAGCATAAATCCTAAATTCTATTCCAACTCTGCTATGGGTTTTTAAAATAATGTGCATGAGTCAAAGCTCAGGACAGATCTAATATAAACAGCAATTAAGAGAAAAATATAGACATTGTTGAAATTGTTAACGGTTGAATAATTTAGTAGTTGAAATATCTTACATCTTACATGTGCCTTTTTAGATTAATATTTTGCTTTTCTAGAGCAAATTAGTTGAAAAGAACACAACAGGATTTTGCAATTGCTCATGTACTTCAGTTCTTGTTTCCAGAGTTCTGTACATACAACTGTGCAAAACAAAAGGCAATCTGTGATCATTCATCACATGAGATTGATAGCCACACCTCAACATTTGGGTCTGAAAAATTTCTAGTAATACATAGACTATCTCTCCCCTTTTGACTGTAACTTCAGAAGTACACGTGCATAGAGTTGCTGTATTTCTGCACAGGAGCCTGCAACTTGTAAGATTCCAATACTGCCAAATTTCTTGTAGAAGGCACAGGATTTACCATCAGGTATGCGTCAACTGTACAATTTCTGAAGTTTCTTCCCAGAAATCCTGGCTATGTCCAAAGTATAAAAAGTGTCATATCTACTATACAAGCCTTGGAGACTGTAATGTTTGCACCATGGGCCTAGCACTTTCTGCCAGACTTAATTTTCACAGACAGTACATATGATCCATAATTCTAGTGAAGACGTGGCAGTTTAGTCTAGGTCTACTTTTTTGGTATTAACAGCTGGCAGCAGGAAGACCTGAAAAGATACAGAAAATTGTCAAAAACTGCTTCAACAGAATTTCCAGTAAAGGAGGAAAATGTATCCTGGAAAATCTGGATGCTTAGCAACGTTACTTAAGGCAGGTTGAGCTGTGAAAGCAATCTAACTGCAGCTATGCAGAGTCTCCCGTAGGCTCATTTACTCAGTCTTTGGAGCACAAACATAACATAGTCAAAAGCTGTCTGCTTCTCTAATGGTATGGGATGTGTCCACCTACTTAAAACTTGCTGATAATGGGACAACTGGGAGTGTCAGGGGAGTTCTCATCCTGTTGTGCTGTTGCCTCAGCTACAGTGCCTAAGACATTGGCACAGAAAGAGAAACCAAAGGCATTTTTCCTCCTTAATGAACACACATTGTCTGAAAGGTCAGCTCTGCTGCCATAGTGTCTGATACAGAAAGGAATAAAAAAAGACTTGGATCCAGCTGTGAAACATGAAAGGATGCACACAGTTAGACTCAGGGAGAATTCAGTTACTTACTGTTCTTCCTGCAATCAATGGAAACTCTGAATGCAAAATGTGCTGGTTAACTGAAAGATCTGATTTATCATCTATTATGTTTTATACTTATTAATACATAATTGTAAAAATAACAGTATTTTATAAGTTCACAGCTATCTTGTTACTTTCAAGGATTAATTTGTATTGTCCAGCTTCCTAACATTAACCATGTCAATATTTTATTCAAATTCATTAAATAATGTTTTAAAACCTGTCTGATGTTTTTATAAAAACAGTATCCTTTTCTGTTGTAGAAAGTATGAATGGCAAAACTTTTTACATCAGTTCTTCTATAAAAAACACTGGTCATCTTCCAAACATAAGCTCTCTGGATAGAATTGCAGGTGAAGGAATAAGGCTTCAAATATGTCACTTTTAAAATTAAAAGTTTATTTTAAATCTACCTCCAAAATTACAACAACAATGAAAATATTCCTTAAGATCCAACCCTTTGTTAAATTTCTAGATCTGATGTTGACCTGAGTTATATCATCAAAGGGTTTTGCATCTAGTTAGTTGGATGCATTCTTTTTTTGCCTGCTTCTGAGTCACTGTTTTCACAAAATGGAGTATCAGTTCTATTTTAACCCTGATGTGGGAGAAGGTAACAGAGGTGGCTTTTGAAAGAAAGCAGTGGTAAAATGGATGAACAGCTGCAAAATTGGGCACAGACTGAGGTATAAGAGTGGATTAAAAATACTGGGTTACCAGCTCAACTTCTGTTTCAGTCAGTCTCTAACATTGCAGCTGTCCCAATCCGTGTAAGCAAGTAGATATTTATAGGCCCACCACAAAGATTCTCTGTATCACAATCATCGAAACTGAGAGCTCAATTCTCTCTTCTAATTCAAGTGCCTCATATCTCATGTGTACTTTTACCCTGAAAAAACAATCAGGGAGTCTTCATTTTGTGCAGATTGAAGTAATTTTCAAAACTACAAAATCTGTAAAGAAAATAGTTTTGTATTTTCCACCTAGCCCTCCTGTTTACTCAACACTAATTCACAGAGGCTATGAAACTTGTCATAAGAAGGATTAAAATGAGGAAAGAAGAAAAAGGTTGTTATAACACAGCAATCTGCAATGGTTATGGGGAACATGCGAAAAGCACACAAGTGAGCATGCAAACTGAACAGACTGTTACCAGCTGTAAAGCAGAAGGTAAGACTGAGCTTGCATCCATAAAAGGATAGCACTGAAGTAAGAAAAATTAGGTAAATGCAAACATTAAAGAACAAATGTATTGTGTTCATGTCACTGGCAGAGAGTGGAGATTTTAACCCTTGTGCTCTAGGGAGTAGCGTTGTAGGGGCGGGGTTGACACTGAAGAAGCCACAAAGAAAAATCAGTGTTCTGCTTAAGATTTCTGAATGTAGTAATAAGATCAGTCTATTAAAATATGTAGTATCCGTTAATGGTAAAAGTATTTTGATTAGATTTTTATTGCTGTTACTGTTCAACACTTCCTCAAACAGAAGACAAAGAGCTTTCTTCTCAATGGAGTTATACATAACTTGTATCAAAAAAAGTCATCTTGATGAAGAATACTCAATTAGGCTTTTGAATGACAGAGATACAAGGACACATTATTCCAGGATAATCTTTTTCTCAAAAGAGTTTGCCAAAATCACAGTTACAGAACACTGGGACACTGTGCAATTTACATATAATGGCTTTTTTTGCCTCTTTCCTGACCACAAAAGTGAATAAGGAATAAATATGAAAAGAAAAATCAAATTCTGAAAACCTTCTAGTTCAGGAAGCCATTATTCCAGAAATAATTGTTTCCAGCCAAATGGAAAAAGCTAAGTAATTTATATGTGAATAAGAATGAAAGCAAGCATCTTCATTAAGAACTGAGCCCTATTTATGGAGTCTTTAAACAAAAAATTCACAAGCAGTATTGTCTTAGCAACAGTGTCATCCAAGATCAATTCAGCTCCCTAAAATAGATATTTTTAAAGATTTTTTTTTCTTAATGCAAATCCACAAATCTTTCAGAACTGTAATATCAGAGGGAATGGGTAAGTTGGAGGAAAAAAGTTTGAAAAACTCAATAATAAAACATGTCTACGTTTTGGCATGAATGTTTTGGGAACATGAGGGATAATACCATGACTTTTAACCTGATATTCTTCAAAGAAAGAAGCTTCTAAAATTTTATCTTTCATTTGTCACTAGTTTCTGTTTCTGTGACAANTCCAGCTTCTAAAATTTTATCATTTTAGATAAATTTTTTTATCATTTGTCACTAGTTTCTGTTTCTGTGACAACAGACCTTAGGAACAGTGAATCAGACATTCAGTGATGTAACTTCTTAGAGTTTACATTGGAGTGAATTGAAATATGCCAATTTAAACAAGCTGAGGTTTTGGCACAGCAGTTGACTGAATTTCAGTCAGTTTAAAGCATAAAACTGCTGCATCCCAAAGATTTACCCAACCTATATCAAAGGTTTTAAAGCAGACATCTGAATAGCAACTACACAGCTTAAAAGTAGAGACAAAGTTATTCACACTCAGTGTACTACAGCATAAAATTCTACAAATTAACCATAATCTAATCAGTTGGAGATACCACAGATTCTCTTTCAATGTTTCTTTTTTAATCACTACTTGTTTTAAGAAAAAAAAAAAGAGAAAAAAAGACAAAGTATATAATTATTATTATTTCAAGTTTTAAAACTTTGGAAAGAAAGCTCTTCCATAATGAATCTCCCAGACATATCCACATACTTTTGCTGATTGAAAGATTCAATATGTGAAATAAAGAATATTGTTCCACAAGTTAAAAACGCTAATTATTTTACATTGCATACAAATGCAATCCTACTTACATACTGCAGGTACTAACAGGCATGGCATTTTTTCAGCTGAGATTTATGTTGAGGCAAAAGTAAGGTTTGAGTATAACTCAATTAGCTGCTCATGACTTCTTAAGTTTCATGTCGGAATCAGGTTGCCCTTACACTAAGTCAGGCTCATGTCTTCTTCCAAGCATTCCAGTTTTACCAATATCTAACTCTCTTGTGTTTTCCTACTTGCCCTGGCCTCTCCTTGACTGTATGTCTTGCTGTGACAAACCAGCAATCACATGATTCTTACACTATTGGAGTAGGAAGAAAATCAAAGTGACTTTCCAAACTACTTTTATGGTTCCAGCACATAAATGTCTATTAATTTGTAATTATCTAAATCTATATTTGAACACCTGGAGAGACTGAAGTCTTTTAACCAATAGTTATTAAAAATTATAAAATGCTACTTATGGCTCTTTTTTACCCTGCTGTTTTTGTAATTATTTTCCTAAGTTTCAATTATTAAAAAGACTTTTAAAAGCTCATGAGTAATAATTAAACTTTTGTTTATAAAATGCACACAAAATACAGAATAACTAAATATAGATTTTGTTACAAAGAATTCTACTTCACTACAAAAGTACCTTATTTTAAACTAATAAATACCCAATAACTATGTCCACACATATTTTCTATTCACACAAAAGATGTAGAACAGATTAAAACAATCAAGTTTCAGATCTTAATACAAAAATGGCATTACAGTATACTCTGAAGAGGAAGCCTATAAATAGGCCCTCCAAAAATTACATAGAAAATTATTTACCTTCTATTTTATTTTATTTTATTTGTGAAGATACCTAATACTATCCTTAACCATATGTATTCAGTCTTCAAACGTATTTCGTAACAAACGGCAACAAGGGAAAAAAAACAACTGGGTAGTTAGAACTGCCCAGAGCCATCCCAGCAACAATGATTCACTGAACTTTAGTAAGACTCATCTAACTTGGATAACTACCAAAAAAAGTTCTACCTAGTAACTAACATTTCCTTGGGTAGCTTGGACAAACTGTGGTCAGCACGCTGCATCTATTGAACCAGTTTTGAGGAAAGTCAGTCTCTCGGGGTGTCACTCAGGAAGTTCGAACACCTAATTCATGGCTAAGGATTCCCTTAGGAGGCAAAACTTCTGCAAATTAAAGAGCAGGCAAACTCAGCATTGAAGCCTTAACTTTTTTTCTAGATCTAGCCTTAAATCTTCCAATTAAGAACCAAATGAGAATGTCATCATCTGTTTATAAAGTTGACATTTTTCAAGTAGCCATGTGCCTGGATACATCCTACACTGTGAATGAAATTACTAATTGTAATATTAATCCATGAAGTAAACATTTATTTATAAAGACCCCTGGCTATCTTCTTAAGACTCTCCCATCAAATTGATTTTAAGGAACAAAGCCAAAAAATTTCATAGTGTCAGTGATAGGACTTTTAGAATGTGAGGAATAAAGAATGAAAAGATAAGGTTAAACCAAAAAATGTCAGGAAGGATTTCTCACCAGTACACACAATATAGCTATGAAGTGGAGACAGCAGCGAAGTTACTTAAACATCAACAGAAAAAAAAAAACCTTACTGAAAAGTCTGTAAAAGCCTATATTTAAGTATAAATATTTTCTATTTTGCCTTTAACTATCCTTTGGAATATAAAACTAGGTCAAGTTTTAAAAAAGTTAGGAAAATTACCTGAGAATCTTCTGCATTTGAGCGTCTCTGACTTTGACTCATATCCACATTACTGTCATTTACATTTTCATCACTTTCAGTAACAGAAGGGAGACAGGATAGGGAATGAAATCCTTTTCTGATGGTAGACCGTGGAAAGTGGCTAAATAATAAAAGACAACTCAAACACTTTAATCTCTAAATTTACTTTCAAATGACAATCTTCATAACTATTCTTAACATAATTATTTTGTCAAAATAATTTGTGTCTCCTTTATTTTGACAGCTTAATAGGGCATCACGAAATCTCTATAGACATATATTTTTCATCATTACTGGCCCAGCACTACACACATATCTAAGCTTGAAAGAACTGAATTGCTACCCTCTTAACTAACCCTCAAAAAGACAAATCCCAAGTCCCTTGAGGAAAGCTAGATGGCATCGCCAGATGTGAATAAATTTGTATGGCACCTAGATACTGAAAAAAAATTATAATGTGAACTACTTAAAGAGGGAAAGAGAAGGAAAAAAAAAAAGTGGTTAGTGTCAGAACAGGTTTTATCTTTTCCCCTCAAAATGGGTTTCCATAGCTACCAGACAGCTAAAACACATGATAACCAAGGAAACCTGTGCAAGGCCTATTCTGACTATAGTTAAAGAAGGCTTTGTTGCCGATTTAAGTGAAGGCACAGGTGAAAACTGATGGACATATAAATAACGGTGCTTGTTAAGAGAACTAGTAGAACAAGATCAAAACAATGTCACACACATGCCAATTAGACATAAATATCTAATTGTGTTATTGTAGCAATAAAGAACAGAGAAAAATGTAAGCATGCATTATCTAAACCCCTTCTTAAGAGCTGAGATAGTGAAATATTGAGATCATTAGCAGGAACACAGTCACAATTATCTTCCCTTTGAGTGTTTCAAAATATTTTATTTGAATAAAAGAAGCGATTAAGAATAGTTTCAGTCCTGATTGTGTATCTAAGTCCCTTATCTTATTTAGGCAGTTACGTTACTTTAATGAAATGCCAATATTTGCTATACTTTTTTTGGTGACTACCTGTTAATTAAATCACAAGAGATTAAAGTAGTTGATTGTCATGGAAATTTAGCACATTAAATAACTGTCCTTGGCAAAATGGGGCAAGTCGACCATGAAACAATCTTGCATTCAAAAATCCCCAATATAAAATGTGTTCACATGCAAATACTGCAACAACCTTAATTGTTATTCTCTCATTCTTTTAATAACCTAGATATTACCTAGAGCATTTTTATGTATTTCTACACCTGCTATTTGAAAACAAACAAGTAAATAATTTAATGCATTTTTAACTAAAGTGCAACCATAACAGCAAAACAATTATATTCCCAGAATATTCCAAGGTCATTTCTTCCATAGACAAATATTACTGTTAAAAAAAATAAAAATCTAACTAGCCTATCCAATCATGATGATCAAAATGCAGAACCTCTCAAGTATGTAATTTATTCAGTTTGAGATATACATAAGAAAAGGTGTACACACCTTAAGAAAAATACACATGCTTCCAACAACTTACAAATTGTTGTTGGATTTAGGCTCCAGAAAAGAAATATCCTCCAAAATAACACAAAGAAGTGTGCATCCAAATCAGGGACTGTCCAAACAGGGTGTGACACATAGTGATCCACCCCTGAGTTGTGTGCATGCCCATCTCCTGGCTGGCTTTCTCAGCAGCATGTAGACTAGCAGATTGTAGGAACAGTACATAAAGCTTAGAGCATCTGAAGTTATATCTCCAACAGGAGGTGTGTGGAACTAGAAGAGCTTGCATTCCCAAAAGAGAAGGTGTTCTTATAACCCAGGGGGATGCATGTAATTGCATGTGCACATGTGCATTTCTTTGAATGCGTGGTTAGAAATTCTTGGGATTAGTTACAGAAAGGTGTTCAAAATTTTGTAGGTGTTTATTAATGTTTTGCAAGCATCTATAATAGTGTTTTTTTCTGTTGCATTGCTGATGTTGATCCTAAGTGTACAATTCACTCAATGCCAATTAATTGTGTGACATCCATAGAATAATAGAGTGCTCTAATCCTAATGTGCTTTAAAGTGCATGAATCGAGCAGTTTTGCCCTGTGACACTAATAAATATAAGCCATTGTGCTTTCACAGTGAAGTGAACCAACAATAGGATGTTAGGGCTGAAACTGCATTGAATACTTACGTGTTTGTGGGTATTGTGATAAGATTCAATTTGTAATTCAAAAATAGGCTAGCAATCTCAACATATTCTTCAGGTTTCTTTACCACAGGCTCTAGAAAAAAGCAGCAATTTGTTAAATATATATTCATAGGAATTATTTAACATTACAATTTTGACAAATAATTTCCATAGAGTATTCATCACCCCTAAACAATCCTATTCTCCAAGTATCATTGTATACACTTGAATGGAACAGAACAACCAGGGCTTTTTTTATGTTTTCATATCATGAAAACAGGAACACTCTGATCCTCAGTGTGCAAGGTGTTAAAATTGTCTTTACCCTGTATGCAAGGTTATCCAAGGTAGCTCAGAACAACTATGGCAGCACATTCTGCCTTTGCTAATTTCCTGTGTTTCTGATCCCAGTATATTTTGCTAGCATGCTTGTAATGCTTTCATAGTTAAGCTGTCTCTTATCATGCATTTAACTCCATTACACAGTATAGAAAAAACCTAGAACAAGTTTACCCGTAAAACTATGAATTGTTGCAGCAGGACTAGTTACATTGCATGAGAAAGCTTCTGTGTTGCTTTGATAACACTCCCTCTTCATTTTCTCCAATAGAGTGCTGTCTCAAAGATAAATTAAGACACTTCTCAAAGCATTTAAGAAATATAAGAGCTATGGGGAAGTAGCACAAAATTTGCGGGGAAAAAAAAAAAAAAAGAGAGAGAGAAAGAATGAATACCTGGGAAAGTTCTAAGGAAATTAAGAAAATAGATGATAAGTAGGGCTCTAAAAATGTTTATAATAATTAAAATGTAATTACAAATTTATTTTTGAGGTTTGAACAGACCTTGAGGTTCAGATGTCATAACAGTCTTCTTTTTCTGACGGAAAAGCTTCCAATGAGGCACTGGTGGTGGTTGTGGTGGTGCTACCAGAGGACAGGACCTAGTTCTAGTAATCAGGACGGGGTGGCTATGTATATGGGAAAGCCCATTTTGCCTCAGCTTCTCTGAAGAATCAGACTATAAAACATGGAAAGGTTATCTCACCAGGGTCAGCTCTCTATCTCTCCCAAAAAAAAAAAGATAACTATGCACACAAAAGCATCTAACAGCTTGGGCAACAAATTAAACAAAAATCATTCACCTGACAATGTTATCCAAAAATATTCTAATTAGGATTTGATATTCAACAGAAAAAGTATAATTGAATACTTAAAAGTCTTTCAATAGATTTTTCTTTTTGTAACAGATTCATCACTTTTTTAAACTTATTTATATAACCATATTATTTAGATGCTATAGAAAAATATAAGCGAAACAGAATGAAGATGTATGAAAATAACAGTGAGAACATTGTGTTTGAATTAAACATTTCAAAGTACTTTTTTTCTGATGAAAAAGTCCTTACTTCATGCTGAATTTATAAAGTAGCAGAATTCTAAAAGCAAATGATATTTTAGATAAATTTTGATATCTCCATAATGTCATAAGTCTTTGAACCCAAACATCATTAAAGTTGAGATTTTTATCTGCTGGGTGATTTAGAAACCACGTGAAAGGTGCTACAGTTGACCCATATACCAAAACAATAGACTTCAGAGCAATTTTAGATGTGGTCATTGAGTGGTGCTCTTCCCATTAAAATACTAGTACTCCAGTACTAAACATTTTTCACTACTGAAAGTTCTGTTACAAGAATTGTACGTCTTTGATTTTGAAAATACATCTTCTTTTGGCTACTAAATAAATCACCCATAACTTATTTCTTTAATATGTTCCTCAGCAAGTCTCTGATTGCTCCTGCTCATTGTCAAATGTTTCTGAGGTTCTATAATTACAAGCTGCAAAGAATGAAGATGTAGTTATTTAAAGGGAGACAATCAAATTAAACACCTTCACTACACTAGAAATATATCAGCCTCATTTGATAATGTATCTGAATTTATAAAGGTATATTACAGGAGTGGTGACTGGGTACACACATATTCAAGCAATTTAAAAATGCAAATTAAAACCTCTGAGTTGGCACCAGCTAGGTGCCATGAAGATGCCATGCAGGAGCTAGGTGCTATGTCATCTGCTGAGTAAGAAACACACTTGAATGACTCAACTATTGATTTTTTTTCATTTTATTTGAGCAAAGCTAGAAGGATTAAATTCAAGCCACATCAATCCAAGGACATATACAGTAGAAAAGCATGGCAAAAAAAGGGATACTGAAGAGAAATGCTAGCACTACTTCAGCCAATGACAAAATTCCCTCCAAATTTAGGGAGTGACTCTTATCCCAAACAATGAATCCACTCATCCAAACTTTATGTCTATTGATGTAGTATTTCTCAGCTCCCAAAGAAAGCTTGAAAATGGGCTTTTTTTAACCGAGGCCCAGAACAAATCTACTATGCTTCTAAATTTAATTTCTGTCAACTTCCATTTTTCTATCAGTCTTTACTAAAGTAGTTTTTTAGACACATAGATTCATCTGCCTCATCCTATTTGGCTTGCCATGCCTCTTTTTCAGTAATACCTGGACCCTAACAGACTGAAGCCAGTTTGAGACTCAAAGCTTTAAGTGGAAGAACAGGTATTACCCTATGTTACTGTTTCCACTTTGCTTTTTGATGCCTGATATAACTTGTTATTAGCAAAAGACAGGATTGTCTGAAATCTAAAATTAATATAAATCAAAATAAAGTTACAGAGAACAAGCTAGTCTTCAAGACAGCATAAAACATGTAGAAGAATTTTAATAATGAAAATAGAGCAAGAATTAAGAGCAGTAAAGCATAACACCTGCAAACCATTTCTGGAAATTTCTTCATTTTGTGAAGCCTATCAGTTTTATGAGAAGGTAGCTTACAATTTAATGTTCTCATTATGATAATATATGATTTAAATGAACAAAAATTAAATCTAATTACTAATCAACTCAAGAAAGTCTGCTCTGGCATTATAAATAGCTTTCTGTACAGTATGAGTGACTAAGTGGAAGTTTAAGCATTGTTTTTACCCTGGCTGCATGAAGTGCTGCACTGTCTCCACCTGCTTTCACCAGTTACAACTCTAATGATAGAAATGGATATAAACACGCTATTTCTTTTAGAACTACATATCAGAAAATGTATATCAGAGAAGTCATTAATTGAAATCTGAAAAAAAAATTAAAAAAAAAATTGAAATTCATGCTTTTCAAGTAGCCCTTAATAAGGCTTTCTATTCAGAAGTATCTCATCATGATGCATTTTCTAGTCCAAATCTAGTCCAAATCCCAGGAGATTTCAGCTCCTGGGACGCAGAAGAAAGTGAAGTAAAACTGAAAAAAAAATATCAGGGATGCGGCAGGAAAATACATGATTAGAATATAGCAGTATCGAATTACAAATTTAACTGACAGTCATTATCTGGTGACTGTTTCACTATTCCAATTTTATTCTCTTTGTTACAATGCCGTTACTACAAAATGAAACACTCTGATTAAAAAATATGTAATACTTTTCTATCCTGAGAGCATGGAATCTTACCATTTGCCTTAATGTAAAACTGTCCTTTTCAAACAAATGTAGTGGAATACAGGCAGCATAGACGGACATTTCTGGCTGGGTTGGTATGGAAGATTCTACAGAGAAGACAGTAACATGCTTTAGAACAGGGGAAACAGTAAATAAACGTCCTTGTACCTCATCCTAAATTATTCTGCTTTTTCTGCCTTATTTTTACTATTCTTTTCTTTGTCTGACTATTTTTTATGTGAAAACAAGAATGTGCTATAAAGTAATCAGAAGTGAAGCCACGGATGGAAAAAACACTTTGTTTTTTAATCCTTGCCTACTTAGACTGTCGACAGGTTTTGCATATCTTACTCCTTTTACACCAGACTGAACACTAGAAGCCACAACTTAGAAATGCAACAGGTCAGGGGTAGCATTTTTGTTTTTCTTCAAATTTTGAGAATACTAGATATTAGTATGAGGAATATTATACACATCATTTGGGTAGATGAAGTAAAAACATACCAACTAAAGGCTTCTCACCACTGAAAGCCAAATTTGATCTTGCCAACAAAATGATCAAAGAACAGAGCTCTGGCCACTCATGCCAATAGAAATGAAGATTGAGATAAGTAGTTTGAGTAACAGTGTGCATAAACCAGGGTTACTGCTATTACATCTGTCAAGGAGAGGGAAAGATGGAGATGAAGATGGCTGCTTCACAAAGTGTGAGCCAATAAGCCCATAGTTCTTATCCTATGTGCCTTATGGAAGCTTGTTTTCTGGCAATTCTGCTATAGGCAAGGTATAAAAGCAGGGGCACACTCACTTTGCTACCCCTAGAAATCAGTTGCACTAGGCAGCCACACAATCATCTCACACCTGTGTCTGAGAAAGAAGCTGTTGCAAACTCCTGAGTGACAGAGAGCAATCGAGCCTGTCTAGCTGACAGGCAGTTCATTCATGCTGTAGGCAAATTAGAAATCTAAAAAGAATACAATAGAAATATAGGTCTGTGGTTTGACCTAAAAGTCACCTTTAAAAGAAGGACATCTATTTCTCTCTACTTTTCTTTTGTCATTTTTAAGAAAGCACGTGAAGTTTCAGAACACAGGTTGTAACACCTGTTTTTCTTCAGAATGTTTTCTCTTCAGCTCCACCTCAAAGACAGGACAATTGCTTCCTAGTTTACCTGTGTCTGATGAGTGTTCAACCAGAAATTGCTCTAAGAATAGGTATTTTTTGGTGAAATGGAATAAAAAAATGCTGTCTGCGTACAAAGGAAAAAGGGAAAGAAAAAGCAAAGACAGATCTCCCAGCATATGGCTGGCTGGAAAATACAATTTTTCAGACTTAAAAATGCATTTATTTAGAAGGTATGCAAGGTTTTTTTCTTCAAGTGTTAAGATATGTCTGCATCTTAAATATTCCTCCAGAAATTCAACTTCTCAATTAAATATAAGCTGATGGTAAGTCACAGTTACTTTCTATTTGATACTTAATATTTCTCACTGCATGTTTGCGATTCCAGTGCTAGCTGCAGCTCTTGTGTCAGCTGTAGGTTTCAACTTACTCAAAAGCAAGGCTATAATCCAGTTTTGATCTCAGTCGCTACTGGCAAATCTGATCTGCCACAAATACAGCAGTAGTAGCTGTGATGTACTACACATTACAGAACAGTATGTGCCTCAAGGCACACCGACCGCTTTCCTCATGTGAAGAATTTCTCAAATAAAAGTATTTAATCAAATACCAGGTGGAATGTAAAGCTGTCTCAGCCTCAGCCCAGATGGGTTATGAAATAAAGCGTCTGCAGGGCAGAACATAGATAGTAATGAGCAGTTTATTAGAGCATGCAAATGACTAACTAGGCACACCAAATTCACTTTAATAATACTATTACAATTCCAGAAAGATATTATACATTATGCTAGTACTTTTTACAATAATGTATCAATTGATCCTTTTTCACTGTACAAAAGATGAGGAGGATAGATGCAAATTATTTGCCACCAAGTGTACTGTTGATTAGTGGGAATTCAGCATCTGTGGAAACTAGTTAAAACCAACAGATTTGTTAAAACTGTATTATTAGATGAAAAATGTGATACCACACATTACAATAAAACAATTATATTCGGTAAAGCCAATTATTTATGTCTATCAGTGTGGATTTAAGAATTTGGAGGTGCTTCCTGAATCCTTGTAACTGCTTATGTTTCACATTTGTGGCTTTGCAAATTGATTTACAGACAGTGAATACTACACAATCTGAACAAATATTTCAGTCCCTGGGAGAAACAAAAGTATTGTTTGAGCTGATCCATGAAATATATATATCCAGCCACTTAAAAAGAAAGGCCAGAAATGAAAATTGTTGGTTTTCATAGTTCTTAACTGTTCTTATTTTTTAAAATATCATGGTTTTTGAAGACTCACAAGCAATTTTCTCACTGTGTCTTAGTGTTTCTCTTAAATACTTATTTTCAAACTAGCTGATGCTGAGTTTTAATTTTCAAAAACACTTCAGTTGGCTTTCAATAGCCTCTTACCAGGTGTGAAGCTCGTGCTAATCCCTGCTGTTGTGTTAGACATGGATTAGCTTTGCTGATTGGTGGGTATTTTTTTAGTCTCCAGAAAAATGACCTATGTATTTTTCCAAATTGGCATAAATATTGCAGAATGATAATATGCATTTGAAAAATCAGAAGGAAATATTAGTCTCTGGTCTGCACTTATAAGTTAAACTCTTTTGGATACACAAAAGGAAAATGGAAAGTGCTTTACAGTTATGTATCTCATTGGCCCTGATGGTTAACATTACAAATCTAATTGTATGACTTCAGAAGTTTTTAAAAAAAGTAACAATAATAATAATCTCCTAACACTTCTGTAACATAGAAAATATTGTATTTAATTACAAAACTGGTATCAAGGCACAATGAGATTTAACAAAAATAAATGGCTGGTCTGTGGAATAAACTCCCAAAATCCTAGCTAGTGCCCTCTCTGGTGGAATGGTGTTTCCTTTTCAGCAGTTCAGAAAGTATTGGGAAAATTATTACTCTAGCAACGTAAACAGAAGTGAAATGGTGTATCTTTATACAATCTATATCTTCATATGATCTATATGTATAAATCTTTATACAAACTAGAGGCCTAAGTAGCTCATATCATATCATATATTATCATAAAAAACTCTTTATTAAATGAATGGACCTGCTAGGTATGAAATGAGAAATAGTTACCAGAAGAAAAGGCTGCTGAGTGGAAAAGTGCAGATTGTGTGCTAAAATGAGTCTGCAGGAACATATGAATTGTCTACAAAAGCTTCCAGAAGACTGGCTGGCTGATAATCCACATGACCAAAGAGCTGGTTGCTCTCAGGAGGAACCCTGACTGATCAGGTGGAGGGCTCTTTATTCTGCTGGATTCACACAATAGTGTGAATGGAGGAACAGGTTCAATGCTTCAAGGATCCTGCAACTCATACTGTATTTGGGGGGTGCAGCAGGCATTGATCTAAGTGTACAAGTGATTCAGAATTGTATTTATATATTTGTATTGGGTCTGGCTGGGTACTGTTTCAGATATGTGACCAAAACCGTGTTGCTAACACTCCAAAATGTCAGATATATTGCCGAGCTGAGCTCACATAGCATTAAAACCTGCTGTTTTTCACTCTGCTGCCCCAGTGGGTGGACGGGTGAGAGGCTCAGACTATCTGAACATTCTCCCCATCCAACTGGCAGAAAGCAAGCAAGTGACTGGGTGGAAGCTTTGGGGCCAGACAGCATCAGGCCACCACAAGGTTGTAACCCACACTATATCAAAAGGCTGTAACGGAAGTTTCCAAATGCATAGCAGTAACTGGTATGTCAAGGCATATGAAACTAAACAAGGTAATGAGGCAATGAATACACAACACAACAATTACAACAGGTTTTGCATTTTAGAGGTAAAATATAAGTGATACCAAGAATAGTTAAATTTCTCTTTAGAAATAATTCATACTAATCACAGAATAAGGAATAATTCCCTTAATGTCCTCACACTCAATAGGTAGAGTGAAAACTTGCAGTAGGAAAATAAGCACTTTTATGGTGCAGGAAATTAAATACTTTTCAAGCCACTTATATCCAAAGAAAACAAAATCAAAACAACCCCCCAAAAAAACACCAAACAACCAAAAAATATCCAACAGAAAAAAAGCAGTTAAGTGAGGTCACTGTTACAAAATTCTCAAGAAGGCTTCAAAAACTGTTTTTATTGCCTCTGGAGTCTGACTTTGAACGCAGGTCTAGCTTCAGATGCTACTTGTGGATGCCCAATTCCTGGAAGTATTTAAGGCCAGGCTTGATGGGTCTTTGAGCAACCTGGTCTAGTGGGAGGTGTCCCTGCCCATGGCAGGGGCGTTGGAACTTGATGATCTTCAAGGTCCCTTCCAACTCTAACCATTCTATGATTCTACTTTATTCACAATGATTCTACTGTCCTGGGCCACTCTGCAGACCATCTGTCTCATGAAGCCTGCAATTTTTCTTTTCTGGCTACATTCTCACATCAGAAATGCATTTTAATTCTGTATAATTTCAAATCAAAGTTACCCATTTTTTCCCATCCTTTCAGTCTAATAACTTAGATTGCTCCATACTTTACAGTCTCTGACTGTGCAGTCTCCACATTTACATCTGCTCATATTCTTATCAGGTCTATTAGTGAGATATTTACCTCTTACTCTTTTTCAGAACTCTTTTCTGATACAGACTCAGGATGAAAGTTCTCTGACCACTGCATCTGAGCCCTGCACTAGTAATGTCTCTAAATAATCTCTTCACAGGCCACTAACTGACTTTCAGAAAACAGCATGAATTGTGCTTTAAATGGCAGAACAAAGATAAAATGTCATGTAGTTCTTCATATGGATGAGTTTTAATGCTCTTTCACTCATTATACTTTATTTCTACTATTCATTGCTTTGATCTTTCTGCTTCGCCATTGCTTTCTTTTCCCCACAACATGGTCAAGTATTCATTGTGTCCCTTATATTCATGTGAAATGCCTCATTTTCTATTCCACAAAATATGCTTCTGTGATACATTATAAAATTTACTGCCGTTTAACTCCTTTAGGAGCATATAAGGTAAGAATTCAAACACCAATATTAATTCAATATAAATTAAAACCACAAATTTTAATCAGCATTTAAATCAAGAAGCAGGAATCTGATTTACATAATAAGTTTCATTCTTATTGTACATTTTTACATTGTAGTTATTTCCCCAGACAAAGATGGTCTGCCTATTCTTACCTATTGATTTGTAATTAAATAATATTCTGGTTAATTAATACATTTCCTTTTGTTCATTATATGGAAATGTCACATGCATGCAAATATAAACAATGACAAATGCAAATCAGCCTAATGTATGTTTATGAAGATTTTTTATACTTTATGCTAGTAAGCACAAGATTTACCATTGACAGATTAGTTTACCAATTAGTATTCACATGTGGCTTGTTTAAACTGTATTTAAAAAAAAATAATTACATTTAAAAGCACAAAGAAAGAATTTATTTAATTTTTATGCTATCATGAATGTATACATAGAAAAAATAAATTATTAAACAATTAAATCATGTAAGAAACTCTAACAAATATTTCTGACTCCTTTCTCCCTCTGCTCTTCAACAAAGAAACATTCTTGTTTTTTCCAATCACAATTTCCTGAATAAAGTAGATAATGAACAAATACACTATTAGAGAGGAAGGGGTTTTGGTGTTTTTTTTTTGTCTCCCTGTTTCTGTGTTTTTAATATAGAAAGAGAGTTTACCACTAGAACAAATCTTGGTCCTACATGACTGGCCAGCAACTTTGAAATACTCTGCACAGATTTACTTTACCTTTTGACACTAAACACAAATTGCTGCTCTTCTATTCTTAATATGTTGCACAATTTTAATAGGTTAGAATGATTTGACTCTGTAATGCATCCTGTAGAGAACTGCAACTTTTAATAAAATTAGCATATTTAACTTCCCTACAATTAAGTACAAAACCAAATAAAGTTAAAATAATTTGTTTCACATATATGTCCTCTTTGGATTTTCAACTTCAAAAGAATAGGACTTACTTTCACTTAAGATTTGAGGAGTATGTTGATCTGGCAACGCATGTGAAGCCTGACGTGCTAATTTGGCTTTTTCTTTTTCACCTTCTCTGATTTTCTTCTTTCCAACTTCTCTCTGCTCTGCTTTTTCTGCTAAGCAAAATTAAAGTTAAATATTTTGCTTTTTAGATATGAACTTTCAGTCATAAAGTCTCATACTGTGTAAATGCTCTAATGACATTTTAGATAAATTAAAAAAAAAAAAATCAATCATAAACTGTTCCAAGTGAGAAGAGATAAAATAAAGAACTAATGCCATTCAGCTTAAAAAAAAAATATTCTTAAGATACAAATGCAGATTTACTAAGAAGGGGACAGGAAGGCTTCGGTCCCACCTTCCACTTAATGCACAACTCTCATGTATTACTATAATATTTGGAATTCCTGAATGCCTGGCTCTGTGTCAAATATCTTCTTCATGTCCTTGCTCTTGTGGACCAGTAATTGAAAAAACCCCAGCAAACTAACATAGATGAGGTATATGTTCCCAATGGACATGCAAGAAGAAAGTCTCACATATTTAGAACCTTCTTTGAAGGGTTAGAACTTAGACTATAGGAAAACACATTTCTAATAAAAAAAAAAAAAATCCCAAACATTAATATAGCACCTGAACAGAGCTTTTAGCCTCAAAGTTTGAGAATACAGAGCTATATCATAACACAACACTTCCCTGATTCTTAGCTGTTTCAGTTACTAATAGAATTTCTAAGTCTTGAGTAGGTTTAAACTTAGACAGTTTTCTGGGAATAAATTAGAGAACGTTTTTTTGAATGAATGACAGTGCTGTTCCCAGTGTCTGCATCCCTGTACATGTTCATTCCAAACTGAAATATCTACTACTCTACTGTCATAGAATGAGTCATAAAATGATAGCAAGAATTCCTAAGAGAGAATGCCCCTTAGCCAGATCTTTTCTAATATTTTTCACAACACTTCTGACACTAGGACTTAGTATTTGTGATTCAAAGTGGGGAAGGCAGGGACTTTATGATAACCTAGGAAGAATTAGGAATTTTAGTATATGAATTGTACCTTCCAAAGACATTAGAAGTGTTGTGAAATTGCATCCATACCTTCAAGTTAAAAACAGCAACTAAGAAAACTCAGTCTCAAATATAAACACTGAAGAATAATATATTAGAACAAATAAGTTTCTAAACCTAAGTTTTTCCATTTGAATGTAAATATTATTAGCAGCTCTTGAAGAAAATTAATACCTATACCTAGTAGCATAAATAGAAAAGTTGCTCTAAATAAAAATGCAGATAGCCCTTAGAATGTACTTGTCAGAACCCTCTGTAGGTAATCACACTTTGTAACATTAATTATTAATTGTAATATTTATTGATGATCAGAGTAGTGTTGCCTTTGAGGAAACTGTAAACTCTGATTGTTATCCCTGTGCAGGGAACCAGTCTTTAGAGAAATGTCTGTGACATAGCTGAACACATCTTTGCCATAAAATGAAGCTGTCTTCATAAAATAAGCAACTAGTACTGATTCTAATGACACCTATAGTTAAACGAAAACTTTTTTAAATTTGCACCATTGCAACATGTTCAGTGAAACAATAAAGACACAGACTTACATGTGGCAATAATAAAGACATAAAATTTGAAGAAAAAGGCTATATTAACTTTATTTATTCTTGGCCTACGAAGATAACATGATCTAAAAATACAGACCTTTGCCAATTTTTTCTGCTTTCTCAGGTTTATCTGATTGCTTATTCCCATGTAAAACTTTAGTCTTTTCAGGTTTTGCATCTGACTGATGAATATCAGGTTCTGCAATTTTCTTATTTGGCAACTTGAACTCTGGCACAATCTCTTTCAAAAAGCCCCAGATTTTGTCCAAGTATCCAGGTCTTTAAAAAAAACACACATGTATATGTCAATGGTATTGATATATAAACATACAGAAAAGACAGGGTGATTTTCACTTAGACAACACTGTACAACAATTGCCAGTCCAACTCTTAGAAAGGTTACTGGGTTATTTTCATAAATAACACACACCTGCCTGATTTTGCATTGCTAAGAAACAGATTATGGACAGATCCATAAGAGATGGTGGTTAGAGAAGTACGTAAATCAAGCTTTTAAGGACATAAGAGTTGCAGCAGGGAAATTTGCAAATCATTTTGCAACTACCCTGTATAACTTGAGTCTGGCTCTGTACATTAAAAACCTCCTCAAAGGTACTTCCAAACTAGGCTTTCCTAACTGTTTCAGCACAGGTAGTTCCATGCCTCTTTCACTAATTCCATCAGCTACAACAGCTCTCTGATATGACATGACAGTTGCACCTGATCATCCACAGAAACTCAGTGATTCCAGAAATAATCTATAAATGAATGAATGAATGAATCATCAAGGGTCATCAGTGTGCTTCACACAAGCTAACTGTAAGCAACCTTCTTAAAATAAAAAAAAAATAAAAATAATTGTACAATGAGCTAAAGCCACCTTATAATAATATTGCAAAGACTCTGTGGCGTTCACATTAGATTTCTAAGTCCATGGGCTAGATATGTATTACTGTAAGACACAAATATATCATAAACCTAACTGCAAGTATAGCTTGGGATATAAAAATTGCTGAAATAAAGTTTAAAATACCGTTTGATTAAACTTCGTTAAATACCTAAATACTATTACATATAAGCAATTACACCTAAATAAATAATATATAAACCAAAACTCTTTGTTGCCCTTGTATTCATTAAAATGTATACATCAAAAGGCCAAAAAGTGTAATTCAAAAAAAACCAATCTAAATATTTAATGCCTATATCCCAGTCATTGTTTTAGTACAAAGATTGTCAAGCTGGAAAATTAGAATGTCTGTACTTTAAGACCACAAAATGGACTTAAAACACACAGGAAACAAGAAAAAATATGATAGGAATAAAGTTTATCAAATTTTAAAGGTGAAAAAAACACACTAGCTGAAGTTCCTTACTTCCAAGTTCATGGTATATTCTTTCTATAGCACATTCAAACAAAGTTACTTAGTGGCAGATATTTTGTATGTGTACAATAGATAAGACAGGTTTCTCTAACCCCATTTCAAACACAGTATTTAATACAGTTAAAAATAAATTAACTTTATAGTGAACAAATATCAGCTAATGATGATAAATAGCTTTACAAGCAACTATACTACAAAGAAAACCAAAATAAGACTGCACTCTTCGAAGGGAAATTTCTCAAGTGCCAAAAGTAAAAATCATACACTTCTCAAAATTGATGCTGGAAGATTTTGGGGGCTCAGCTTTATTTTTCATGTTTCCTTATAGCTTTATTTTTCATGATGCCTTATAAAATTAAATATTAAACAACTAATGAATGACTTATTTAATTAAGAACTTACTGAAGAGGAATAACTTCTGGTATCCATCCAGTCAGTGTTTGTAGAACTGTAAATTCCTCCAGCTCTCTTTTTCCAGTTACATCTATACTATAAGACAAAAGCGGACATTATACAGAATATATTCTCCTCTCAGCGAAGTCTGTAATTCTACATTGTTTTCTGTAGTAGCAAAACCATATACAAACAGAATGGCCTGCTGAAAAGCAAGTTGTTATATGCCATTTTAGGAGTTTTCCAACTCACTGCTGACTACTGACACAGAAAGTCAAATTTACTTTTATACCTTTGCATCAGGCCTATTATTTTATCTCCAGTACAACAGCATGGTTTCAACATTGTTAGCAAGCATACTATGTATACTGGCACACAGTAAAACCTCTTTTTGCAGGGTCAGATATGTGGGTTTGAAATCCCTCACACTAGAAGGGGGATACCAATCTAGAACTTCCACTTCCTGAGCAGTTACTCTAGCTCCCAAGTTATTATGCAAAAGTTGGCTGTATTTCCAGTGTACCACACTCCCCTCTTCTAACTGACACGGTCTCCTACTCTCTGGAGAGACACCTGTCGGTAGATCCTGAGAAGACTAAGGCTGAAGATGCCAACACTGGGCCATGACTGACCGCTGTGCTCTGGAGAAACACGGTATTTTAAACCCATTTGTGCAAAAAATAGGATCATAGAATAGTTACAGTTGGAAGGGACATTAAAGATCATCGAGTTCCAACTCCCCTGCCACGGGCACGGACACCTCCCACTAGAGCAGGTTGCTCAAAGCCCCATCCAGCCTGGCCTTGAACACTTCCAGGGATGGGGCATCCACAGCTTCTCTGGGCAACCTGTTCCAGTGTACCACCACATAATGGGCAGCTCTAGGCAAGTCCCTGACCTAGGTGGAAGTACTTTAGATCACTCTTTCAACAAACATAACCTGATATGTCCAGAACAGTGACGCTTGACTACCCAGATCAGAGTTTTGATTTTTTTTTTCTGAAGCTTAGTCATTTAAATACTTGTTCATCTCATAGGAGTCCAAGGCCATAATTGTCAATCTTTTGCACCATCAGTCATCTTCTACTTTCCTGGTCAGTTTTAGGGAAGTGGATCACCATACAGCCCACAACAGCAGAACCATAGCGAAAGCATCAAAAGTAACTCAAAATACTCTACTTTCCATACTGGTTAAGCCAATACTAGTTAAGGCTGACAATTAAATCATTATATTCATTAAATCTTCTTGGAAATTTCCATTTAGCAGAAAATGGCATGTGAAGGTTTTTAGGAATAATGGCAGACATGGAGAACAAACAGGGAGAGCACTCTAGTTTCTTGGCAAAATTTTTCTTTGTCCATAAATGTACAAACACACATCTAAAAAGGCAGCACTCTACCTTCTGTATTTACAGGGGACCTTGCTTTACTGATTTTCTGTGTCATCTTTCAGAAAAGTGTCTGTCATTAGAAAATTTTTAGCAAAATACATACAATATAATATAACAACTTGGTACAAATTCCATGTGACTTCATGAAACAAATCAAAAGTGAGCTGACCAAACATACCTAGTATTTGCCAGCTTAATGACAGCTTTGGATAGCAACATTGGCCAAAGTTCAGATTGACAGGTTGTAGCTGGTAGTAACAAATTATCCTCTTCATTGAAAGGCATAGTGTCATCCACAGTGATCTTTCTCCAGCATCCCTATGATCAGGGGGTAGGAGGAACAGGAAAAAGAAAACACTGAGTTTGTGGGTTGGAAAGAGAATGTGTGTGTAAGAGAACTTTTAACACTTTCCCAAGAACTCAATTTGAATGTAATTTGATTTACATTACAGCGGCTTTAAAAGAAGTTCTCATATAGTGTCTGAGATGCATGGAAACAGTCATCATAGGATTTTATTGCTGCTCTGACTTATTTATTACAGAGATTATTTTAATTGCAGCTATTTCTAAATGTATTTCCTCTCACAGATGTAGTCCATCATGTGCGTGCATTCATTGCTGTTTCTTCAGCTGCCATGACAGATGCCAGACAAACAGTAATGACTAAAAAAGGGCTTAACTAAAATATTGGGTTTGGAAATGCCTCTTTAAGGTCTTAGTCTGGAAAATATTTGTGATAGCCTTCTTGGCTTCCCAAGAACTACCTGGGGATGATGGTTGCAGTGGTTCATGTCCAACACTATACGGAACACAAAATGAGTGAATATAACAAATGTTTATATTTCTTGGATAAAAAAACAAACAAAACAACCCACAAAAAATAAAATAAAAAAAAAAACCAACAACCAAACACAAAATTAACCAACAAAAAACAACTGTGTTCAGTTTTGGCCTCTGACTACAGGAAAGACATTTTGGTTCTGGAGTGTGTCCAGAGAAGGGCAATGAAGATGTTGAGGGGTCTAGAGCACAAGTGTTAAGAGAAGCAGCTGAAGGAACTGGGGTTATTTAGCCTGGAGAAAAGGAGGCTGAGGAGAGACCATGTCACTTTCTGCAACTTCGTGGAAGTGAGGTGGGGGTTGGTCTTTTCTCCCAAGTAACAGGTGATAGGACAAGAGGAAATGGCCTCAATTTGCAACAGTGGAGGTTTAGATTGGATATTAGGAAAAAATTTCTTCACTGAAAGGGTTATCAAACATTGGAACAGGCTGTCCAGGAAAGTGGTGGAATAACCATCCCTGGAGAGGTAGTTGTGGTGTTCAGGGACAAAGTTTGGTGGTGACCTTGGCAATGTTAGGCTGATAGTTGCCCTCATTGACCTTAAAGGGCCCTTCCAACCTAGATAACTCTATGGTTCTAAAACAAGATACTGAGGTATCTAACATCAGACCTTTCACTAGTAAATTGAGCTAGTAGCCCACAAAAAAATCTTGCCTATCACTCTCCAATAGTCTCTCTCCTAGTGATTAAGACATAATCAGAAGAAAAAGAAATAGCAATAACCAATAGTACTTTGAACAACAAAATCACTAAAATGTTCACTATTCATTATCAGAGAGGACAAAATTACGGTTTAGAGCTTGTAACTAAACTGTGACTCCAAACTAAAATGACCATCAATTATATCTGTGTGAGTTCTACAGGTTTCAGAAGAAAACAAATTTGGGCCCTATGGCAAAGATACCCCAAAATCATAAAATAGGTGAACAGACTTTAGGATAAAAAATATTTGCTGACAGCCAAAATTAAATTTTTAAGATTTCCCAGGTTGGAAAAAGACCTATTAAGTGAAATGCTCACATATTAATCACCCGTTTCAGTAACTAATGAAGTTTAAGAGACCAAGCAGTACAAGTTGGAAAGCAAAGAAAAAGATTGAAGAGATATTTGGTTTTCTATAGGACATTTTCTCAGGACATTTTTTAATTCAGAGTATTCTGCCCGTGTGATTCTTAAAACGCAATAATATTTTTTGCATATATAGCACCATAAAAAAAAATTTTCGTCACCAATTTCTTGTCTTTTATGCTTAATAAATAATAGAATATATCACACTATCGTGCATCAGTGGTAACCTTTTCATAGCATCTCATTACTAACTCTAAAGCCAATTAAGCTGGTTTAAGGAGATAAGAATCCAACAGAAAGAAAGAAAAATATGTGGGGCAGAAGGTTTATAGATAGAAAAAGAATCCATAGATAAAAAAAAAAAAAAAAGGAAATNTAAAAAAAAATTTCTCTCCATTTTCTTGTCTTTTATGCTTAATAAATAATAGAATCTATATTACACTATTGTGCGTCAGTGGTAACCTTTTCATAGCATCTCATTACTAACTCTAAAGCCAATTAAGCTGGTTTAAGGAGATAAGAATCCAACAGAAAGAAAGAAAAATATGTGGGGCAGAAGGTTTATAGATAGAAAAAGAATCCATAGATAAAAAAAAAAAAAAAAGGAAATAAAGAAACAAATTCAATAAACCTCAAGAATAAGAAGTGAAAGCAGGATGTGGGATAGAATTGAAAGAATATTGTGCCAAATATATGAGAAGTTATTGTCCACAGATTTGACAACTATCCCCTCAGGATTCTATAGGATTTTACTAAAACCCGTTCATTATTATTCCACTATGCTTTCTTTCCATTTTCATTTAATTTTCCACTTTCTTCTGTGAACTCCGTTTCTGCTCTGTCTCTACTGATATTTGTCTTTTCTCATTTGCACATTTTCTTTAATCATCCACCATTTGACCCTCCTTTTTCCCCTCTGTTTTTCTGTGAAATACAGCTGTACAACCAGAATTTAAAAAAAAAAAA
>VZRU01009336.1:266550-300326 GCA_013398155.1 Pedionomus torquatus
TGGAAAGCAAAGAAAAAGATTGAAGAGATATTTGGTTTTCTATAGGACATTTTCTCAGGATATTTTTAAATTCAGAGTATTCTGCCCATGTAATTTTTAAAAGGCAATAGTATTTTTTGCATATGTAGCACCGTAAAAAAAAATTTCTCACCATTTTCTTGTCTTTTATGCTTAATAAATAATAGAATCTATATTACACTATTGTGCGTCAGTGGTAACCTTTTCATAGCATCTCATTACTAACTCTAAAGCCAATTAAGCTGGTTTAAGGAGATAAGACTCCAACAGAAAAAAAGAAAAATATGTGGGGAGAGGATTATAGATAGAAAAAGAATCCATAGATGAAAAAAAAAAAAAAGGAAATAAAGAAACAAATTCAATAAACCTCAAGAATAAGAAGTGAAAGCAGGATGTGGGATAGAATTGAAAGAATATTGTGCCAAATATATGAGAAGTTATTGTCCACAGATTTGACAACTATCCCCTCAGGATTCTATAGGATTTTACTAAAACCCGTTCATTATTATTCCACTATGCTTTCTTTCCATTTTCATTTAATTTTCCACTTTCTTCTGTGAACTCCGTTTCTGCTCTGTCTCTACTGATATTTGTCTTTTCTCATTTGCACATTTTCTTTAATCATCCACCATTTGACCCTCCTTTTTCCCCTCTGTTTTTCTGTGAAATACAGCTGTACAACCAGAATTTAAAAAAAAAAAAAGAAAAAAAAACGAAAAAAAAAAAAGAAATTAACCCAAAAGCCCAGAGAAAAAAAATCAAACCCAAAGTGACAAAGAAACTAAACCACCATGATAATTCCCTTAACTGCTTTAAAACGCAGTCTTTTATCACATGAATACACAGCCTCTGCAGCATTAAATTCACACGGAGAATAACGTCCTCTGCTGAGGAACGTGGGTAACACCATTTTTACCTTCTCAGACTCATGCAATTCATATTCCCTATATGAATATAAGTTATTCTGTTTCTGGAGGCAGTAGTTGGGGATGAGGAAAGCACAGGCATGTAAATTAGCTAAGTGTTCCCTCTTACAGGGGTAGTTTAGAGATTCTTCCGGTTTTAACTGCTTTCCTATTTCTTCCTCAGTGCTGGCTAGCTAACATATACCTATAACAAGCTGCATGAAACTTCCTTTTAAAATATCATATTTCATCTATACTGTATTAGAACTGTAAGTTCTTCTTAATACGAATACATGGTGTAGGATTACTTTAAAATAAAATTAATATGCTTGGGGTTTTACTCACTCCCAAGAGACACGTATCAAACTGCAATGTGCATAAGTGCATCCATTCAAAACTCTCCCCAGCTTTGGCTGCATATATGTTCATTCCAAAAGATGGACAGATTTATAAACAATTTAACAGGGTGATGGATAAGTAAACTAAATCCCTCCTTAATTTTATTCACAGGAAGTTTTTATATTATAAGCAATAAAGTAATAATTTTCAGTGTAGAAAAGAATATGAGCAATTTTCCAAGCATCATGGAAGTATTTGAGAAATTATTTTGTATTTCTAACTGCAGGGATTTCAGAAAGAACTGTGTCAAGGTGTTTTTAAGTGGTATGCTGCATGCAACTGTGAGCCTCTCACCACGTCCAACATGAAGCCTGGCCAGCTTGGCAAACTGAGGCACTGACCTGCTGCTGTTTCTTTCCAGAAGCACCACATGCTGCAGATGCGATGCAAGTTCCTTTACTTGGAAGTTTTAAAAATATTGCAAGATGGGAAGTTTATGCCCTCTCCTTTTGTAAAGCAACACTAATTATCTCAAATGGTAAACTGGAAACTTGCAATGAAGACCATTAAGAAAACAAAATCTCTTCACTCTTCACCAAATTATACATAAGTTCTCTTCCTCTGGTGTCTTTTTCTGTCTCATACTGTTAAGTGTTTAAGAGTGTTGTCGTTGAGTATTCTGACCTAGACTGTTACATTCCATCTTCCAAATCCTTCCATTAACCACATCAGCACTTGTTACAAACATAGCCCTCAGAAAACCTTTCTCCCCAAAGTTAAGATTTTCATTCTTACACTTTTTGTTGCTTTCTCTTGCCAGTCTCCTATTGGCTGAGAACATCTGCTCAAGACTGTTATTTTTCATTTAATTTTTTTTACCAAAACCAAAACACTCCAAATTGTTCTTTCTTGGTCCTTCCATTCTTCTCTTGCATTTCCTTTAGCCTTTGGTGGTCCCACTTTACCGTATAAGGGTTTTTTCCATGCATATATATTAATGAATGAGCCATTTATTTCTAATTCTTTCACCACATTTTTAAGGATATGGAGCAATGCTGAATATAACATTTCCCTCAAAAATTATTTTAATATTTAATTGCCTTTTTATTGTAATTAGTTATACCAGATTTTGGATTGATTTTATCAAAAGTCAAATTCTACCTATTGGACCTTCACTAAAAAGTTCTCTACTAGGATTATCTTCTTTTCCATTTATACCTATGCTATACGCAATGCCTTTGTAACCTCTATTAAACTGGAGGAGGCGCAAGTTAAACACATGACAGTGTAAAATCTAAATCCTGCTGAAACTTTGGAAAAGAATTCAGATGTCACCCTATAGGTTTTGGTCCCATGACATACATATTTGGAAAGCAGTTAGAGTTGGAGTGAAGCACTCACCATCCAATAAACTTTCACTACATATTTTCCATAGCTGTTGTACAGTGGCATGTGTCCCTTAGTAGCTTTACATAAGGCATAAATATGTTCCCATGGTTTCCAAAAAAGTGTGGATGGTTCATTAGTTACAGCCTTTTCATTATATAACCTCCAGACCACATGAATTTCGGTTATAATCCATCTCATCAGCTGAAAACAGAGAAAGAAAAAAAAAAGATTTTTTTTTTAATTGCATCTTTTAGAAAAATGAAATGAAATTATATTACAATTATCAAAGAATAATAAAGATCCTGTTTTAAATGGAGGAGGAACATAAGAGTATAGCAATAGTTTCATGCAAGAATTAATTTCACTGGTACAACTTTTCTTAAAATCATAATAGTGTCTATCTACAATAAAACAAAACTTCATGAATATAAAACTTCACAATATAAAATATGCTGCTTGTCATTTACCAAAGAAAGATGAGGACATATGATTTCAACATAATTTATCTTTCAGAACTTTTATAAGATAAAAAATCACTTTTTTAATGGCTGTTACTAGATATTACTAGATATAGCTGCTAAAAAATCAGTATTGGCTTTAATACTTGTCATTTGTACTCAGTAAAAAACAACCCTAAATCATTGTTTATTAATTAATAACATTTTAAATAGAAGCTTTAACTAATTGTGCTTTTTGGCATGTGTTTTTCTAACATGCAAATTTCTGATATATGCTATAGTTTCACAAGTATTACCAGATTGCTACAGTGATTTATATAAACAAGAATAAGCTTTTACTACAAGAAACTTGCCCTAAAATTTAGTAGAGTTTTGTGGACAGCAAAATATATATCGTATTGTTTCCTGGTGGCTTCTTCATATAGAGTTTCTCTGGTGCTGGATTTCAAATTTGCATTGAATAGAATAAAAATTATTATATTCAGTAGAATATAAAGTACTTAGGAAATCACTCAGATGGCTTCATTCTACTGGCTTCATATTTTCCTCTGATCCTTGGAAATTCAGTAAAGATTTATTCAATTCTAGAGAGAAGGAAAACACTGCCTGGGTGACAGAGATTTGCACATACGTGTAGGCACCCTAAGAATATGACTTCGGGAGAGTTTGAATGACAAATATAAATTCTTTTTAATACAGCTTCTAGTTGCTCTTATCTTAAAAAAAATATTATCTGGTAATAATTTTTAGATTACATAGACTGTATATTTTAAATAAACTAATAAATTAATGTTCGGAAACATCTCTTGCCATTGCTGACTTAATTTTACAAATTCTAAGAAACATAAATGTTATTTACACAAATCTAGATGATTTATTGTAATTTTATTTCTTGTAATTTTATTCCTGTAATTCTATTTTGATGTAAAAAAATTTGTACAGGGACATTAAGGCATTTCTACCTACCTCACTACAAAATATATGCTCATTTGCTGAAAAAAGATCAAATGAAGTTTCATTTTTGACAACCACAGGAACCTAGGAAAAAAGCAAATTAGTTAAGTCCATAGCTAAATTATGAGGAAAAAATTAAATGAACACTAATGTTTAATGGCAGTGATATACAGATGTTAGACATTTGGGAGATGTTCATTAGACATTTGTAAACTAAAGGCTAACAGCTTGCAAATCTTGTAGTTGTTTTAACATTTCTTGATAAAAATGTCTTCTCATGTAGATATTCAGGATTTTTTTTAAAAAAACATTGGTTTTACCAGAAAATTTGTACAGTACCAAGTCAAATAATTAGATAAGCAAATTGAGATTCCCTCAATTGATTCATAAAATTTGCAGTTCTGCATTTAAATCATGACTGTAACACTGTCTCACACTTTGAGATTTCCTTGCCACCCCTCTCTTTAAGACTCAAAGGGGTTTCTTTCCTCATGGTCAGTTAGCCATTGGTATTGTCAGTATGAACGCAGGCTTTCTCAAGCCTTTGACTGTGTTACTGCAAGCAGCTTAGAAATAACATGCTAGGATAGTAGTTTATTGAACTAAATGTGTCTGTTCCTGTCCTCATTTTTTGGTGATTATCATTTGATTTATTTTCCTACCACATTAAACAGGCTTGGTTACACTTTCTTTTATAGTTACTAATAGATTAGGTAGCAACATGTATAATTTTAATAGCATTCCACATCACGTGATGTTTACATCAGTTTTTAACAACTTACAAACTTTTGACTAACCAGAGCTTCTTGATTCAAAATACACTGGACCTAAACAAGCATCAAAATTTTAATCAGTTCTTAAAGAAAATTAAGGCTTTCTTCATAGTGTTCTAAAGACAGATTTTTTTAAAGCTATTTTTAATACAGATGCATGTTTCTATGGCTTTCTGGGCTGACAGTTCTCTTGCCCTCATCTTTCAGATACCTCTATTCGGTTTATGCATTTTGGCAGCATTTCTCATCCAATCTTTTGGTCATGTCAATTACTCCTCTGACCTCCCCTCTCCTTCATCTATTAAAAATTAAACTTGGGCCTGCTTAGCGTCTAGTTAAATAAAAATGGAACTGACAAGCTGACAAAAGGAAAACTGACAAGCCTGAAAGATTTGGAAGGGTGGTCAAAGTGTTTTAAAACTTCAGCATTCCATCTGAAGCCAAAACATTTTAAAATTTAGATTAGCAACAGCACTGGCAAACACTAACCTTTGAAATGGTAGGCTGATTATTTTCTTTGCAATTAATTTTAAAAAGAAACTGAATAAGAGCTTTGCAAAATTTTAAAATGCTATGGCTACCTTCCAGACTAGAACTGTCAAAGATGTGGACGTGTTCTGTATGCAGACCAGAGAAATATAATAGTTGAAGTGAGAAAAAACTCTTTTCTTCATTTCTACTGTAAACCAGAAAGGATGTTCGCATAAATTCCTGCTACATTAGATAAAGAAAAGGAGGAGGTGGTGATGTAACCACTGGGCTGGGGGCTCCTCCCTTACAAAGCACTGGCTGAGCCACCACACAGGCCTGAAGGAGAAGGTGTGTGAGCAGCACAGGTCAGATGCTGTCTGCATCACTCACACCTCAACGCACACTGATCGCCTGGACAGGATGACCACACGTGGTTGAGTGAGGTTTATCTGCTGAACTAATTTCCTCTGATAATTTTCCTTTACTTGTGACACAGTTAAGAGAGTAGAATTTTGTCATTATGATGTGCTTGTTTCTTACCTTATTTATTAAAAACTCATGTGGACGTTTCCATGAATGCACTTTTAAGGATGCTGGCAATTTGATTTTCCCTTCAGGATCCTCAAAGCCAGGCTACACAGAATATGCATGAACAAAAATGGAACACTTTTTATTAATTACAATATTGTATCTTCCACAAGATTTAAAATAATTTATTGTTCACATGATAATTCACTTAAGAGAAAAATAGCATATAAAGGAACTAATAATACCTACAACTCTGAACTAAAAGAGTGCAAAGCCCAAACTGAAGATTCAGTACAAAAGCCACTTGTGACATTCAGAGAAGGTTATGTGTCCTGCACAGTCTAAACAGGTTTTCTTTTCCACCATTCAGAAAAAAAATCCCCCCAAAAAAGTTCAAGCTTTTGATTCAGGTGCCTTCTACCATGTTGTTTCTAAATGTTATTTCTAACTCACTTATTTCCAAAGCTTTTTAAACTGAGGAATGAAAGTAAATATCTAAAGCAATATTTAGACACAAAGAAAAAGCAGGTTATGTGCATTTAAAACTGCTACAGAAACCAAAGAGAGCTATAATTATATGGCCTTGTGAATCAGGAATTCTCAGAGAGAAAGTCTAATATAATATTCAAACTTCCATTTCCAAAAAGTGATTCTGTTCTCATGGAGAAAAAGTAAGAGTCAGGACATATGATACCTGTTTACTTCAAAGCACAATATAGAATGTGGATATACCTCTGATACTGCTCATGCTGACTGAGAAACGAATGGGTTACATGTTAACCAATTTCTTCTATTTGTGCTTGAAATTTTAAATAGCTTTTTGGGTATATTATACATTTCCGTGTTTTTCACAGGCCATGACGTACACTACTCATCTTCTACAGGCTAACCAAGAGGCAGGGTTTCCAGGAAGGAAAAATTGCCATGCTCACTGATTAAAGTAAGGCAAAAGAAAATATATGACAGAAGCGTAAAAGCCAAACCAAACCAAACAACTCTGAAGTAGTATTTTCCCAACTTTTGTTCTTACTTATTTCATCATTTAAATTCTTTTTACACATCAATCTGCAATAAATTATTTTAAGTACCTGAAGGAAGTAGGGGAACAGAACCTTTTAGGAATATTTTTTCTTCTGAAAGCTTAAAGGAAGCCTTATAGGCTGAGCCATACAGAGCTGTATTAACTGAGTTTATATTTCACATTCAGAGACATCCAACCCCGACTACACAGTGTGACAGGGAAGTTTAGCACTTGAAATAAAGCAAAAAAAGGAGGCAGGTGAGAATGACACAAGCAATGCAAAGAAACACTAGAAAAAAAATGGAGACACACACCTGTCTTCAGCTTACAAGTGCTGGCATGGTTCCCACATCCCCAGTTTTAATTATATTATGAAACAGATTTTGCGGCTGTACTTTTTTTAACCATTAATGTGCACACGTTAATACACATATATGTTAAAAGTTGATTTAAGAAGCAAAAAATGAACAACGCACAATATTTTCAGTTTATTATATTATTTATTTTAGATTAAACTTATCGAAAATATTTGATTGAAATTAGTATATTTATCAGCAAGAAATTATTTTGAAATTGTGATAAATACTGTACTAAACACAGGTACAAAACAATGAAGTAGAAATAAAATATATGTCACACAACTTACTGAGATGGGACTTTTTCCACTTTTATCTTTCTCTTTTCCAGCTTTTCCAGCATCCCATTTTTCTGCATTGATATCTGCTTCATTCCATTCTGGCCAAATCGGAAATCTCCACTTCTCATTGGAAGGATTTCCTTGGGAGGACATAGGTGCCCTAGGAAACAGAGGCAGGGATGATAATGAAAAGTATATTAGGCAAGGGTAGTGGGAAGATTTTATCTAATAAGGTATTATTTTTTTAAATATAATGTAATAAAAAATTTAGTGTTAGTAACTATAATAACTTTCTGTCACTAAGATAAGCAAGCCTGTAAAAGTGCTGAATGGCATTATTAGGGATAAACAAACAAAATACTGATATGAGTTTACATGAGGAATCCTGCTGAAGTAAATTGGGACAGCTGAGGCGCAAAAGCAGAATCCAAGGGCAGTTTCCTCCCTCTTCCTTTTCACCTGCTTTAAGCCACATGGTTCTCCCTTTGTGTCATTCATAACACCCATCTGAAGGTTTAATTTTTTTTCTCTCTCTTTTTATTTTTTTTTCATGATTTATTTTCTTTTACCAATTGAAAGGAGCTTGCCATCGATAAAAGATATGTTGGAGAAAAAGATTCCCACTTCTAGGCACCGGTGAGCAGGCTAGACCAGCCAATTCTGTCTGCAGTTAGTTTCACTCTGAGAGCCTCTCGTGCTACCAGCACTGTCACTGTACTCTTCTGGTATAAAGTTCATCAAGACTGCAGGGATTTTCACAAGACTAATAAACAACATGTTCATAAGTATCAACTAGTGCTAGTCATACCTGTGCGCATCATTTTTACAGTGTGTACAAAGGGCTGAAAAACTGAATTACCTAGAAGAATAAAGCAGCTACTTCCCTCTTAACTTCCAAACCTGGAAGAAGGTCATATCTTAATTATATCCTCCCAAACCCACTGGCAATAAACAGTAGATGTTGTCCACTCAAAAGAACAATGTGAAGAAGCTGCAGGGACCTGAGAAGCAACCTGGCACAAATAACTGAGCAAAATAGCTTAAATAAATCTTATTGCAGAAAAAAAAAATATGGATTTCTACTAGCTGGATAGGGTCAGGATTTCCTCTATGATATTCAGCAGTGTCCTGCAGCAGAAATACAGTATAAGAGAATGTTTTACTACTGGAGCCTTAACAAAATACTTGCATGATACTTCAATTTCATTATGAACATCAGCTATAAAAAGCTTTAAAATATGTATATTTTCTTTCCTTTCCTTATACCACACTTTTTTTTTTTTTTTTTTTTTTTTTTTTTTTTTGGGGCATTTTTTTCTTTTGTAAATATTTTTTTTTTTTATAAAAATGTGTCCAGGAAATCAGGAAGATAACAGTTGTTTGGGCTACAGCTGTAGAGCTATTTTTAAAAACTACTGCAAAGAAATATTTATTTCAAAAATTAAATTTTAATTTCTTTAGAAACTGACATCTTCAGGAGATTTGAAAGAGAAAGCTTTTATTTTATTTTATTTTATATTTGAGAACAAATTTTTTTAACTCCTGGCCATATGTTGCCTGTCATATCACGTGGATATTTATACCAATATACAAATCATCAGTGATACCATATAAAACTGTACTCATATTTTAATCTTCAGGATTATAGCTTTCTCTTTACATTTTGTTCAAAAAATTAAACAGCGATTATGATTTACAGAATCACTCAGATTTCTCCAAGACTTAACATTTCAGATAAAATGGTAACAGTGTCATAATTCGCATATGCTGTTTTTTAGTTATTGAACACAATTTTCATTTATTGTTCCTATATAGGTGCAACAGTATTATGACAAGATTCTAATGGAAAACAGACTACATAAACAAGTAGTCTGGCTAGGGGAAAATGGTGTGTAGCCTGAAAATACTATTAAGCTCTGTCTCCCAGAAGGTGGGAGAACAGTAGGGGCAACACAGACGTTGCTCAACTATAGAGCAATGAAATTACAGAAGCAAAAATTCAGCTGGAGTTGAAATAATCAAAGGACCTTAAGGGAAATGAAAAAACATTCTGACACTAGCAGCAAAAGAAAGACTAGGTAAGGAAAGTGCCTGTCCACTGCTTAATGGGGAGGGAACCTTGTGCCAAAGGATATAGGAAAGGTCAAGATACTCAATGCCTTTTTGTGTCTTGGATTTTGTGGGCAAATTTGGCTCTCTGGCCTCCCAGTCCATGGGTCTGATGACAGTTCCTGGGAGTGAAGCATCATCTGCAGTAGAGGAAGGCAGCTAGGAGGCACTTAAACCAACTGGACACACACAGAACCATGGGATCAGTTGGGATATGAGTAGAAGTACTGAGGGAGCTGACTGGAGTCTCTCCAAGTCTGAGACCAATCACATTCAAGAGTATGGCAACTGGGCAAAGTTTCTGATGACCAGAAAAAGGCAAGCATCATTCTCGTCTTAAAAAATGGTAAGAAGATGGGGAACTACAGTGTTTGAAGACACTTTAAATTCAAATGGTATGATCTAAGCAATCTGATCTAAGCTGACCGTTCTTTGAGCTGTACGAGATGGCTTCTGGAGGCTTTCAATCGACATTTCTGTGATTTCACAATACATGGTTGTTAGCGATAAGGACAAAGACATGGATAAAAATTAAGATTTCTCACTGTCTGCACAATAACAACATTTATCCACACTACCAGTAACTCTTATTGGAAGACAGCTGTCAAAATTCAATACCATCTGTGCCTTCTGCTGTGTAAATAAAAACTATAGCTTCTACCACTCTAACTGGAAGGAAGCTATATTCTCTGGAGTGATATCTTGCTTTGCTTTTCCATCTTCAACATCTCAGTCATCTATAAATGGCCTCCAGCTTCACTCTATTACGTCTGATCTTTCATTAATGGTTTAATTTTTTCCTCCAGCATTTTCTTGAAGGTTCAAATGATGCCTCAAGCAATTGAAAGCCCTGGAGCGTTTATCAGTTTCTTTGGATTATTAGGAATGTATCAGTTCTGGTTGTTTCAAAGAATCTGCTGTATCTTCATTGACTACATGCACGAAGAACAATGAAAACAAGAATGTGAGATGTACCAACAGCTTCAACAATTTTGAGATTTTAAAACTTTTCCCCTGTCAACATGGAGTTAAATACAACTGGCAGCTTCTTAAATATCCTGAGAAGCAAACAATGACAAGTTAGAATTCTTACTTTTTCTACTTTTTTCTCTTATTTCAGATGACATATGAA
This sequence comes from Pedionomus torquatus, assembly GCA_013398155.1. NCBI lineage: Eukaryota > Metazoa > Chordata > Aves > Charadriiformes > Pedionomidae > Pedionomus > Pedionomus torquatus. The sequence goes on from VZRU01009336.1 coordinate 277,285, forward strand.
TGATGTATATTGCAATTTTAAATAATCAAGGACTATGTGTAATTTTTTGTACCTTTTTTCTCTCAGTCTGCATTTGCTCTTTTAAATATTTATAAAGAAGCATGGAAATGTCAGTCAAGGTTGATAACTGATAATAATGATAAAGATGTTCTGAAGGCATTCCCAAAGACAGTTAAATAATAATTACAACAATTGCTATAAGATTTCTGACTGCTTTGGGACAACAATGAAATCTTTAAAAAATCATATTTTTAAAAAAACATTTCTAATGACAGATAGGAAGACTTGCCTGACTTATTGTCACATTAAGACAGAAAATTAGTTTGCAGTACACTGGCATAACAGACTACACTCAGCACTAACAATGTGGAAGACATGGAAACAGTGCTGTCTATGACTGAGATGTCTAAACTAAGTTGGGGAAGCTGAATGCTTTTGTTTCTTAAAAAGGATAACTACATAAGATTTTGGAAAAAAATCATAAAGAACTGCAACTTAATTGAACTCCAAACAAAGAAGTGAAAAAAGACAGATGAATCTATTTGAACTTGAGTAAGGCTATTTAGAAATTCCTTTATTACAAAATTGAATAATATAATTCATTGATAATTCTTTGAAACAAACTAACAGATATAAAGACGATACAAGGTATTTTATGCTCATGCTGGATGGCTTCATTATGCAACAGTATTTTAAACACCAGTTTTCTGGCAGACTTCTTTTTAATCCTGGGCTTAACACTTAAGGAGAAATAGAAGAACAAATTACCAAATGAAGGAAACTCTATGAAGTTGGCACTAATTCACCTCTGAATCTCTAAGCAGCTTCTCCAAGGATACCAATGTTATTGCTATAGTGCCAACAGAGTACAGCAGGGTAGGAAAACACAAGAGGAAAAAAAACGCAGATGAATTGCAACCTAAGTTTTTCAGAGGCTTCAAATTTGATAGAGAGACATCAGACAAGCCTACAAAGTCCTGGAAGTGTGCTCTCTCAAAATAAACATAGAGATTGAGCTGCTCACCCGCTCTGTAAGCGAGGTATTATCAACATGGTCAATGGAAACTAGGGAACAAATATTTTCTTCTTAAAGTAGATAAAACTACCTGTAAATGATCTATGGCTATTCCTCACAGAGGGAACTCATCAATAGTGAGAGGAATCTTTAAAGAGAATTACAGAAATGTTGGTATTTAGCTTCAGAACACCATGAAGGTACTTCACCTTCCTTTCCCAGTACTCATGTTATTCTGGATCACCAGACAATAAGAACATTGTGACACATGAAAATAACTGATGCACTATGCAGGCTTTTTTTAGAATTCAGGCACCATTCTATTTCATTCTTTCCTCCAGATAATGATTTAATACTGTCTTTTCTAGCCCTCCTTTGCAAAAGCTAGATGCACTTTTAATCTTGCTTAGCATTTTGATGCTGCCACCTTCCTTAATAAAACAATACCTAAAAAAAAAAGGAGGGTAAAATCATTCGTTTTTCACTTTTGCTTAGGTGAGCAGATCTAAAGATAGAAGTGAGACATCTTCTCACAATAATCTTAAATAGGAGTATTTGAAACAGATAAAATTGTTTAATAGTTCAATAACAATGCCAGAACTGCTTCCACAGTGACTCTGGAGCTTTATGCAGAAATTTGGTTGGAGTTTTAACAAATACAGAAAAGGGCTTCAGCTTTTTCTGTCTCTGTCTGTACTTTGGAAGCTTGGAAAAAATAAATTAAAAAAAAAATATCCCCATGGATTCCACCACATCAATGAGAACTGGCTGGGTTTCTGGTTAGTTATTTGCAAAAGGATATATACAATATCCTTTACTCTTTCTGCAATCCTTGTCATCCCTTATGACACAGGATGCAAAGATGATATTTTTGGCAGGTAAAACCTTCTACTTTCATTAAGGTTTGCTTTGTTTATTTCTATTAAAGCCACTTCAGTTTCAAAGCTTAAGGTCTGCTTTATATTAGCATTCTAAGAAATCAATACAGAGGTTTTCACAGACTTAGGACACAGCATTGGGATCTCTGCCTGAGGACCGAGATGCAAAATTGAAAGCTAAGTTTTGATTGATTTAATGAATTGTTACTTAGCAGCTCAGCTACGGTTACTGTCTATGCATCTGTTCTAACTTCAACTGTAGAGAAGAATATGTGCTTGCTTAAAGCACATTTTGGAGAATTAAAAGACAAGAGTATTTGTAACATCACCTGTTTAAACAAACCAGCTATTTTATATGCAGTATGATACATCTAGGTGGTGTGGTACAACTAGGTATTTATATGCTAGCCTTTCTGTAGATGCAATGATTGTGAATTTGATTCACTCTATTAAGAAATTGTTTATCTCCACAGCAGGGCATTTGTTGCTAAGTAACTGCCAACAGGCCATCGCTTCATCCCATCTTAGTGCTCCCTCTAGGTGCTTTAAGTGGTCACCAACATTATCCATAGCATGTTTTAAAGATTAAAACTAAATTGTGAATTTGATCATAACGATACCCCAGCAGAAGACAAAATCTATTTGATGCTCATCATTTTCAGCCTTCCCTGGAGACTGTTGTCAATCTTTTATCTTTTATTAAATACTACCTATTCTTTCCACGAAATGACTGCAACCATTACAAGGTAAAGTTTTGTTTCATTCAAACCCCAGAAAACACAGTATTAACAGAAATGATTCATTAACAGGACATGCTGTTTAGGTAACTAGTATCTGGCAGGTCAGTGGATGAGGCTCAGAGCTGAAACTTGCAGCATTCTTTCCTCCTTCAACTCCTCTATATACTCTGAACTCTCTACACGTTCAGAAGTAAGAGCAATCTGAATGACGATTCAGAAGTGAGGATTCTCACATCTCATATTCCCCTTTGGATACCAATGTTGGGTCACAGGGAGACGAGAATTTTGTGTTCTTTCCACTTATCATCAAGCAGTAAAGAAAAATGTGTCCCTTGGATTGTTTCAGCAGTCAGAAGAAATGACTTCTGACCCCAGTAAAAGATTTTATATTAGGAAAAAGAGGGGAGAGAACAAACAGATGGCTCAATGTCTCCTCCAAACGTTCCCTGTTGGGAAGCTATTTAACTTTTTCCCTAATCTCTTCAAAACTCAAAGACAAAGGGCCACTTTGAACACCTTATTTATTGCAGAAAGTTTTTTCAAACTCTTGTCACTGAATTTTTTCTATTATTTTTTTTAAATTAGCACAAGAATATCTTAGAAACCCAGAGCAGAAACCATGGCAACACTCAAGTTCATAAGAATCTGGAAATAATATGAAAACGTTTGGCCAAGTATCAGTAACTCTGTGACAAAAATGATTAGTTCTTTTTCTTCATACACCAGAAGAGGGACGAACAGAATTAATCATGATCAGATAGTCTAACAAGCAGCTAAAGCAATACAGTCTTTAGCATTAGTATAGTCAGCAGCAATTACAAAATAAAACCAAAATATATATGTGTTGTTTACAGTAATTTACCATTATTCTTACCTTGGACACTGGAGCCAAAACTCAAAGGACTCTCTGCAGAAGAAAAATACACTATTCTAAATGCCCAGAGGTCTCATGTTTGGGGAGAGACTTAAGCCATGGATACAGTTCAGGTACGATGAACAGAACAAACAATTGTAAAGCATCTAAGTTGCAATGACAATTCCTTGCAAAACCTATGACAATAGCTTTCATTGTCACTTCACTTTTGTGTACTGGAGTAGGATTTCTTCCTCCAAAAGCACAGAATGATTTCTGTGTAGAAGAAAAATCAAACTGTGGAAAACTAAAGTAATGATAGAAAGAAAAGATTAATACCAACCGATTATTTTTTAGAGGTATATTATTTTTAAAGGAGTCTGTAACTTGGATTGCTAGGTTCAAGTGTAATATCCTCATTTCTAATCATAGATGACATCCTTGTAGGTGTCAGACAAACTACTAGTAAACTTCAGTAACTTGTCAATAATGAGTCTATTTCAAATGCGCACACATTTGCTGAGAGAATGGTCACCTTGCCTCTGATTTATGATTTATCCTTGTCAGCTAGGAGTCCATGTGTTTTCTTGTTTTTATTAACCTACATATTAATGGAAGGAGAGATGTTCCTTCTTGGTTTGCTTTCCAAGCTATAGAGACTGGGGAGAGGGGGTGTGTCTGTGTGCAAAAAAAAAAGCTACTCCTGGACATTATTTCAAAGAAAAACTGAGGGAAAATAGTGGCCTAGAAACATTGTGGGGTTTAAAAATTTTTGAGTTTGTTCTCCTTCTTTTCAGGCTGATTTCATTGGTTGCCCTATAAATATTGTCTGAACTTCTGTATTTTTAAAATTCCAGCTAAATTTGAGTGTCATTCTTTAAAAGTTTGACCCAGTTCTCATCAACATAATTCAGAATTTGCTGCTTTGATCCATTTATACCCACTAAACCTTTTTCTGTATAAAAATTTGAACTGACAAAACACTCAGAAATTGAATGTAAAAAGCAGAATAGAGTAATAGATTGGTGTTGTGTTAAGAGAAAAAAAAAATGAAGATGTATTAAAAAAACTGATGACATTGATAAGGAAACTGCATCTTTCATATAGATCACAATAGATTTGTTTTACCTCGTGTGGCTAAGTCTTAGCAAGAATAAAACAAAGATACATTTTTTAAAGTATTTTCAAAAGAATTAATGTGAAACCCAACCTTCATGCCCATAGCAAGCTCATACACAGTGTTAACGATTTTAGACTCTTTTAACCTTCTATTTTTGTATTCTAGGCAGAACAATAGTTTTTATTGTACGAACTTTTGAATGAGCACTTAAATGAGCACTTTTAATCTATGGAAACATAGTTTACAGAAAAGGGCTTTATATCTAGTTTTATAGGTGGAAATATGATATACCAATACATAGCTAGAGACATAGCAAAGGCCTGGAGAAGGAAGTGCCTTTTCTGGTGATTTTCAGGTGCCAGTCTCAGTCACGAGAAGTAACCTCTGACTGATTCCTCCAAAGCTGCTGACTCTGGGTTGTGCTCCAGGTAAGCCTGTTGTCAGCTGACCCACATCCTTTATGATTATCTGGTTTCAAAAAGTAGAGATTCCAGGCCAAGTGAACAGAGAATGGACTACCACAGGCACAAAGGGGGACCAGCTGCATCTTGGCAGTCTTTCAAGAAGTCAGAGATTTAAGTGCAAATAACATCTACATCCATTTTGCAGACCAAATTTGTGTTCAATCAATGCACTGTCCTTCCAAATAGCTGCAAATGACTATGGGTTTTATAGTTATCAGTTAATGATAACATTTTAAGATCATGAGCTGCCTGTGAATTAAGATCTCTGTTCAAATATAGTCAAGGAAAGCAAATAAAACACTAGGTCACATTAGAAGCAGGATGCCCAATACAAGAAATCAGTACAATGCCACCCAGTATAATCAATTTTATGTCCTTTGCATGAAATACTGTTTGTTTCAGTTGCCATAACGACATAAAAATAACTTTGGAAATTCAGTGACAAGCAACAGTTTAGAGCATGGGGGAATAACAAAATACAAATGTATGAAATACTGAGCAGTACAGACAAGAGTGTATTATTTACCTGCTCTCATAACACAAGAAAAAAAAAATCACATCTAATTTAAAACTGCTAAAAGGATACACCTGACCACTCAGTAAATAACTAGCCAGCAGAACACTTTTACATCAGCTGTGACTCAGGTGAAAATAATTATCTATAGCTTCTGGTACAGTCTCTCCCAAGCAGCATATACCTTCATCAAACTCCAAAAGAAACAAACAAAAAAAAGAAATGGAACATGACACTTGGGGGATCTTAGTTCCATTCCACTGAGCTGTGTGAGAAAGCACTAACGTCATGGTCACAGAGCTTCCACTTGTTCTGGTTGTCCTCCAAGGCGGGAAGCTGAGCATCTCTTTCAAATCCTTCTTTGCTGTACCTGATTCAAAGAGGGAATCTGAAGTCGCATTTCCCCATATAACTGTACAGCACCTTAGAAATCATGGAACCAGTAACTTTCCCGAGTTTGTATCTCCCAGTGTTTCCTGCTAAAAAGATTGAGCTGGCCTGAGATTCAGCTATAAGAATGCTGTTAAGATTGCAGCCCCTCTTTTCACTCTAGAGTTTGGTATTCCAGTATCTTCTAAGAACATGGTTTGTGCTTTACTCCTTTCTTTGGCATTTCTTTCCTGCTGGCTTCTGCAAAATCCTTTTGTGCTTTTCCTAAGGCACCTGGGTAATTAACTAAGAACTAAAAAACTCTTCAAGGCAGAGCACCTCTGTACTTCTGTGGATTTAGGTCAACTCATTTACAAAGCACTTAGTGTGCATTGATAAGAAAACCAAGAAATCCCATTTCTTCAGTGGTGGTTACACAGAGCTCACAGGAGAAGCTAAAGACCATTCTACTTAAGTAGATGAATAATCCATGGCAAACAGAGTCTCTAACATGATATTTCAAGGACGCTTTCCAGTTTCAAAGCACAATTATTATTTTAATTTTGACAGTGCTTTTTCTGTGATATAGTTCTGCTGAAAGCTGCTTTTCTCTACTGCACTGTTCACTGTAATAGAGGTCTGGACTTTTACTACACAGTCTGATTGCAGAGTCTCCAACCAATAGCTCATGGAGAGTGTTTGCCTGCAAAATCCCTGCAAAAAGTAACACTGCATTGAGTTACAGGGAAAGAAAAAGCTAAAACCATGATCTGTAGGGAGCGCAGCATTTAGAACAAGATTGCCACTGCTATATTACTTAATGTTTTCAAGCCCATGAAGATTTGAAATCTACAGATCAGGGTAGGCTGGGCTCTCAGGGATTCATTGTTTTAATTAGAAATAACTAGGAAAACTAATTTGAATACATAATTTCCTAATTAAAATGTAATCTAGTTAATAAAAAATTCAACTTACTGTTTGGTTTATATGCTATTTTAATATGTTTATCACATTTACTTGGGGAGGAACACATTATCTCTGCACAAAGTATGAAACTAAAAAAAAAGTTAAATAAGAAACAGAAAAAAATACTAACAAATTGACTATATAGATGTAAGTTTTACTGTGTTCACACACTGAAACATTTCAATGAATGAAGCACAGTGTATTGAAAGCAAGATTTTCCTCTCTTTGGACTGAAAATGCTAACACTAAAGGTTCTAGGCATGCGCCTAATTTTATTTCTGGGGCTAACCCAAATACTGGCCTTGAAAATATAAGTTATCTGCAAAACAAACAATGAAAGACAACAAATGAAGAGCAGGTATTTTATGCTTGGGAAGGACAATGCAAATAGTCCAGAAATGTCTTTAGTTTTTGTTAGATTACAATTTAGGTATTAGAATAGTGGACTGAAAGAGTTTTCAGATGCATATTGATGTAATAAATAACTTCTGAAGAAAAATGATGAAGCAAAGAGTTTCACCCAAATTGAACCTAAGATCATAACACATTTATCTGCTAACATTACTCTGGAGGATGTATGCATGTGCTGGATGATACCCTTTGTTCAGTGTTTCAGATGGTTACATTTTAAGCTCCATTTTAAGACACTTTTCCCTTCAGTCCTGCAACTGAATGTCCTGGAATCCTGGACCATTACAGATTTATGTTACTGTTGAATTATTTGAGAGAGCAGGAAATATGCCTAGTCATATTGGCAATGCAAACAGCTAATAAACTCTTCAAAAAGGCTCTGGACAACCATTTAAAACAAAAGAATTCTGTTCATCTTCAGTTAACAGCCTGCTAAATGAGACCATGATCTCCAAATGCCTGTTCCTCAGCACTGTCAGGACAGTAGCTGCAAACTGCAAATGAACAACTGCTGCAGCTCAAGATATGCTGCAGCTCACTCCTGGGTTCTTGTAAAGCCTTAACTGGCTTTCATGATGAGTATGCTCAGGAAGGATATGAATTGAGGTATTTAAAACACAAGAGCCTCCTGATCATTCAAAATCAGCTCTGTAGTAAGGGTATAGTTTCTTGCAACGCATTACCAGTTCACAATTGTGAAAAAGGTTATGAAGGCAGTAGAGGTTTAAAGTTGTTCTTTCCCTTGCAAAGCCCAGTAATTAGCTAGACTGATTTTGGCTAGGATTTAGTTAAATTTCTTCAGAATAGCATCAGGCTACATTTTGGATTTGTGATGGAAAAAAGTTGATAACACAGGCATGCTTCAGTTCTTGCTGAGCAGTGCTTACACAGCATCGAGGCCTTTCCTGTTTCTCACACTGCTCCACCAGCGAGTAAGCTGGGGGTGCACAGGAAGGGACCAGAGGGGACACAGCTGGGACAGCTGACCCCAACTGACCAAAGCGATATTCCTGACCATATGATGTCATCCTCAGCAATAAAATCTGAGGAAAGGAGGAGGAAGAGGGAGCTATATAGAGTTATGGTATTTTTTCCCCATCTAACTGTTACATGTGATGGAGCCCTGCTCGCTGGGAGATGACTGAATACCTGGCTGCTGATAAGAAATTCATTCTCTGCTTCCTATTTTGCTTTGCTTGCATGTGAAGCTTTTGCTTTACCTATTAAGCTGTCTTTATCTCAACCCATGGTTTTTTGGACTTTTACCTGAGTTCTCTCCCCAGTCCTGCTGGTGGAGGGTGAGAAAGCAGCTGTGTGGGGCTGAGCTGCCTAAAGGCTCAAACCATGACATGAGCATGCTTTGAACTCGAGCACCAGAACCTTGAAACTAACTTTATTTTTAAAGACATCCCAGTTTCCACTAAGAGGTGCAGAATTAACCATAAAATGGATATGCTTAATCCAAAGACTGCAAAAATCCTGACAGGTGTCCTCAACGACTTTTTCCCAAAATTTTAACTCTATTTCAAGCCTCTAGCAGAACTTAGCCAGAACCATTGAGCCATACTCACCTGGGACTGAAGCTCATGCAAGGTTAAAAACATGCATAAGCATCCACATATGAATCTACGTAGCCTTACACAGCAAGCCCTTCTCTCAATGACACATATGTTGCAAGACAAAGGTATACCACTGGGACCCTCTTGGTATACAAAGGTATACCTGCTTGGACCACAAACATAAGGAGTTCCAAGTCAGAGGAAGGGTGAACTATACCCCAACATCTTATCTCAAACAATACTCGCAGTTGAAAGCCTATGAAGTGCAAAAAGGCACATATAATCAATAGATTCCTTTTCTGCAGCTTTGTCCCATGTAAATTTTTAGTTTCTATTAAAACCTATATTAATCAGCACGAGCACTCCAGCACAACACTAGAAGCAGCTTCAAGTTCAACCACAAGGTGTTAAGTTCTTGCTACTTCCAAACTTCAGTCAGTCTAGGGAGTCCCACCAAAAACATGAAAAAAAAAAAAAAGATTCTGTTCAATCTATATTCTCCAAACTACTGCTGTAGCCTAAACCTTAAGAATTCTTACCTGAGGAACACATGCTGGCAGTGGATAAAACCTCAGTCACAAGCCTTGGCTAAATCCTTATCCTAGGTATATGGGAATTCAAATGTGAATAAGCAATACCACTATTTTTTCTCTTCTTACTGTCCCCAGCCTTTAATATTAAAAACAAACATTAGGTAATCCTAGGTTTTGGTGCAGGAATCCACTGTACAACAGCAGTGCAGCAACCTGCTGCTCTTTGCAATCAGGCACACAGCTAAACTTAAAACATTTATTCCAGGCAGTCCAGGCTTCAGCCTGTCTCTGTAGGTCTTTAAGGATCCATCAGCATTAAATAGTGCTCTAAGTTACTTCCCTTCCTAAAAAGAACTCCAGCACTGCTCTGACCTTCCCCTATACGTTGATGACCTCTCCCTGTGCCACTATTATCCCCAAATAACATGCCGCTATTGACACTGACTATTAATTCCTCACTTTTGTCCCTAATAACCCAAACCCTGATTCACATAGGTGCTGATGACTCAAGTTTAATTCAGAAGATTGGGCTTGATGGTACAAAGCTTCATCAAATTAATTTAAAAAGCATTTTGATTCACTATCCTTTATTACTAGCCAGAATCTCTTTTCAGTGCCGACAAAGACATCAATTGCTCTTCACTATAGCTGTTGAAACCTGGGAAAGATCAGATTCTCAGTAGCCTCTAATGGTGCAATTAAGAAAAGCTATAAGGACAACATTTCTTTTGAGCTCTTCAGCCTGTCATCTCTAGCAACTGCATAGCTCCTGAAGGGAATTGCTACCTAATTAGAAAGCAGTAATGAAGATAGACCCAATGGAGCATCCTGCAGAGACCCACGTTAAGTCTGACTTAGCAAGTCCAGAGGAATTTTCCCACCTTCTCCATATGCTTCTGAGGTACCACTGCAGCATCACAATATATTCACCAATAATCCCCGTTGATTTTCCACAGCGCAGATGTACTGTGCTGACTATAGCAAGCATTTACAGGGGAAAAAGAAGCCAAATAAGCCTGATCTCACTAGAAATCAAGCAAAGAAATTTTAAGGTGGTCAAAACATATCGCCCAGATGTTTGTACACATTATCCTCAGAGGGCTCCTGCAATAAATTTATCTATAAGAGCTGACATTATAAGACTGTAATTCTTTGTACTAAGCATTCACAACTCTCAGGATATTTTTAAAAGTTATTTCAAAAAGCTATTGCCTTTGGTTGTTTTGGGTTTTTTTTTGTTTGTTTGTTTTGTTGTTTTTTTGTTTTTTTTTTTAATACTACTGATATTTCTATTCAGTATTTCAATCATTAGAAACACAGAAAAAGTATTTAGAACACAGAAAACAGTATTTATAATCAGAGACAATATTGAACAAAAGTACAAGAATGTTTGGGGTTTTTTTATATTTTTATCCCTGCAACTGCAAGTTGTGTTCAAAAAGAAAACAGACATGCTCAGGGAAAACCTACCTCGCAATTTCCACCAGATACTAAACTGACATGACAATGTTTCCTTAGGCAACCAGCAAACATCTATTCCTCTTTCTGATAAAGGGATAATAACATCACTTAGGTTCTCATAGACTCACAGAAAATTTGTATGCTAGAAGTTGTCTCTTTCTTGCAAACACACTGAACAAGCTCAGTAAAAGAATAAATGTAAATACATGTCAAGGAGACAGTTAATAAGTATTCGCCATATCTCTAATGAACACAGCTCCAATATTACACTGCATGTGTAGAATTTCTTCCAATCTCCACAACCCAGTAAAAAAAGATTTGGTACACTGCCTTTGATAAAACATTTATGATCATTAGCAACATTTGCCTATTATGAGGAGAAAATCATTAGCTGAGGGAACAGAGCAATTTCTGTGGCAAACACAGGGATTGCCAACAAAAAAGAAGACTAAATCATAGGGTTACACAGTACAGTTGTTTTATCACAACATACAGCAATTTTTCCTCAACAATTCTATTTATTAAAAGCAGCAGCCTTAATTATTCTCTACCAGAGTAGACTCCTGCAGCATCAACTCAGTACTCTGATTTTTCTTGAAAACCATGATACGGATCCAGCCATAAATCAGAAAATTGAACATTCTCTGCATTGAGGGCTAGAATTGTACATTCTAGTAAATGAATGAAATTTGCATCTTCTTCTCATGGACATGCAGATACAAAATATCTTCTCTGTAGTATAGATATCCCTTACTACACCCTATCTTTCCATTTCCAATTGAAGAAATAACACGCTGATCTGTCTTTGCATCCCTGTCATTCTGACATCACAAATCCTACGACAAAGGGGAAAGTGCTCTAGAAGTAATGTTGAAAATTGAAAACTGAAACATAGCTTCCATTTTGCATAAATCACCATCTCTATTTCCAAGTTTTGGCCATAAGCCTGATCCAAAAAAAAAGCTCTCTGTAGACTTTAGCAGACTGTAGCTCAAAACTGCTTAGTTGCTCATTCTTTCCATAGGAAGTCACAGAATCACAGAACGATATGGGGATTTGAAGGGACCTCTGGAGATCATCTAGTTCAACCCTCCTGCCAAAACAGATCCTCCTAGAGCAGGTTGCACAGGAACTTGCAGCAGTCTCCAATGTGGAGCGTGTACACAAGGAAGAAAGTATTAGATCTTCAGTGATACGTGTGTAAATAAATAAATATATGTGTACTGGGACCATGTGCTCAAAAATTTTCTGCTGATAGGAGTGCACAATCAAAAAGTTTGGAGACCACTGGTATATAATATGACAAAAAAAAATAAAACAGAAAAAATTTTTTTGAATGTTTCCATCCTTTCATAGGGACTAGGAATGCTAAAATACCTTTTTGATATTGGGTTTGGGGTATAAATTCCAGTACATCTGGGAAAGAAGGGCAAGTACAAAGAAAGGTTATTCAAGGTGTCAAAAGTGTTCTCAAGGGTAACTTTTTAGCTCCACCATGTTCAGCTCCCAACTATAAACAGTTTACACATTCAGCAAAACCAGATCTTTAACTAGAGAGTACTAGGATGTGTGTGGTTTTCAGTAGGATGAAGATCTTACTGCACCTAATCACTGAAATAGCTTCAAAAGCACTTACAGCTTACAGAGTAAAACAATATGATTAAGCATATAGCAAGTACTGAATTCATGTTTTCAAAGATTTTGTAGCACCATTCTCTACTGTTTTATGAGAAAAAGGGGCTACTTTTTTTCTGTAAAATGTTTGTTTCAAGGCAGAAAATTATTTATGCAAAAGTTTAGAATAAGTTGTCACAGCTTTCCTTGATTTAAATTCATTACCTACAACTCAGCAGATGCTGAAATTAAATCTTTCCTGACAACTTAAAGAAGGTTTATCAAGTCATTTGCTGAACTTGGCAAGACATACATTGTCCTAAAACAACAGGTTTTTATCCATCTATCCAAAAGGCCTTAGTAATATTTCAGAATGATTAAAAATAAGCAGGAATAGGTTAGTCGGGAGATTTGTAACAGAGTTGGTGTAGCTTTAGATTTGTTTGTGTCACAAACTTTCCCTTTTCCATTTTTACATTACCAGTATTTATGATAAAATATATTAATATAAATGTTAAATACTAAAAACACAGAGGTAATTTTATACACTAAAAGCTGTTCCATCAAATACATTGGAGATATTTGTTGTTTTTTGGTTGTGTTTTTTTAAGAGGTCACTTCATCTCTTCCTATGCCTGAATATCATCCAGGTGAGTAAGATGTCATATGGAAATGGATACAAGCACATCCACTGAAACATCTAGAAACTCAATGCTGAGACTTACTCCTGTTTGCAAGGTCACTCAGTGTAACAATGGCAGAGCAGAAAAAAAAAAACAAAACCAAAAACAAACAAAAGACATGCTACAGTTTAAAGTTATAGGCTAAATAAAAATAAAATAAAATAAAAATACAAGCTATATATTCTGTGTTACAAAAGGTTCTGCATTATAATCAGGTTATTCTAACAGTTTCTTCCGTATTCTAGTAACATAAATCAAAGCCACCATTCAAACTTCAAACTTCACTTAGTGAAGTGAGTAAATACTCCTGTGGTCTGATACATAGTTAACACTAAATTAACATTGGCATTTGCTAGACTTCAGTTCCACTGCAATTAACTGCTAACTTCAGAGCAAGAGATAAATCCTGTCTCCTGTTCTTTAGGTCCAATGTGAGATTTCTACTATTGCATTTCAGAGGTGTTTCAGTAAACCTTAATACCATCCAAACAGTTTGTAATTAAGTATTATCTACTCTCAACTTGACACTGGGAAAATGCTTTTCTAATCTCAAATATCCATTGTAGTCTCATTTAGTCAAGCTTAAAGTACTGATGTACTAAATAAAAAGACAGATACTGCTCTGGTATAATCCAGTACAAATAACTCATTTAATAAGAATGACTCTTTTACAGGTTATTACGTACAGTATCAGATATAATTAATGATTTCACCATATAAAAAGTATATATTTTTAGACTCTCCAAAACAAGGTATATCTTAATATAATGGAACAAATAAAAAATTCTCACACTATAAGAATGCCTACTAGGCAACAAAACCTGAAATACTGGGAAAATTCTAGATGACAGCCCATTTAGTTTCACATACACTGGAAAGTAAGAAAATACTTTTTTGCTAACAGTGCTAAAACATTAAAGTGTCCCTGACGGCTTAGGTAACATAAGAAAAAAAACAAAACAAAACAAAACTGCTTGAAGTAGTAAATATGGGGGGCTACAGCCAAAACATATAAACAAATGATGTCACTAAGCAAAGGGTTGCAGTGAAGAGAAGGGATGAATTAGAGATACTGGCTATTGGCCACAACAGAAAAGTTACCAAAATGGGAATCAAGGTGTGAAACACTAAATAACACATACGAAAAAGTATGAAAATATGAAATAAGAAACTATTTTGTAGCAAAGGTTGGGCAACTGGATGTGAAATGAGAATGAAGGAACATTTGAAGATTGATCAAGAGGGAAATAAGTGATACACCTGACACCTTTATTTAAGGCAAGAGAAGGGCATGAGTGTACACATCAATACCTCTTTCATCTGAGGTATATGAAAGGAATACCACCAGTGCCATGCATGCAGGCTTGTCTACTTTAAGACAAGAAAGATACTAAAAATATAGAAATAGAACTTGCAAGTCAAAATAGCAGCAGTGAAAAAAAAAGTCAATGTTTTCCATTTATTTATTTGCCTTGTAGGAAGAAATCTACATTTTCACAGAAATATACAACTTCACACTACATACCTAGCAAATAGCGAACCATTTAAAAATATGTCAAGAGATAGGACTTATGCAGAAACATGAAACAAATTAATAGGAAGATCAGGGGGCTTTTTTATACTTAATTTCTTCAGATTCATTGAAACACAAAGCAAGCCTTTGAGGCATGAGGAATTGTGCTTCCCTGCTGTAAACAAAACTTATGTCTTATGAAAGTTGTTAACCATTCTGCCCTGAAAACTTCAGCTAACTTAGTTTCTCTACCAGATGAAAGCGGAGGATGTGCATTCACTGAACGGCATGGGTTGGAAGGGACCTACAACCAGTCCAATCCCCAGCCAAAGCAGCTTCCCCGAGAGCAGGTTGGACAGGAACACATGCAGGCAGGTTTTGAATGTCTACAGAGAAGGAGGCTCCACAGCCTCTCTGGGCAGCCTGTTCCAGTGCTCTGTCATCCAGAAAGTAAAGTTTTTCTTTATCCTCCAAATATATTGTCCTGATTCACAACTTTGAGGTTCTTTTAAACCGGCCAGTGCTGCTCCTCACATACAGAAACAGCCGTGTCACAAAACCAACAACCTACATGCCACGATCTCCTCCTTCCTACTGCTCTCCTCCAGGGCCAAGGTGCCCTGTCTGCTAGAGACGAGCTACACGCAACATTGCTTTGGCAGGATGACACCCCTGGAGAGGTCCATAAGAAATACCCTAGGAGGGAAGAAAGTACAACTTCCACACTGAGCTGGACACCCAGTTTAAACCAAAGGAAACAATCACCAACCCCCTCCTCGCCCGTCGAAGCCACTTTTCATTGAGGATTCATTTGAGCACGTAAAGTTTCTCAGCACAAGTTAGCTGCCGCACGGGAGGAGCGGGCGAGCATCTCCTCTGCACCTACCTGCAGGCCGGGCCGGCCCCGAGCAGGCTGCCTCCCAGCGGGGAGGAGGGCGGCACACGGCCAACAACGGGACCCCCACCGGCCACAACGGTCGCCCGGCCAGGAAGCCCCGGGGCAACCTCCCAGGGGGGCCCGGGAGCGGCCGCAGCAGCCCCGGCGGTACACACCGCTGTGCGGAGCCAACCCTTCTCCCGCGCCCCTCCCTCCCTCCCGGGGCTCCTTACTCTTTGGAGGAAGCTCCCAGCGGCCCGGAGCCGGTGTGGCTGCCGGGCTCCCTCTTCTTGTTCCCCTTGGCGGCCATGGCTGCGGGTCGCCTCGCGTCCTCCGCGTTGCCGGGCGACCCGGACCGCCGAAGGTAGCGGGTCCAGCGCCGCCCCGCGGTCCAGGGAGTCTGGGGCCAGCCTTTCCCCGGCATCGCCTTCGTCCCGCCGTGCCCCGCCGCTGCGAAGCCCGACAGGAGACGCCCCGGCAGGTGCCACCCGCGAGGGGACCTACCCGTGCCTGTCCCCGCCCCGGGCAGGGGCACAGCAGCGACGCGCCCCTCGCCGCCGCCTCCCGACCCAGGAACACACAACCGGGGGGGAAACGCCTCTGGCTTTGAAGGGGGATGAAATGCCGTTTTCTGAGAGTTATGCAGTCGCCTCGAACGTCTTTCTAAACGTAGTAATTCAGAAAAAAGCTAGAGACATTTTAAAAGTGCATTTCAGTTAGAAATACTCTAGTTCCGTGACTAAGTTTTTGTAGAGAGCTACAGTAAAAACTACCAATTTGAAATGCACCAGTACATATGAACCACCTGAGAAGGAAGAGAAAGGAAAAAGAAAAGAAAAGAAAAGAAAAGAAAAGAAAAGAAAGAAAAGAAAAGAGAAAAACAAACAAAAAACCCACCAAAAAGTCCTCCTCCAGCCTGGAGACATTTTAGAGCTCCTATCTGCAATCATTTATTTTCTTTTCTCATCTCATAACGATGCAAACAATTAATTCCCAATATGAAGCTTATGATTACCAAACCACCAAGGTCAGAAAACCTGACATTAATAAGCTGCTTTTGAACTCAGCAGACAGTTGATTTCAACTAAACTAAGCAAACTTTTTTCTGATATGTTCCAGAGATTATATTACTGTCATCAACAACTCCTAACTCTTAACCCATCTGCAAATTCCAGGTGTGTAGTGCATGATGAGAAATCCATGATAAAACAGAACATACTTGTTCACTTATTTAAGCTAAGTCTTTTTGAAATATGGCATGAGTAGATCAAAAGATACAAGGAAAAATATGCAGATGTTGCTACATCTAGAGGCCTATTTTAGACAAACATCAGATCCTGATTTATATCAAGTTGACAGAAGGCCAGATACATACTTTTAAATTTCAAATGGAAAATTCTTCCACATCTTTGCATTTTCTTCAGCATTATGTCCAACAGCATCCATTTTAAATAAGGCACCTTGGGAAAATTCTCACTTGAGAACCAAGCAAACATTTGAGTTTTATTTATATATTTATTTTTCAAACTGAGCAGCTGGTCTCTCTCCAGACCATTCTGCTATCCAATACTGATCAGGGNTCTCATAACGATGCAAACAATTAATTCCCAATATGAAGCTTATGATACCAAACCACCAAAGGTCAGTAAACCTGACATTAATAAGCTGCTTTTGAACTCAGCAGACAGTTGATTTCAACTAAACTAAGCAAACTTTTTCTGATATGTTCCAGAGATTATATTACTGTCATCAACAACTCCTAACTCTTAACCCATCTGCAAATTCCAGGTGTGTAGTGCATGATGAGAAATCCATGATAAAACAGAACATACTTGTTCACTTATTTAAGCTAAGTCTTTTTGAAATATAAAAATCCATGGAAGAGAATTTGTCAAGTCACACAGAGATTCCAGAACAAGACAGGTAAAAGGAAACATATGCAGATGTTGCTACATCTAGAGGCCTATTTTAGACAAACATCAGATCCTGATTTATATCAAGTTGACAGAAGGCCAGATACATACTTTTAAATTTCAAATGGAAAATTCTTCCACATCTTTGCATTTTCTTCAGCATTATGTCCAACAGCATCCATTTTAAATAAGGCACCTTGGGAAAATTCTCACTTGAGAACCAAGCAAACATTTGAGTTTTATTTATATATTTATTTTTCAAACTGAGCAGCTGGTCTCTCTCCAGACCATTCTGCTATCCAATATTGATCAGGGTATGGAGACAAATCATAGCAGATGCAGAAGGGAGTCCAAAGAGCTGGATACTACTTCAAGTGCTGGTACAGGGCTGTTGACCTCCACACCATACTGGTTGCTGAAACATACTTACAGACTGAGGCTGGAACTTACAGGACAGAGTTTATGACCCTGGACACAAATAAAACCACCTCAGATAGTCTGAGGTGTTTTCAGTGTATTCCTCTGAATCCCTTTTGTTTTCTTATCCCCCACTCACTGGGCAGAGAAAGTACTGTAGAAAAGCATCTGTGAAACACAGGGACAAGAAGCATCCTTCAAAGATGGCCACTGAGGTTTACAGCACCCCTGAAAATATAATTCTTGTGATACAATTATGTGAAACACAACCCAAAAGTAACTTAAACTTGAGTGCCTCTGTCTGGAGAACGTGGTAAAGGAAGGACAGAAATCAGAAAAAAAAAACATTTGTAAGCTACAGAGCCTTTATTCTTTGCTTGTTAAATGGTAGCTGCTCCACATGAGGTTCAAAAGGCACCTTTTACCATAAAATTCCACAATATGTTTGTCTGCAAAGAGTGATGGTATTAAAACCACATACAGAGGTCCTTTGGAAGGAAGAAAAGATCTCATTTCACATCTGTGAAGTTACATCTTTTTATTTACCCAATAACTTAATTTAGAATTCTATAACCTAATAGCAGTGACAAGGGCAGCTTGCTTGGAAAGAGAAGATAATTTGAATTTTTAAAAGGATGGTTTTCTAACTGGCAAAGAATCTGTAAGGTCAAATCAACTGTTTCACTGGACTACCGTCTCAAACCATGAAATATATCTGACAGACACTCCCTGAAGGGAAAAGTTGTTAGGGTAGAGGCAGCCTGACAGCTGGAAAATGTGAAATAAATATACAAGACAATAAAACAAGGGGAATGGTGCAGTTGTATGTTAGGAATCCACTGGGATGTAGCTAAACAGACACTGAGATAACAGGTACTGATTAACGATGGATGGGTAACATTCTGGTCACCGTTCTTCTAAGACACCATTTAAAATACTGGCTTTTTTTTTTTTTTATGTTTTTTTTTCCTTAAGGAGAACAGCACACACAAGTCATTTACAGGAAAATAGCCTGCAAAGCACAGAGATTCCAGAACAAGACAGGTAAAAGTTCTCACTTTAAGAAGAGAAGGCCTATGAACGTGGTATGGGGTGAATCTTAATGTGTAGAAATATCTGATGGGGAGACTAAAGACACTCTGATTTTTCTCAGACATGCCCAGTGATAGAAATAGAGACAAAGTGAAAATTTAAATACAGGAAATTCGACTCTAAAAATATTTTATTTTTTTTTTTCTTCAAATTACAGCAAGGGAATCAAACACTGGAACAGGTTTTGCAACCAGACTGTGGAATTTCAATCGAGCTGACATAGCCACGAGCAGCCTCCTAAAGCTGACTGCTCTGAGTTGAGGTGTTGGATTAGATGACCTCCCGAGGCTCCTTTCCAACCTCACCCACTCTATGATTCTAGGAAGTTTTCCATGGGAAAAGGTTTTAAGCTAGATACAAAAGCTTGTATAAGAACAGATGCTGTATCTTCAAGGATGAAGTTGCCACAAAGTTAGATAGGGCATGAAAGGGAGGTAAAATGGATTTATTATTATTTTTGGAGACTTTTTCTTATATTTCTTTTATCAAAGGATAGGAAAAGTTAGCTTTGAAATAATACATTTAACAGAGTGTGAGCGGAGATTGGCAAAGCCTGAGAAAAAGGAAACCCCTGCAGTGGGTGATAAAGCTTGGGAGGAGCAGCCTGTGCACAGAATCTGCTGCTGAGGTGATTTATGGGACAGGGAACTGAACTTCAGCAAAACCATCCTTGAACAGGCAGACTGAAACTATTCGCAATCAGCTGTATTCTGTTACCTCTTACATCAGCCTGAGGTTAGGGAGCAAAGTGGGGAAATGGATTATATTAATATCTTGGGTAAACCGATGGAGTAAGACAAGGTAAGGGAAGAAAATTGCAACCAGGTGCATAACAGAAAAGAGTCTTCTAAGCACAAGAAATTCTGCCCACTGTCATTTCAAAGATTTCATGTGGTACTGTGTCTCATCTGATCATGCCAAAGACATGTCTTTCCTTGTGCTCTACCATCCCTGAATTTGAGATGTACTACAAAGGATTCTGATGAACCCCAGCTGTGCTACTACTTCCACTTATCTTTTGTTAACCTCTTTCATTGCAAGAACACCTTTTGATCACATCATCATGATTCAGCTTCATTTTAGAGAAAGACAGACCCAATATATTCAGTAAAATATTCAGTAGTATTACCAAGTCCCACAGGCACATGTTTAAAGTTAAGATAAAGTATTCTTGTGAACTGGTTCCCACCACAGCTTTGATCCCTTCTCTCCTTAAATATTGAGGAAATACTGTAGGCAGCAGCAGCAAATTAAAGTAGCTTGGAGAACTGGGCAGTGCCATTGCCTTTCTTTTGTAAATTTACATTTGATGATTCATAACAAGAGTCCTTATGTCAAAATGAAAGACTTCCTGGCTTTGGTTCTGTGTGAAAACCCATAACTGAAGTTTGGATTTGAGGGTAACTGTGGTACTGTAGATATTAGAATTGTTAAGAAATAGGGATACTGACAGAGGAAGTAGTAATACATCTTAATAAAATTCTAAATCTTTAGCTAAAGGATATGATGAATTTTGATTGTAGCCTGAGAAAGGTATTTCTGTTTTTAAAATGAGAATATCTCAATGCAGTGTTGACTATCGAGCTGTAGAGACTGCTAAATTTCTTAGTGCACCATTTAAACTTTACTACTTTGTTATTTACCAATAAGGGTGTAACTGTTTTGCAGGAGATTTAAAAAGTTAACTCTCATTGTAATTCAGGGCGTGCTGCAGGTCATAGCAAATCCCTTTTAACAGTGATAAACTTCATTGCAGTTTTAATTGTGGTTTCAGGCTAAAACCTGTATTATTTTAAAACTTCAAAATAGAAGATTACTAGATAAATATGTTGTAATATAATGTGATTAGCATTCTTCAAGAAAAGTCAGAAACAAGACCATAAATAGACAGAGGTAAGAGGTCTTCAAACTTCTTTTTCCGATCTAGCAAGTAAAAAAAATTAAATTCTCTAAATAATAAAAAAAAACCCTAAACCCAACACAATTGCAATACAATTGACATTCTCTAACTTCTAAAACACAAGAAAATACCAAAAGTTATTATGACACTTGTGCCATGATGTATGACACAAGTGTCGTTATAACCACTTGATGCCATCCAGATGGCCAATCTAACAGAAAGCCCTCACTTTCTAAAGCTACTATTTAAACTACTAATTACTAGAAGGCAGAGATTTTGGGTTCCCTGAGGCAAAGCACAGTTAAAAAAACCCAAGTAATTATTTACGTTTTAAGCAAAGTAGTTTGCCTGTATGAAAATATCCAGTAGTAGCATTAGCACTTCAACCAGGCAGATGCTGTCCAGCAAAGAGAGCCTGGCAGTAATCTTTGTGCACAATACAACTATTTCAATGTTGTGCTGTAGTGAATACATACCAACTGAGTATAAAATCATGTTTGAGGCACAGTAATTTAAAGTTAATACTAAGCTTATCTTGGTGGGGCAGAAATTTTGCTACATCAATGCTGAGAAAAGCACTGTCAACATAATTAAAATTCACTCATTATAACCAAAGATGCTTCACTGTACTACAAATGGATAATGCAACCCACATACTATACTACAGAACCTTCAATATCACAGTCTAAAGGACATTTTCGAAATACAGAAGTTAAAAAATAAACTCATCTGAATGTGAGAGGCTAAAAGTTCATCATTCTGGATGGATCCTATATACTACATGCTCTACCAGGAAGGGCAGAGGAGTTTAGAAGCAGAGATAGCAGGATGCTGATGCAATCTTTGACCTTCAGGGAGCTAAGACCTTCCCAACGTGAAGAGCAAAATGTTTCACCATTGAATACCATAGTTTTACTGCATATGTTTCTTTTTTAACTATATCCTTATATCACCACATATCCGATGGTTACTCGGGCACTGAGTCTGTGAGAATTATTCAAACTATTTCCCAGTGATTAATCACTACATATGAACAAGGATTTGTTCAATTTAAGGAGGCTGAATGCTACTACAACTCGATAGGTCTGGCACAAAATATAAACAAGCAGAACTCTGGAGCTTGGAATAGCTCGTATTTTTCTACTACTGCAGCTAAGGTACACCTGAAAAATCACATACTGAAAGATCACTAGTTGCTTTAACTCCTTTCTAATTTTCTCAGCAATTGTAATGCCCCATTTAAGCTTTTAAATGAATAGAGGCTGACTTGCATGGGTTGCATGTTTACAAACCAGAATACTATATGCCATCTCCAGCCTTTACAAAAGCAGTTGATGGAAGCATGCCAAGAAAGATTTTACCAAGGCACTGATTTTTATCAAGTTTCTCTTCTCAAAACTGTTCTCTTAAATATAGGGACTAAGCAGTCAGGTACTTGCTCATTCAAGATCAACATATTTCAGATTGCAAAACAAAATGAAATAAAATAGCACAGGACCTCTGTTCATCTGATTGAATTGAATCATCACTTTATTACACATTATGTACATGTAAAACAATGATGTTTGACACTCTTTGCTCACATATTAGCCTGAAGCTAAGTTGGGTAATTGGGTCTGCCTAAATTTCCACATCTCTTTCCAAATAAAAGTTTTTGGGTTAATTAGGACAGAGCTTCATGACTAGTTTGAGCTAAACACTTCTCCACAAACTATAGTCTCATTCTCCTCTACCAGGGAGATGTTCCCATTCCCTTCCTCAGGCTAAAAAGCCAATCTTTTCTTAGTTTTCACCTTCCGGCTGGATCAGATTTCCTGATCCACCACACTACTCTCAAATATAGTAACACACCCTTCAGGGAACAGGAGTATAAAATACAGTTTGCAGCATGAGGGAAGACTAACCATCTGTTAAAACTCACTTTTCCCCCAGAAAGGTGAATTTAAGAAACAAAACAAACAAAAAAACCTCCATCTTGCAGGTAGAAGTCAAATTGCTTTTTCTGTTACTAGAACTTCAGAAATACCAAAACCTACTCTGTAATACAGTCTGCATAGTCACTTTAAAGCTTTAGGTTTTTATTTTAGTAGATCATAGTTCCTGAACCTCACTCTGTCTCAGCTTCTCCAGTCAGTGACAAGCTCCCCCCC
>VZRU01009336.1:300682-324421 GCA_013398155.1 Pedionomus torquatus
AACCAAAAAAAAAAACCCAACAAACAATCCACACCCTCCACTGCCAGTTTCTCCAGCCTTCTGTACCATACCAGACAGACTCAAGAATTTCTTTTTTTGCTTATTAGTGACAAACTTCATGTTATATTACATAAGTGTAGTAAACTTTGTAGTTGAAACCAAATGACCATGAAATTGCATCTTGTTTGACTAGTCATCAGCATTTATCATATTTTGATCTGGTCAAGAAGTGTTAAATAAATAGGCTATACACATATTCCACTGGTTAGTTACAGGATTTGTGCAGTGACAATTAAAAGTTTGTGAAAGACATTATACTGCAGATTAAATGGCTTATTAAAAGTGAGTTTACTGTCTAAATGGAGTAATTTTGCAAATGACTGAATAGGAAGATTATAGTAGGTCAAGGTTAGATGGAAATGTTAACAACTCAAGCTAGCAAGCAAGGAACACAGATGGGTTGAAACTGCCTTTCTGAAGTGCTACAAACTTTCAAACATTTTTTTCAAGTAACAATCAAGCTTTAAGTGTCCAATAAATCTATGCAAGCATAATGGACACATTCTTTACAGTGGTGCATGGTAAGAAGATGAAAGACCATAGACAGAAGTTGAAGTTAGAAAGGTTCAGACTAGCTAAAGCCTCAGGGGACAATCATGCACTGAAACAACTGTTCCAGGCCATAAAGTCTCCATTGTTGAAACTTTAAAGCTAGGCCACATGAAAGCATCCTGGTATGACATTGCTTGGAGAAGAATGTTGTCTTAGAAGACTTTCTAAGAACGCATTCAGCTGAATTATCTTATGATCCTGAGCTCATTAAATCCAGTTTTAGTTTATGGCAAGCCTTACTGTGGCAATTCAAAATAAGCTTTTAACATAGCAGCTGCTAGAAGCTAAAGTTGTTTCTAAATGTCAATGAAAGTGTTTGCATATAGGATGGGACACTTGATATGACGATTTATGTTCTCAAAAGCATACACCAACAACATACATAAGATGCCCAAATATATTTATTTGTCTCATAAAAAGTATGTTACTCTTTAGAAAAAAAAAAAAAGACAGCCTGGGAAATCTCAATACAGATTAAAGTATATTCAATCTGGCACATACATCACAATGATGTTTAAGTAACCATCAGCACAATCAGACCAAGCAAGATAAGACTTCTTAAGTAAGTAATGATGAGGTATCAGGACAGAAGAAACCCTAAAACATAAAAAGGAGCTTCAAAGCCTTTCAGACAAGCAGAGCCAGAGTTCCAGAATGTGTTCAAGAACCATTAAAACTCTAAACCGTTTGATCTTCATTTGCTGCCAGAAATACATATGAGTTATAACAAGGAACATAAGCATCTCAGTATACAGTTACAAACTGGTAAGCCAGTTCACCAGCTCTGAGTAGTCAGAAGAGTGCAGCACTGTTCTAAAATTGAAGATGATAGAGCTTGGGTGCTTGCTTTTGGGTTGTGGTTTGGGGTTTTGGAGGCTTTTTTTTTCGATAGCTAGCAAGAACCAGTTAAGCCATTCCCTTCAAGGTCTCTCTTCTCTTTCATGACATTCAGAACCATCTCAGGACAGAAGGAAAAAGCAGGGAGTTCATTAGCAGAGGACAGAAAGATAGTTATTTCTTGCACTCTTGGTAAAGTTCTCAGTGTTAGTGCATAAGTTTCTGGACATGCGTATGGGTGAGGTTACCATAACCATGTGCCACGAGTATAACTGTATTCATTAATGTGTTTCATATGTAAAAGTATTAGCTGAAAATATTCTGCCTTAAGTGGCTAGAGATGCATTTTGGTTAGTATCTCTATAACCGTGCTTTTATCCACCTTGTTATCACTCACTAGTAGAAGCTATCTACTTCATTCAGTCCTAGTGAACACACTAAGAAAGATACCTCTCATCTGTCATTTTCCACTTCAAGATTTCTGGGATGCCATGATCCAGGAGAACCAGCAATGAGACAGATCCTCATGGTGGGGGACAATAAATAGGGACAAGCGTGTAGGTGAGAAGGCTAAAGTGGGACATTTCTGGTGACAAAGGTTACTTTAAAAGTGCAAGTGTCTATTCAGCTAAAACCATGATGAGTGAATCCTATTTGGAATGTAGCATCTGTCCTAGAAGAAAACTAGACACTGCATGTTGTATTTGTTCCTTTTTAGGAGTGTAAACACTACCTTATGTTCTCAAGTAAGGAGACACTAATCAGACTTGGATGCAGCCACTCAAGCAAGTGGAGTGATAACTCACAAGATACTCGGTTTTATGCTAAAGAATATGTAAACACCCACAAGGATCACCTATGTAGATAATACCAGACACCCCATATGGATTGTCAAAATGCAGCACCATAGCAGCAGTTTGATTTAAGGAACAGTCTTGCTGCTCATCCCATCATGCTTACTGAACAGTGGTAGCATTAGCAGCACTGTGATTTACTCTCTGCTTTCAATGGGTCTAGGTCCAGTTTTGGTTTCCCCACATCATTCTCTTCATTAGGAAAGCTTTTGTAGTTGGCAAGGATGTTTTCCACCAAGAATCGAGCAGCTTCGTCTATGTTGATGTTGTCCTAAAAATGTAAGAAGGAAAGAAGTCAGTGATTTTTTGAAATAGTCACACATTCCTATTTTCTTGTATTTGTCCAGCTTCTAAAACAAACACAACCAACAAAAAAAAAAACCAAAACAAAACAACAAACCATAAACCTTCTACAGTCTCATCAGCATGGCACAAATAGCTTAGATGTATCAAATCGTTGCTTTTTTCAAAAGTTGCCAGAAATGCTTAAGACAAAGTTATTTGCCCATATTACAAATAGGATACTTCAACTCTAGTCTTGTACGCAGTCAGGGTAAAAGTATCACATGCATTTGTAAGGCTCACAAATGCTGAAGTGCCTTCCTGCATCAGGAAAGGTAATAGGCAGTTACGCTGTTCATAGTAGCATTCTACTTTTCGGGGCCTTTCATGCTGCAGTTTGGATGTGCTTATTTATATAAAAGGACTTTTTCTATCAGCCTCAAAACCTCATCAGGGTGCCTCATCAAGCCACTCCAGATTTTCTTGTGCATGCTTTGAAACACATGTGTGCATGATACCCTGATGAAATACAGCTCTGGGTATCTCAGACATTGAGGAGCCAAGCTGGCCAGTGCCAAGGGGCCTCTGGCCACAGCTTTGACCTGGCTGGGCCACCTGTTAACACACCGCAGGGCTGCCATGTTAAGAATTGATCTTCTTTGGTTTCAAAGGAAATACCATCCTAGTACACTCTTTTCTCTCTGCAATTATAGATCTGAACTCTACATGAGCAAGGTTAAGTCATGAGAACATTAGACTCATCACTGCTGCACTTGACAAGCTCGCACTTGTCAGCCACCAACTGCTTTTGTCGATTTGCAGATAGGCGCTTTTCCCTGTCCAGAGTGGAGGAGGACATTTTAGTGTAAGGATGTTTGTAAGATTTCTATGAATATTTACACTGTCCGCAGTTCTTTTGCTTTTAATATTCTCCTTTATACACAGGGAGTGGAACCTATATTGCTGATGACTAAAGATTCATTTATCAGTTCCAGCAAAAAGTCAAAAAGGATATTTAAGTGAGCAGAACTTAAAACCATAAGCTGATTTGGTATGCTTGAAAAAAACACAAACAAAAAAGGCTGTCAAATTTTTTCCTAAGTTATTTTAGCTACACCTATTCAGAGTCCTAAATAAGTCAATTCATAACTGAACAGGACTAAGATTTTCTGGAGTTTCCTCTGTATCAAGAGCCTTGTTTTACATTGTTGTTTGTTAATTGCCAACTAAATGCAAGCTGTCACTACACTTTCACTTATACGTAGCAGTGGTATGGGCAGTTGAAACTTCAGGGAAGACATAACCCAAAACAGAATCTTGGTATTCTTTTTTAGTATAAAGGACCTTGAAATGTGAGTTTTCAGTAACACATGGATAGGTTTGAGAATTATTTGTTCAAATGCAAACAAAATGATTAGCTGGTTTAACTAATTCTTCTCATTGTGTACTCTTCCTTAAAGTAATCAGAAAGAGGCTTGTTACTTTATTTCTTGTATTTCTCTTACAGACTTCCCCCCTGCCCCCCTTTATAATAGTTGCCTAAGCATCATTTTGTGTAAGTTCATCATCATCAGTTCAAGGAAGTAGGCAAGCCAAGAGGCACCTTGAGATTTAGCTTACCATATAAAGGAGTCATCAGCCAGACCAGTAATTCGGTCTGTCAGCCACATTGTTCAAATGAAAGGTTCCACTAGATGGAAGGCAATCAATTGAATTGTAAGGAGCTGCTGATTTTACTTCCAACAAAGCTACCACAAGCTTATCTGTGCATTGACCAAGTCTATAGACTAGAAGTGTGCAATATATGAAGGTACTTAGTTGTTCTATTCAAACAGATAACTATTTTAAGTCACTATGCAGAACAACTGTTTTTTCTCCAGTTCAGTCTTGAGGGTGCCTGGTAAAATAGAGAAGTGCTGTAGTGACATTATCATCTGGGTAGGCAGTAACAAGTGAGCTAATAGCCTGTTCATTTCTGGAGTCTTACCACCTCCTATGTGGAACAGTGAAGATAGAAGCTGCAATTTAAAAACCAGCACCTACAGATTACTTTTATCTTTTGCATAGTTTAATCAGCATTTAGTAGTATTAACATCTAAATAATGACTCTGATACTGATCCATGCAAAATGAAGTACCACAAATTCTGTTAATCAAGGTCCAAATTTGAGGTGCAGTTCTAATCTAAGCTAAATATGCCTCAAGAGTTCTTAGGAGCAAGCTATCCTGCATCACTTAAAACTTTTAGTGAACATTGAAGACTACACTGCCACTTCCTGTACTTGATAATTTTCTTCCACACATGAGTATATTCATCCATACCTATGCCAATACTTTGAAAAGTTAAAATGTGTTTCCTACTTATGCTCACCTTGGCAGATGTTTCAAACCATCCAACAAAGCCACCTTCTCTGCAGAACTGGTCCATCTGAGAGGGATTCTGGTTGCCATCTTTCTTCTGGTCACACTTGTTTGCAAGAAGAACTGCAGGAATAGGGCTGCCGTTGGGAAGAAGTACTTTACTGTCCAAATCATGCTTCCATTTTGAAACAGCCTCGAAAGTGGAGCCTCTTGTGACATCAAAGACCACAAAGGCACCAACTGCCTCTTTGTAGTATACTCTGGTCATATTTCCAAAGCGCTCCTGGCCTGAAAGGGAAGATAGTAACAGAGTATATTTATATCCATGAGCTGAAAAACGGCATTCAGGTCTAGTCACCTAGTTCATACACCACTACCTCTTATATTCTGTGTTTTCATTGTAACAGCCATTATCTGTATCATACAAGGCAGATGCTTAAAAAGCAGTTTGTAATCTCAAGGTTAAGAAAGTAAATCAAATTGGTAGTTATTTGCCAAGTGGCATTCTTTTAGAAGTAATGCCTAAAACCACTACGAGCACAGCTATAAAAATAGCATTCTGGCTTCAAAATAAAAGCTTCTGCAAGATTTAGATATAATAAGTTCAGTCACTTCAGCTAGACACTTAAGCAAGCCCAGAGGTTTTTCAGGAGGGCAAGTAACAAGAATTTCTACAAGATCCACAGCCAGCAGCCTTCAAAGCATCTTCTGGAGAGGTCACATATATTACAGATTATTTTTTGTTTAGGGACAGACTCAAAAGGAGCTAGTTTAAAAGTTCTAGCTAAGCCTTTGACTTCAGCTTTTAAGTCTAACACCCTCTGTGGAATAATTTCCAGCCATGCAAGTTCTGCAGTAATTCCAGGATTTGATAAAAGATAAGAATAGCTAAAGTACAATTATTTAAAAATATATAGAGATATATCAAGAAGAAAATCATTGGTCAGCAAGTATAGTCAACTTAAATCTTTCCTTATTAAGTACAACTATTGTAGTCAGTATGCTTGAAATGTAGAGTTCAGTTATTATTCTGCTTGAAAGGTCAGACCATGCTGTGTTTTTACTGGAGTGGGCCTAGCAATGTCAAGTGCTAGCATGTCGCTTACGAAGTTTGGGCTACTAAAACAGCTTTCTGCTTTTTTCAGAAGTCTATTGGGAAAAGTAGCCCTTGCACTTGAAAATTTAGTTTTGCAGCATATCATCACTTCAGCTTTCAGCATTTAGTGCATATGCAGTTTTAGAAAAAAAAAGTCAGACTTAATTGGAAACATAGTTGTTCTGTTTATAAACATTCCGGTCTGCCTTTGATTAACAAGAACAAACAGTTACAAGAAGAACTGGGTATTATCACCTTCTCAGAAAGAGACAGAAATTCATTAGGTGAAGGAACTTGACAAGGGACGTTGTTCAACAGCATGCTTTTCTAGCTCAATTGCCTCATTTTAATGTCAGTACTTCAGCATACTGATCAGCTCATTCCCTATAGACATTTTCAGAAAAGGTTGACTAAGCAGCTGTTAGAATTGCTTCAAAGCAGCAGCAGCTACAGTGAAGTTTCAGGGAACTATAAAGTGGACTATTTCAGGCTGTTCAGCCTTGAAGAGCGATGCTGCATCACTGGCCAGCATATTCTGGGGAGTGAAAATTACACATGAATTTCATTGTGACCATTTCACTATCGCCTGTGTGAGAACAACAAGCATGCAAGAAGAAAGCTTTTATCTCCATATTCAAAGTTCAAGTTCTGAAGCAGCATTTATGCCATGGACTCAAAGGCCAGCAAGCCAGACACCAAGCCTGACTATGTCACTGGAAGACACTCATTGCTGATATAAGTCAACACATGCAGAACTGGTACACAAGCAACTCCTATTGTCTCCCTAGGCCCTGGATCCTTATGTCTAAAAGGTGGTTTTGGTATGGCCTTACTGCAAATTGGTGTACCACACGCCCACTGTTTTCATGATGCAAATACCATTAGGAAGGGGTTTGGCCAGAAGGCTTTTACTGCCTCTGCAGATGAATTGTCATCATCTAAAGAAGCTAGTTATAAGAAGGTTATAAGTTTTTCCAAAAACTTGATGGACATTTACTTAAGAAAATTAAGTTGTATTAATTAGTTAAAGAAAAGGTTGTTAGATTGTTACTAGCCCAGTGTAAGGACAATCAAGACATATGAAAACTGAGTTCTCAGGAACTGTAGAAAAGGCTCAGGCAGTTACCATTTCTCAGATAGTTGTACATGCTGCAGATAAACATGGCTGTGATCAGTTACCACGGTGAAGGATATTACCACTGTCTGAATCACTTCCCACCTACTGCTCTCCTATCCAAAAAAAGCTTTAAAGAACAGTTAACAAGGTCATACTGACCTCCTGTAGCAATAACCCTTGCTGAAACCCTTGCACAACAATACATTTAAGAGGTACAAAAAAAAAATCACCTAGTACAGCATCACATAGATTTCAAAGCAAAGAAACAGTTACAAAGTATCATGACCAAGCTTGAAGAGTCCTAAACACCAACAAATGTTTTCTCTTAAAGAAATGACAGAGATCCTAACCTTGGCCAGAAAGTCTGGTCATCACTCAGATGATTTTATTAATATTCCATTGCCAAGAGAATTCCCATCTTACACAGCCAGTCTTCCCCACCCACCTAGCTCAATGTCTTTAAATATAATTAGCTGGAGAGCTGCATTGACAGATAATCAACAAAGATTGCCTGACAGTTGCTTCCTTCACACTAGTGACTTCTCATGCCCTAGTATACCCCCAGCCTACATGAAGCTTAATACCATGACAGCCCATTCTCCCATCAGGAAAAGCCAGATATTTTAAGCCAGTAAAGCCACAACAATCTTGTAGCAGAACAGCAGACCAGCTGAATCACCTCACAGGATAGCTTTTCTCACAGTGTCAGAAGACAGCAGTTCTGGTAGAAACATAAGCCTGCACTGAACTGCAGTTTACATTGTACTCTAGAGAAGTCCATCAAAAAGCATGGGCTTCAGCCATCCAGATCAATCATTTCAGTCTTACTTCTAGCTGCCTTTATTGATAGCAGTCCAAGTTTTTGCTGTTGCAGTCTGCAGTTTACATTTGGAAAAAAAAAAAAACAAACATTAATACATATTCTTTTGTAATTTAAAATTGGGTAAAAACAGGCAAGAGAAGTGCATATATATGCCTAATCTCCTTAAAAGCCTCTATCTTTAATTAATGGATTTAAGTTTTACATCAGGTATATTTGATACCCCTTCCCCCTAAAGAACCACACAAGCTAACATCACTGCAGTATTACAGATCAATGACATTTAATAGGTGAAATACACTCAAATATGACTGCTGCCCTTTTCTGAAGTTACCCAAACTCCAAAACTGTTTATTATGCAAGTTGTTTTCACTTCTACAATTCACATCCACTAACATACTAGCATATGACTGCTCTTCTGTTTTATCTGGAAGTCGTATGAGGATGGATTTTTTTTTTTATAGAAAGATAACAGAAGCAGTAAACAATGGCTTGCCTGAAAGGTAACAGTTTTGTTGTGGTAAAAGATATACAACATGACACAGGAAGATAGCTCAGTATAAACTGAGTAGACTTTTTTTATAATTCTGTTATTACTGACAACAGACATGCTTTAGGCTGAGCTGCTTGTAGGGAGTGTGAAGCATTCTAGACAGCCTTTTGAAAATTTAACAGGACTTTCAGGCATACCTTTTGCAAGTGCTTTTCTGCTTGCAAAAACAAACACACAAAAAAACTAAAACCAAAAACAAACAAGCAAAAAAAACAAAACAAAAAAAAAATCCCCCACAACCTCATAGGAAAAAAACAAACTGTAGAAAATACCACTCCCCCAAAGTCTGGAGTCTGAATATTACTAAATTTTTGCCGTGCTCAGTTCAGCCAGGGATTTTTCATTCCCTTCCCTATGTCCAGCAGAATTTTTGCTGTAGTTACTTCACTATGTGCAAGACTAGTGTTAAGCAGTACCAAAAGTGGATCATACCCCAGAGGGGAAAAAAAGGCTAAGAGTGATCAGATGAAACTAGACTTAAAACCTCCAGTGTGTATAATTATGAAAGGAAGTAGACAGGAAAATTACTTGGTTACTATAGCAGTATGGAAAGGTCAGAGGCCTAATCATTCCGGTAGTTCTAGTGCCTTAACGTAAACCTGACAGTACCACAAAGTTATCATTTCCGTGCTTTAGGGGTTCAGGATGAAGAGCTAAGCTGGAAGGCAGTCATGGTGATAGGAGGGTTTGTTTGGCAGCATGAAAGCCGCCACATGCAAGGCAAAGTTCTGAATTCTCTAACCACAAAGTTTTCACATCTAAATGACTCAGCACATATTGTCACCATATTTTCCAGTAATTGCAACAACATTAAGTGAAATACTTGCATAATGTCAAACATCAGGGACTAATACAGTTCTCTGTATTAGTCTACAGAGCACCACTGGAATACAATTTAGTTTAAAAGAGTATCAAAGCTTGGGAGCTGTTACTGCTTTCCATTTTACAAGTAAACAGAAGTAAACCAAGAGTTAAAACCAACATGAGAGGGCTATAGCCAGGTCTGACATTAGAAGGTTTACCCATGTCTTATTTCACTGCAAAAGATAAGTTGTGTTCATGAGGCCAGCCTTGCCTTGAAGGACATTTTAAAGGGTTTCTACAGCCATCTTTTCCAATGTAAGGAATAAAGAGTCCCATTTAATCACAGCAGTGACATTATGGCAGTTCTTGCTTTTAGTTAGGAGTTACTCTATCCACTCCTATCACTATTTTTGCTTCTAGCTCCTCCTACAAGGTAGGAATTGAGGCTAGAAAAAGCAAGTTAGTGTACTTCTTCTGGATACACATGATGCTGGGTTTCTCAGGGTTCCATCTCCCAGACTTCTTGCCATACCTAGAAGTCATATAGTTGATATGAACTAACAGGAACCTACTCAAGGAGAGTAAAATGAAGCAGCTTTGCCAGCTAGATTATTTTTTTTTTCCCAGTAAATGTAAATTTTGGTTTATCTGTCAATACTAACAATATAGCATGAGTTTCCTTACTTAGTGGAAAAATAAAAATCTAAGCTTAGTCTATTCTGAAGCTGTACAACTTGGAAGCCAGAGTTGTGTTACTTGCATTTAAACTTTTAGCATCTCATCAGGAGGACTGATGGGCAACTAGACAAAGTCTAACTTCTTTCAGATGAGACTAGAGCTTTTATATCCTCCAAAAATTGTGCCATTAATGAGAAAGATGACCAAGAGTTACAAAAGCCTGACAACTGGAAGAATGATGGAAGACAGTTTCTTTCATTGAAGTATTGTTAGTTCAAGTCATATTTGACAGCCTAATCAACTTAACAAGTATCCAGAGCTCAAAATTTGATTTTAACAAGTTTGACAGTTCCACATCAAATAATCTCTGCTTTAACAGGGAAATTGGACTAGATGATATCTAGAGGTCCCTTCCAACTCTGACAATTCCATGATTCTGTGAATCATAAACTAGAGAAGCATAGTTTAAACTAAAGTAATCCAAAAGTGAATGCACAACTAGCAGAAGAGTTTTATTCTGAAGTTACTTGCTGCTAACTGGAAGACCTTTGCAATGAAGTTTTGCAGTTTTTCCCTGGACCCAAAGAGTTGTCAAGTCTGATAAATAGCTAACAACCTCAGTTTATTAATAAAGCCAAGCAAATCTTGCTAACATCATTCTTCAGGATACTTTTAAAAGCCAGGATAGTTTAAAAGTCAGTTTAAGTTCAACAAAGAAGGAATATACCACACAGGATAAATCTGTAAAACCAAGCAAAAAAAAACCAAACTATGCAGCAATAAATACTCCAGTAGTGAAGAAAATGCTCAAGAGACTTATTGAATCAAATTAAGAGTTCAAGATACATGGACATAGCACCCTGCCAGTGTATTTCAGTTATTCTGCCCTTCTGCCAATAAACACTATACACTGCAGTGAAGTCAAACATCACAGGATGCTTACTAAGCTATAGTGAATGGACGTAATAAATCAGTTCTACTCTGAGAATATTTGAACATTCTCCTTGTGTTGTGAGGAGGGTTCTTAGATCAACTGTTTACCAGGATCACTAATAGTCAATATTAGTCATACCAAAATTCAAGAAAGGTCATTAGTGACAGTCAGACTAACTCTAATTTGATGGCCAACACCACAGCTCTTAGGTTCTTGCTATCAACTACTCTGACCTTATTAGTCACACAGTGTGCAAGCACAATGTCACTATTTAGACTTCAGTGCCAAACTCTACAAATTAGTTGTTTCAGACAATTTTCTGGACCATGAGACATTTGTGCTTTTATTTATCCTGGACAGGAAAAGTCCAATTCAATAGTAAGTGAAACCACTTCTTTCCAATCTTTCTTCTTCCAATGAAAGGTCCAACCTAATGAGCATTCTTCTCTGCTCCAGACAGGCTGCTTCACAGAAGATTTTTCCCAATTCCCTGAATTTCTAGCAACAGGTTTTCACATACTAACATCAAGAAACATCCGAGTGGCAGCTCCTTACTTACTACTCTATCTTTCAAAGTTCATGTAATTCAGGTAGGTTTAAGCTAAAGCATCATCCAAAATGGCTGGGCATGCAGCCCAATCTTCTCACCAAGTCAGAATCACTGTCCCTTTCAAAAGTTGTTCAAGTCCTTCAGAAGTCAGAGGCAAGAACAAACTATACTTTAGATGCCCGTTGGTCCTACACACAGCTGGATTTTTGGCACAAAGCAACTATTCAGAATTGCCCTGAGGGTTGCATCTCCCAGTCCTCCAGACACAGTGTACGTTTTAGCACTACCCAAGTCAGGTGTGAGCTGACTAAGGCTGTTTTTTGGCCACATACAATCAATACGCTACTGGCAAGCTACCATTGCTGACAACATTCCCTCCTCTCCCCAAACCAGCACAGCTTGTCCCAGAACTGTCTTACCCAATTAGATTGAATCTGTTATTCAGCAAGAAGTAGGTTAACCAAACCACTATCAATATTACAGGACGTGCTCAAGTGTGTCTACCTGCTTTTTCACATGGGTGGCAGCTGCAGACAGAGTAGGCTGAAACAGTCAATACTAGATGGGCTTTTCACGCCTCATTCTTACTCATTTAAGCTATTAGTGCAAAGCTGGCATCAGGTTTTTTTAAACATAGGGGTGCTGAACTATACTAGTAGCTCTAGTAGATACTAAAAACTCATATGAATTAAAAAAAACCAAACCAGCCTGACTTACTTTCCACCATTGTGGAAATAATGTTTGGTGTTTGTGGTTCTGGTGACAAACACCAAGAGGTTAAAAACCAAGAACTACAAGTATATTACATCTTCCTGTATCAGACAGTAGTAGAAACAGTTTCACTAACTGCAGCTCTTACAGTTTCTAACAGAAGAAGTACTCTGAGATGATTTTAAGGTTTCTTTCTCACTAAGGGTGGTGTGGGAAAGATCATGTCACTGAATGGACCTCTTCTTGACACTATCGGTCCCAGGAACAAAAGTCTTCAGGGAAGACATAACCAATTAATCCCTATTAAGCCATCATCCAATTTACCAAAAAAGAGATGACCTTTGGTACTCTGGTTATGTCGACATTAGGCAATGGCAGGATGAGTTGAAGCAATTCAGTTGAGTGAGGCACTGACAGCAATGAGACATCCACAGTATAGATAAATACACACTATGCATGAGAGACTTTGAAAAGTCACTGAATATTAGGTCAGGAGCAGCAGTATTTTAATTTTTTAGATCAAAATGCAAAGTGTTTTTGCGTGTTTTTAGAAGTCAGTATTTCTGACTTCCAACCATTCATTCTGAAATGGTAGGAAATAGCTTGCTCTGAAGCTTTGTTGCACAGCACGGCCATAGTCTAACCTAATAATTTGTTAGCTACCTGAATCTTCAGAGTCAGTGAGGTTAGTACTTCCATTCACTGTTCAGAATTATTATACTTAATTCCAAAGCAGGACACTCCTATTCACTATCAGTGAAACAGCAAGAGCATTGAGGTGCAAGTTAGGCTTCTGATTTCTATCAGGAAAGCTGATCACATCTATCATCCTGGTAGCTGGAAAAAGCACACCATTCTCCTTCAAAGGTAGAAATCCTGTTTCAAACAGTTGCACAAGTCTTAGGGAACTTAACAGTAAGGCTAGAAATTTTCATTGCTGCTTGTAGCCTTAGGCAAATCTAACAATTCAAAATTGTCCCAAATGAGTTTAACAGCTTACCAGCTTGCCTTTAAGAAGTTTAGAGGCAAGACCTTGCACTTACAGTTCCACTGGCTTTGTCCAAGATTAAACATTTGGAAAATTAGGACAGCTAATTTTCTATAAAAGCTTCACCTGCTTTGCTTGCACCTTTGATAAACAGCAAGTTAACAAAAGAAGGAATCCCTGACTAAGCACTAGATTTCCATCCCCATAAAAGTAGAAATCAATTAGCTTGGCTGACTAACTAGTTGTTAAATGCAGATTGTTTGGAAAAAACCTCTCTTTGCATTGGTATTCAGAAAGAGTTGACATAGTCCAATTAGTGCCAGCAACTGCATGAATTAGTACTTCCTATCTTGCTTTAACTAGACTTAAGTCATCTGCCAGAGTTCAGCTATATTCATGCCTGACACCCTCTAATCCATCTCCTTTGGTGCACAGCCACACAGAGCTGTACTACATACCTAGCAGTGATGCTGCATGGCACTAGAGCATTTCGCAGCACACAGGAGGAAAATTCTGAAGTCAGTTTGTCTCAAGAACAACTTTGTCATAAGACCAAAAAAATGTTAATCTCTAGAACAGTCAATGTGTCATAGCACATTGTGTGTGATGGAATTCTGTATCAAATAGCGCCATTTTATCCAGCACTCTAGCCAGGGAGCATTCAAACAAGCTCCCACAAGCTATTCACACTGACCCTCATAGATTGCCCTTTTTTATTTTAGAAAAAAAAGGTAATTTGAAAAGCTGCTAAAATCCATACAATAAGGAATATTGGTTTGCATAAGCTGCTGATTTAGAAAGCACTACTACAGCATGGGTTATATTTTCTCTGGACAGAGGTAAGATATTTATCTCTAAACAAGCTCTATAAATTTAAGGCTAAGCTGGATGGGGCTTTGAGCAACTTGGTCTTGTGGGAGGTGTCCCTGCCCATGGCA
The DNA here is from genome assembly GCA_013398155.1 of Pedionomus torquatus. Lineage (NCBI taxonomy): Eukaryota > Metazoa > Chordata > Aves > Charadriiformes > Pedionomidae > Pedionomus > Pedionomus torquatus. The sequence continues at coordinate 314,817 of VZRU01009336.1, forward strand.
GGGGGGTTGGAACTTGATCTCTGAGGTCCCTTCCAACTCTAACCATTCTACGATTCTATGAAACTCCTGAATCCCATCATTTCTCAAAGCATATTCTTATCACCCCATATAGCTTTGTTTCATGGCTTCACAGTCAGAGGAGAACTTTGAACATCTAATGTTCTACCTCAAGCAGGTTGAGAAGCATGTTGTTCTTTGTAGTCACTGCTTGCTGCTGGTCATGCCAGCTTTAATGCTTGTATTATTTCTATGCTTTCATAGAAAAATGAAAATAGAAATTCCCTTACTGCAAATCATGTTCTTCTGACATACTATATCACACTGCAAGACTCCTGATGTAAGCATTTGGAGGGAACAGTTTTCAAGACACTACAAAGGCAAGGCACAGGCTACCACAGGTGTTCAAAGAAGGTATTTTAACAGCTGTGAGACTGAAACCCAGCATCCATGATCACTACCAAAGGAAACAAATTTTACAGTGTGTTGGAGCCTTTTTTGAGCAAGACAGCTAAGATTCCTGCATTTCATTAGACAGGTAAACAAAACAATCTCTTTACAACTTCTTTACATCACTTGCAAACTCAAATTGTACTTATGCACATGCACTTCAGTGACATCCTGTCCTGTTGTGCACATAAAGAAAGCTAAGCTCATCAGAGGCAAAGTGGATATGTAAATAAAGTCACAACAGCAAGACTCTGAAGCTACAGCACAGATGCAAGGTAAGTTGATAAAGGTTGATTTATATTCATGTAAACTCCATACATTAAGAGAAAAGTGTATACTTAATATTGTCTGCACCACCTTGTCTCTGAAGACTAATGCACTTATCAAATCAGCTTAGTCCCCAAGTACTTGAGTGACAATTACATGAAGGGCAAGAATTCAACTAATACTTGCCTCCAAATTCCTCATGATCAATGTAAGTTAATGGATTTCCACACAGATTTCTAGTTTGCATCATAATTTGACAAAAAAAAAAGTAGTTATGTTGTGTGACATAGTACTTTTCCTCATCTGTTGTATTGCACATAAGAACTGCAGTATATTAGGTAGCTCTCACATACACCCTTTTGAAAGATATCCATCTATCCATCCTTTATTCTCTGTACCAGAGTGCTAGGTAAGTATTTTTGTGATCTTTTATATAGCAGTTGCTCAGAAGATTTACACTGTCTATAATATGAACCTTATCTATTTGAAAAATAATGCTGAATTTCCATCTATTCCATAGTGATTAGAAGCTCAAGCACTAAGTCATGTTCCTATTGTTAAAAGAAGAGTTACCTGCAAGATCAAAACAGCAAACTTTCTTTAAGCATGTACTAGATCAAATGGTCTTTTAAGACAACATTTTTAACCCCATTTCTTATAGGACCCCACCTCAAACCAGGATACACCTAGAAAAGCCTAGGAAGAAATTATAAGCGTACTTCCAAGACACTCAAAGAACATCTGTCTCAATTCTACCATTTAACTGAAATTTAACTGAACAGTCCTGTCTTGCATAATCAAAATAGTCATACTGAACTGCCTTACAACACCAGCTTCAAGACAGTAACATTTCCCATATTCTGATGGAACCTCATCAGCACACAGGTTTTAGGAAGTTTAAGGTAACAGTACTTTGCTCTAGTATGTAATGTAGTACTGAGAACAGGAACCTTCAGTGTGAATGATTCAGCACCCCATTAGTGATGAAAAGATTTCCTTATCTTACTAAGACCAATAAGCATACCTTAATTGAAAGCACTTTTTTTAAAAAAATACTTAAATAACAGAATTCAAAAAAAGAATGCATGCTGGCAACCAGTCCGCATTCAGAGATGCCTGGAGACACATCAAGACAAAACAAGTTTAACATGTTCAGCACTGATTTGGATACTTAACTGTAGAGCTCCAAGCATGGCAAGTCATTCTCTCCTGAAAGCTCATAACTCTAAATCAGCTGTTCCAGAGGAGTCACAAGAAAGGACACCCACACAAGATTTCCCACAGAGGGGTGGTTTCTTGAAGGAAACATACAGCATTCTTTCAGTTGTTTCTTTCCTCTTCTTCTAAGCCTTTCAATGTGAGCAAGCCTTCTACTTTCCCCTTCTCAAACTTTATCTGCTAGTCTTACATGTTTCCAGCCAACATCATCCTTCAGTAATTTCTTATGTGAGATTTATACTTAAATGTGTGCTAGCAGGAAACATTCTGGACTCAGTCACAAGTCTTTCAAGTCTTTTTCATTGGTCTGAGCTTAACATAAAAGATTCTCCATCCCTGACAGAGTTTTCTGACCTGTCTCAGCTGTTACCAGAATGATAATGCTCCCAGCTTCACATGAAAGCAGGTGTAGCTGGAACCTCGATCACCATATAAACTGTGAGATAACCTCAGACCACTTAGCAGTTTCTGAATTACAGCTCTGAACTCCAAGTTCGGCATCCATTTCTCATGCAGTTATTCATGTGCACATTTTTCATTCTTTCATCTTAATTGCACTCTATTATTATAACAGCGAGGACAAAACACAGTTGGAGGCAGGTTATGCCTAGATCCTCTAGCCTCTACCCTATGCTCACTTGTACCAGGCACACAGCTAGGTAATTTCTTCATGGTTTTATTTGCAGGAGTTGTCAATTCAATACCTACACTAGTCTTCAAAATGGTTTTTAGTTAAAGACAAGTTGTTACCAGACTATCTTGACTACCCCTAAAGACTCTACCTTAAAGTTTTCCACACTCTAGGAGGGATTCCTCTGAAAAGCAATTGCTTTTCAAAGTATGTGCCTCTATAGCTCAGAGTTATGTATCTATAGGAAATTAAGGATTTTTTCCTCATTAGCCCCTATAAGTCTTCAGGGATGCATTAACATCCCTTAAAGCTGCTTTAGACCTTATTAAAAAAAATAAAAATAGAGTCAATCCTTAGTGCAAGAAATGGGTTAATGACTCACTACATCAAAGCAACTTGGTTCTCTTCTGACATGCCAATAGCACAAATGCAGACAGAAAAACTGGAATATGCATCTGCTTGAAACTATAAGGTTTTTCACATGGAAGTACACTATCTCATGTAGCATAGCTGCCAAGCAGTCCACCTTTCCAGAGGAAGTATTGCATTGGGACATGAAAGATTAAGGTCTATTAGATACACAGGTGTAATTCTGTACCTAAGTGACAAAGCTTATGTTTTGCTTTCATTGTCCTGCACAAGTGTTCATTTCAGTTTAAAACCTCCTCCCACATCCATAGCTTCCTGCATACACTTCCCCATTTCTCATGGCTTCCTATAGATCAGAGCAACTTAAATTCCTAGAATTTTAAAAGCTTAACATCAATTCATATCTAAAACTGATTTGTCTTCATAAAAATGATGGGATGTTCCAACTATTCCTCAACTTAGTATTTGAGCAAAATATTTCATCTGACTACTCCGCCCTCCTCAGTGTATACTTCCAACAAGTTAGATTCCAGTTCTTTTCAATGAGACAGACAAGATTTTAATAATAAATTTTCATGCTACAAGTTTTATCATTCGATTCCTGAGAGCTTGTGTAAAGTGCATTTAGAACACTGAAGTACAATGACTCTTCTATTTGGCCAACTTCATAGCCACACTCTTGCAGTTAAAGCAGTGCTTCAGTTTTAATAGTCACTTTTACAAAGAAATTCTAATGAAGTCCTGGAAGTGTACTATTATACCAAAGTTAGTGCTGAATCTTTCAGTCAAAGCTTTACAAAAATTGTCTACCAGTTGTCATTAGTGAGATTCTTCAGAAGAAGCCAAGCTCAAGTGATCATCTATGACTTCTACCACTTCCGTTCTCCAAAGAGTTTCATGTTTGATGAGGCCGATGTGATTGACAGTGATAGCCAAAGTGATAATAAAGCAGCACCTAACACTACTCAGTTGCTGGTCTTATAAGATCAGATAAAAAGTGTTTATGACAGAGAAAGCCCTTAAAGTGTTCTTTCAATGATATTTGATTTTAATCAATATGCTACATTCACCTCCTCCACTGCATTGTGGTCAGTGCAGTATACTCACTAAAACAGCAGGCTTGGCAAATAGGACTCTTGTATATTGAAATAGACTTTAAAAGCATTTCTCTGCCACTAAGTTTCCTTTGTTTTGTATCTCTTTACCACAATGACTCATTCCTATTTCCTATTTATTTCACCAATTATTTATGTTCTTTGATGAAGGAGGTTAACCCAATTCTACCACTTTCAGAACATATCCAGGAAGAGAGATTTATCATAACTCTACAAGTCAAGATAAAAACAAGAATAATGCCTATGGTCAGCAAAGGTTTCAAAGTTTTGCTCCTGTATCAACATGCATGTAATTTGTTTAGCTTCTTTCAGAATACCTCATGCTGCAACCAAAATAATTTGACAGCAACTGATCAGTCTTACTCCTAAGCATTTTCACCTCCATTATTCAAGAAGCTGCAACCTGTATCTAAAAGCTAAAATGCCTGAGTCTCTCTGAAATACACAAGCCCAGGCACAACAGTAACCTTCTCCCCCCCTTCAATTCTGCTGCAGGAATCTGCATTACTTTGTACCTTATAACAGGGAGGCTATTTTCACCAGAAAAATACCATAGACAGTGTAGCACTGCCATGCTCTATTTGGTAGAATTGTCCATTCATTAAAAAACCCAGCTAGCACAAGAAATTGAAGCCATTCAGAAACCTACTGCATTGCAATACACAGCAAACATCATTTCGGCTGCAATCACACCAGAAGTCACTGAAGTATCTGCTTTATAATCTTTAGCTGATGACTGAACTACTACTGATATAGTTAAGAACCTTGAACTGCAGTACCCAACTCTTTGAGGAGAGCTTTTCTCGATGAACTGTTAAGTACAAGCTTTGATGTAGTAGAATATGACCTCTTCCTAAGCTTAAAGGTTAGACTTTAATTCAGAAGCCTTATTAAATGTATTAAAATCAATTCAGAATGCCAGCACCATATTGCTTTCAGGGAAGTCACATGTAATGTTACTTACCATAAGATTTAGATCTCTTCAAGAGATCTAAAGTTGTTTGTCTGCACACACCAGCAGACAAAATGACCTACATGAGCTGTTGAAAGCCAGAAGACAAGTTGGGCTGGTGAGTTAAAAAGGAGTGACTATCACATGCTCAGACACTTTGTTACACACTTTATTACAGCGCTTTAGGGAATATGCGCTATGACTATATAGAGAACCAAAGTGAGGATGTCTTCTAACTTATAATTTCTATATGAGCCTGTTAAGATCCTCAGGAATTTCAAAATATCTGTGAGCTGCATAGACAGCTCCAGAACACATTCCCATCTCAAGGACACTAGCAGTTTTAAAACCATGAAACACCTTTACAAATACTAAAATCCCTTTTATTTTAATGATTAATGCTTAACCAAGATGTTAAGTTCTATAGGAACTATCTGAACTGTTACTCTTGCTCTCACAAAGGCTAAGCTCAATTTAATAAAAAAAAAAAACCACAAACCAACCACTAAGAGACTACTTCCAATCCTAGTCTTGTGGGTTGGTTTTTTTTGTTTTTTTTTTTTGTTTTTTTTTTTTTTCCTGGGAAAGGACTGGCACCTCCTTGGAAACAGACAAATCTAAACTACCAGATTAGACATGAGTTTGGTATGTAAATTGCAGAATGTGTGCCTTCCTTCTCCACTTTTCCTAGGAAAATGCTAGTCAGAAATTTCACAGAAAAGTGTACACCATACTGTAAAATCAGAAAAATATTTCAGTAACAGGAAAAAGATTCTTCAGACCATCAGCAATATTAGCAGAAGCCTCTAGGGATTTATCAGTAGCATCAGTAGCTCTTAACTTAATTTTCACATATAGTCATGTCCAAGGCACCTGAAGGGCAATAATCAAGACTGAAAAATACTGCCTTCTAGGTTTTGAAATTAAAGCATGGATGTATTGACAGGACTTCCCATAATGTTCTGTCCACACTTTGTTACAAGTTACAGCTAAGTTCTGCCTAGCCTGTTGAAACAGATTGCTTTGGCGAATCCCACAGCCTAACCCAGGCTAAGAAACCAAGCGCTGAGAAGTTAAACACAAGTGTGGCAGCCTGCCAAACCCCGGGGTCCTGATAGTCTCCCCTCCATAATCTTTGGAACCCCACACTTGCTAAAATACATGCAGAGTGTTGGAGCAGCTTGCACCCATGCTGCCAATTGATTCAAAGATAGTTAAAACTGATCCGTAAAAAGAACCCATCAAAAGTGAAAGTGTGCCAACATCTTACTTTTTCTCCAAAACAGCAATTACAGACCAGCAGCAGAAAGATCTATCATGTGTTTCAGCATATGGCAGTAAGAAGCAGGCTTTTTAGTTTGAGGATTCATATTTGAAGTGGTTTAAGACAATCTTTAGAGCAGAAAGACCAGAAACTGACGCAGAGCTCATCTGTTAAAGGGTTACAGCAGACACCTTACACTTCCTCCTTCCCCAGCTTCCACTTGACAAAGTAGGAGGTCACAGAAACAGTAACTACCAGCTGCTACCCTAGTATCTTGTAATGGCATAAATTCAAACACCAGGATTTGGAAAAAAAAAAAAACAAAAAAAAAAAACAAACCAAACCAAACCAAACAAAAGCCTCTACTTTTTCATGTTCAAGGTGATCTGAATGTGCTGAAGAGAGATGAAGAGAACTGCAGGTTAATACCTGGGCTGCACCCAAAACTAGAAAATGCAACACCAACTGGAGATGATTAAGCAGTTAAGGACACAGACTTCCTACAAGACCACAGCAAAACAGTTTGTTCTGTGGCATTTAACAATGCAGCATTATCAAGTTAACCATGACAGGTATGTAGTTGGAGTCTTTAAGGCAGACATGTTAAAAAACAGTTTTGAATTCTATATAGGAAAGGATTGTCACATAGCTCAGGCAAGTGAATGGGGCTTTTCTGCTTCCATGTACTCCAAGGATCTTTTTTGATATGTAAACCCATTATTTCAACGCAGAACTAGGCATAACACAAGTCCTATTCTGTTACTCCATGTTGTAGGGACAGAAGTTACTTTTATATTATAAAGCAGGCAACTCCTAACATACAGAGTCTGAGTACACTTCCTTTGAGGACAACTTTAGCTATTTGAGTTACCTTTAACATGTAGAACATGCTTACTATTGTATTCTACTTGAAGAAGATATTTACTTCCTCTAGAAGCATTATGGAACAGTAACCACAAATAAATTTAAGGAGTAGTCATAACCAAGGCCACAAGCTCCCAGGGAAGCAGCTCAGGAGCAGTAGTACAAGCAGGAACACTCTGGGAGCCTGCAGAGTGGGACAGCTTTTTGAGAACTCCTGGGAAACCCTGGGCCAAACCAAGACACACACACATCCCAACATCAGTTAACAGATTCACACACAGCCTATTAAAAGTAAAAAAAAAGGACTTCATTCCCACATTGAGACCTCCTTCTATTTATGCCCCGAACTCAGACAAGAGGGCTTGCAGGTAATAGAAGGAAGGAGAAAAACAAGACGACAGACTTCATGTCAAAACACACTTCGCTCCTCAGAGGCCAGGCCCCCAGATAACCGTGTTCACAGGCTTCTGCCACTTCAGGGCTCACCCTACAGAAACACCCACTCTTCTACTATCCCACGCCTTACCTGCTATATCCCAGAGCTGCAGCCGCACCAAGGTCTTGCTGTCCCAGTTGATGACTTTGAGGGCGAAATCCACCCCGATGGTGGCCCGGTAGTGCTGGGAGAAGAGCTGGTGCACGTACCGCTTGATAATACTGGTTTTACCCACGCCCAGCTCCCCGATCACCAGCACCTTGAAGAGATGCTCCCGGGACTCCGCCACGCCGGAGCCCGCTCCCTCCCCGCCGGCCATCCCCGGCCCTCCGGGGGGCGCTAGCGTTGCGGGGCCCGGCGGGGAGGCCGGGACCGCTGCTCTTCCGCCTTCTAAACTTTCCCCAGCCGGTAACTTTCCCGTCCCGAATTCCCCCAGGCCGGCAACCCGCCTCCAACTTTCTCCCAGCCGGGAAAAAGTCGCTTCCAACTTTTTTTTCCCCAGCCGGCGCCCCCGCTGGGCCGGCCCGCACCGGGAGGGGAGGAGAGCTGGGGAAAAAGAGGGAGCGGGAGGGAGGGAAGGAGAAGGGAGGAGGAAAACCTCGCAACCACCTGACTGCAGTCACAGGACGCGGAAACTCCGCGGCCTTATAAAAGCCCGGGGGAGGGGCCGGGGGAGGGAACCGAGCCGCTCCGCCACTCCGGGATACCGGGGAAGGAGAACGGATAGTGATGCCTGGATTCCTTCCTCCACCCCCCAGCTCCTCGCCCGGGTGGGATGGGTTGTCCGTCGGTCCGCCCCGCACGTCCGTGCCCCGGGGAGCGCCCGAGGAGAGCGGGGCGGGGCGCTGGATGTTTGCCCCCAAGAGACCTCCCTGCACTTGCTGAGCTCACCCTGTGCAAACTTAAGCCACCATGTATAAAAGGCTCAGGTAACAGAGGGTGAAGTCGCTTCCTTGTCTGCATGGTTCTAATCAGACACCTACCACTGAGTTTGGTTTCCCTCTGTTGCTAAATGAATCTCTGGTAAAATCTCTTTTTTTGGTCACTCTGTTGTTGTTTTGAAAAATACAGCTGTCAAAGCAGTACATTATAGTGTTGTGGAACAGTTAGAATTGGAAGGGATCTTAAAGACCATGTTGTTCCAGTGCTCCTTCCATGGGCAGGGACACCTCTCACTAGACCAAGTTGCTCAAAGTCCCACCCATCCTGGCCTTGAACACCCTCAGGGATGGGGCATCCACAACTACTTTGGACAACCTGTTCCACAGACTCACCACCCTCACAGTGAAGAATTTATTCCTAATATCTAATCTGAGTCTACCCTCTTTCAGTTTAAAGCCATTACCCCTCACCCAACCCCAGGCATTGGTCCTTGCAGTGAGAGAATGAAGTTGTGCAGCTGAGTAGTACTGGATTAGTGGTGGAGCATTTCGCTATCATGTAAATTCTGTTCCTTAACAGAACTATTTTGCGCCAGAGAGCAGAGGACTGGGCTGAAAGGGGAAAGTTACACGACTGCCTAGACAGCCTGCATGCACACAAGTCAGGAGCCCAAGTGAAGATCTGATTAGAATGAACAGTTGCCTCCAACAGGAAACAAAGAAGCAGTTAAAACGTGGTAACTGATCAGGCAAACAATCATCAGTTGCTCCCTGTGTTATAATAGTTTAGTGGTTATCATAATTCCTTTGCTATGTTTGTAATTAGTAGCTTGAGTAAAACCAGACTTTCTCAGCTGGCTTGCAGGACGCTTACTTTCACGTCATGCAAAGTTAATGCATGCAGCGTAGATGGGAGTTGATGAAGAAAACTGCTGTTTGGCAAAGTGAGGCAAAAAAGCTAGGCTTCTTGGAGAAAAACTGTATTTACCAATTTAGGGTTAAACTTGCTAATTTAAGCTGTCATGCTATATTAACTCAAATACAATTGCTCTAATTAACATTTACTTTCCAGCAAGAGTAATAGCATCAGAAATCAGAATATAAACTAAGGGAAGTCTGCCTTCTCAAAAATGAGATATTTCTTTTTTTTTTTTTTTTTTT
>VZRU01009336.1:324435-350586 GCA_013398155.1 Pedionomus torquatus
TTTTTTTTTTTTTTTTTTTTTTTTTTGATGGAGGGTGACAAAGGGTGGCATAGGTTCTCTGGCAAGAGATGAAGTAAACAAGAAACATCATTAATTGGGAAGTCGAAGATGAGTATGACACAGCCCATTTCAGGTACATGTGCTTTAACCCCTATGGGCTCTAGTGAACCCCTTTAGCTGTATCTAGTCTTGGCAGTCTGTCTGCCTGCATGATTGTGTTCCATTCAGACTGGGGATTTGGCTGGCTTGCTCTGAAGATCTCTCCCCAAACAGGTGCCCAAGTTTCTCTCCTTCTACTCAGGCTGAAAGTGAACTGTCACATGCACATGTAAAGATGTGGCTGGGGTATAATACGGATGCAGAAGCCTGCTTCCTCAGGTTCTCATGTAGTCTTTGTGTCTTCAGTCTTTACCTGTCAGTTTGTGACTATACATGCCTTACAGGAGAGTTAAGTTACGTGCCTACTCAGCACATTCTGGGTTATATGGCAAAGGGTGGAATACTTGTTTGTTCTAATTGCAGGCTTCTCATAACATTTGATAAATTGTTTTTCTTCACATAGATGGGGTGGAAATTTTAGTCATTTCCTATCATTTGTTAGGCCTGCCTACTACCCTCTTTGTCTTATATGCCATAGAAATTCATTACTCCCATTTCTTCATTCCTCCTCCACATTTTGTAGGGGAACATAGATTATGTCAGACAACTAAGTGAGCAACTACACTATTTTTAGTAAACTGAATACGAGTACTTTAATATATTTGAAATTTGGTAGCAACAGTACAAAAGAAGCCTGTAGGTTAATTTTTTCCTCATGTACTGATTTGGAGCAATTAGAATTAACATCGAAAACAAAGAAGTCTATAAAAGTCATGATTTGTTCACAGAAGAGTCGCTAACAGAAACAAGGGCAAAATGTGACTGATAATTTTCCATGATTAATAGTTCGATCAGTTCTAATTACATTACAGCATGCCAAACACATAGCAGTGGATCTTGCTTGAACTAATAATTTGCCTTAATTTCATTATTATTCATTTCAGACAAGTTGGCTGATATCTGTGTTGAACAGCTTGGTAAAATTCAGTCATTTGCAGCCCTGTTATTACTGTTCTGCCTCTCTGTGGTGTAGTATAATCAAAATGCACAAGGTTATAGAATAAAGTGTAATCTCCATCCGCCTAGTACAAAGTAGATAATCTTTATACTGTGAGATAAATTTTGGTGTCACTTGGTCTTTTGCATGTAATTCTACTTTCTACTGACTCCCCTTTACCAGCTGAATGTCAGCAAAAATCCTCTATTGAACAAGGGTTGTTGGCACCATGGTACAGTAATTGGGATTACATTATTATATTTTACCTTCAGTTACCCACACCAGGAGACAGGGAAGGGGTTATTATTGTGCCATTTAAGCTAGCTTATCTGGCTGGTTGCCTTTAAATAAAATGCTTGCTTCATATTTCAAAGAGCAATTGTAAAAGCTATTTATTTTTTTCTTTCCCTGCACTGGAAATATCAGAAATGAGGAAGAGAAAATGTAAATCTTACAAAACAGGCTTTTGGTATCTTTTCAGTCTGAAGGCTGGAGACTGGTAAATAAAAGCTAGTTTGTTTGGGTTTTTTTTACAGAATCACAGAATCACCTAGGTTGGAAGGGACCTTTTAAGATCATCTAGTCCAAGCAATGGAAAAAAAAAAAATATCACCCACACAAAAAAACCCAACAACCATAAACAACACACCACAGCACCCAACACTAAGCCATATCCTTGAGCACCAAGTCAACTTCTCTCTTGAATACCTCCAGGGATGGTGCCTCAACCACCTCCCTGGGCAGCCCATTCCAATACCTGATAACCCTTTCAGTAAAGAAATATTTCCTAATATCTAGCCTGAACTTCCCCTGGCACAACTTGAAGCCATTACCCCTTGTCCTATCATCTGTAATTTGGGAGAAGAGACCAACCCCTGCCTCTCTACAGCCTCCTTTCAGGTAGTTGTAGAGAGTGATAAAGTCTCCCCTCAGTCTCCTCTTCCTCAGGCTGAACAACCCCAGCTCCCTCAGCCTCTCCTCATAAGATTTGTGTTCCAGTTGCTTTTTGCTGCTACTAGCCTGCCCATCCTCTAGGGTCCTTTGTTAAACTGTCAGTTTATCCCTACATCAGAACATTAGCTTCTGACAGCAGCTGGATTTGGTGAACTGGCTGCTCACTGGAAAGGTTTCAAAACTTTTAGTGGCCTAATGATCTTTACATGATGAGTGGCAAAACAGTACAATGACATTGTAACTCCTTTTTTTTCCTGATCCTTAATGTCTTTTTGTATCTCTCTTCTTCAAGACTGCCTCCTCTAATCTTTCCCATGTTAGTCTACCCTCTGCTTCCTCCACAATAGCATTTTGCTTTATCTCCCTTCTCTTTTCATCATGTTCATCTCCCAACATCTTTTCATGTTATTCTTTAGTATATTCCTTCTTTTTTTTTATATATTTTCATTTCATTTTCCCTTGAATGTTCTTCTTCACCTCACCTCAGTTTAGGCATGTTATTTTTTGGGATTTTCTTTTTGTGATTTCTCCCTTTCCTGCTCACCTTTCCATTCTTCTGAACTTTTTCTTCTCTGCAGCAAATGGGGGATTCTTCATGTTACATCTTGCCAGACTACAGTGAGGAAAAGACAGCAGCAGGTTCAGCCAGTTAGCCAGGGAAGGTGCAGGAGGCAGCTAGAGCAGAGGGATGAGTTTTGTTTACTCTTCCCTGTTGTTGCATTAGAAATGAAATTCATAGCTGGAGGGATGGTGTGAGTGGCTGGTCCAGCACAGGGTCAAGAAGATGATCAGAGGAATACCTCTCCTATGAAGACAGGCTGAGAGAGTTAGGGCCATTCAGCCTGAAGAAGAGTTCCAGGGAAACCTTCTAGCATCCTTCCAGTATCTGAAGGGGGCCTGAAAGAGAGACGTGGAGGCACTCTTTACAAGGGCATGTAGTGATAGGATGAGGGATAACAGCTTAAGACTAGAAGACTGTAGGTTTACATTAAATATTAGGAAGAAATTATTTACTCTGAGGATGCTGAGGCACTGGAACAGGTTGCCCAGAGAAGTTTTGGATGTCCCATCCCTGGAAGTGTTCAAGACCAGGCTGGATGGGGCTTTTAACAACCTGCTCTAGTGGGAGGTGTCCCTGCCCATGGCAGGGGCATTGGAACAACAAGATCTTTAAGGCCCTTTCCAACATAAACCATTTTATTATTTTAAAAGCAGAAGAAGTATGGCACATGGATGACTTCTCTGTATCTGGGTGAGGAAGCATGGCTGCTTGGATGCTATGACTGTGCAGATTTGCAAACCTTGTTTCCTCCATGTGCTTCTCTGGTCAAGTGGAGAACTGAGAAAGTTCCTCTGCTCATCATAGCATTTCCCAATAAGCTGGAGGAGGGAGGAATCTGTGTGTTTTAAAACTGTATTGTTATAACAAACAGATTATACTGCCTGGAGCAACTTAGGTGACTGCTTTCATTTAACAGTGTTATACTAGGGAAATGTCCCAAGGTACTTGTTTTAGTGATGGTAACAGAAACAGTAGAGGTCAAGGTAAGCATGCGAGTCTGGGAATCTGTTGGAAAAATACTGCTATGGCCAAGTAAAACAGCAGACAACAAAGCATATACACAAGAATATTTAATTAAAGTGACATGAAACTTATACATGAGTTTATGGTCTACAAATGCATGCTTAGTTTTTATCCACTGAAAATATTCTTCTTTGGTTGTGTGAAAGCACCCATAAACAGAAGGATGAGATTGTATGTTTAATATTAGTCAGTCTAGGGCTTTACTTTCTACAAAGCAATATGATACATGATTGTCTCCTGACCACAAATTTAACTGTATTACATAGACTTGAATTTGTAATATACACACAGCCTATGTATAGGAGAATTCTACTTGTTCTTGAAAGATGTGGTCGCAGAAATACAGATACTGTCTCTATATCAGTTATAAAAGGTATCTTGGACACTTGTAGACAAAACTTATTAAATAACCCCAAATATATATTGATAAATCTAGAGAAATAAACACTAATAAAGTAATGGTCTCTACAGTGGAGAGCTGAATGCTTTTGCCTGAAAAAGGAAGAGAAATCAGTCATGAGGAAGTCACGTCAAAAAGTAATGTTTGCCAAACTTTGGCAAACGTCTGGAGAGACCTCTCATGAGACCTGATGGTCTTGCTCAGAGAACATGATATTCCTCAGACCAACTCCTCTGTAATCTATGTCAATAAATTGTACTGAGCTTGGACATGGCAATCAAGCTTACTTGGTCCCCATTTCCAAGCTTCTTACTAACCAGATTCTGGGCTATGTTTGTTTTATCATCAATTCTGTCCTTTTGAAAAGTCTTTTGTGCCTTTGTGGTAATTAGGAGGCTAATGGATAAAATACTGCTGGGGCTAGAAGAGATACTGAGGGGCTGTCTCATCCTCTGGCTGTGACACAATGTGGGGGCAGGCAGTAGGGAAAGCACTAAAGATCTTCTGGATTATTCCTTGCCCTCTTTTGGTAAATCAACATCTAGACATACAGCAGACTGAGAGAAAAGGATTTTTAATTCTCTTCACTGATGTTTTGGTATTTTTTTTCCCTCTTTACGTATGGGAATAATTAATCATTTTCCTTCATTATCAGCACTCTGAAGAATAGTTCAATATCTAATACTGAACCAGTGCAAGGATCCCCAGGAGTGTTGTTGACAGGCAGATTTGTGGCAAAATTGGAGTACTTCTAGAGCATCATTGGAGGTCTGAAGACTTAGAGCTATAAGGGAGGACAGCACTTGACTTGGGCTCAGGAAAACAATACAGAATACTTTGTGAAATACTGATGGAAGTATTATCATAAACTCTTTCTTCCCTTACTAGCTGTTCACTCTAGTTTGTTAGGGGGGCTTATTTCCCTGCATTCCCCCAGTATCTTTTCCAACATTCAGTAGTTATCCTCCCATTTTCCTAAGTACTCCCAAGCCACATGCTAGGAAGGTAACCAAAGTTCTTCCACTCAAGGCTTTTACTTTCCATCCACAATGTCTCTGCCTGATCTCTTCCACAAATGCAGATTCGTTTTCATATCTCATCAACAGAGAAGACAAGGCAAAGGCCTGCTTCATGGTGATTAACTAACTAATGACATCTACAGCCAAGTGTGAAAGCTGTAAGTGGCTAAAAGTAGGGGTGAGGTGAGAAGATTTACTCTAGCAGCAACTGGTAGCATCTCCCTCTGGCTGCAGTAGGCACCATCTAGTCATGAGCTGCCCTAGGGAAACACTTTCCATGTGTTTTAAACCATTTCTGAAACCAAAGCACTGGAAAGCCCTCCAAACTCCCAATTATGTTTACAGTGACAAATCAACATCATGTTTTGTATCATTCTTATCTAAATTCCTTATCATTCTTAGCTTATCTTGGTTCACGAGTATATTTTTCCTGTACCATGCTGAACAGTATCTGCAGCTGCTAAAATATGACTAAAGTAAGATGTGATTTGGAAACACAGACACCAAACTGCACAGATACATAGAGTGAAAAGAGTGAAAACTGCACATTACTATAAATCCACATTGATCTACATATTTAATTTTAATTAGTCAAAATTTATTTTATTTGCAACAACCCTTTAAATCAGCAGCATTTGTCATATCTTATATATGGAGCAAAGCAGAAAAATTGAAACCAAAAGCATTCTGTGACTGTCTTTAAACTATGCAATACTAATCCCCATTCTGCTTACACATCTAAGCAAGTGCGGAACTTCAGACTCCATGAGTCATCCCATCCATCTCGCTTTCCTGAGGTTATTCACATGCATGAGCTTGTCACATGCAGCCAGTAGTTTTTGTGGTGTGACACAGACTGAAAAAGATTGATATTACAACAGACATGAAAAAACAGCTAATATGCATGTAAACTTAAGTGTACATCATACCTATTCACTCATCCCAGGTTCGGCTGAAAATGTAGATGCTTTCCACTGCATTCTTTGCTTCATAGTTTCACAGTTATGACAGGGGAAATGAATATGCCCTTTCTTTTCTCTATTCACATTTAAAATGACAAGCTTCTCTGACAAAGACTTTGAATGAAACTAACCATACTTACTGTACTTTGTGTTGGCCTCAGTGTATTCTGTGCCTTAAACAAACCGTGCATTTATGCAGTGGAGCGGGTCGTAATGTGACCAGATTAAATAACAGTCTAATTTACGTGGAATTGTGATGGAATTTTGGTTGTAACTATGTGTCTTTCCTACAGCTTATTTTAATTTTAGCCAGTTGCTAAAATTAACATTTGAACGGAGGTGTCTAAGAGGCCCCTGACCAATTTCAAGAATTTTTTCATGGATATGTAAAGTTTGACTTGTGCTACCCCTGCGCCACCTCTGTGTCAGTTTTCAAGATCATGCTGCCAAGTGCAGGAGTTCAAACTTTTCCAATCAAAAGAAAGGCTTTATTCCTTGACCTGGGACAGTCATTTTTCCCCTTCTAATTTACTATGGAGAAATAGCTGACCAGATCTTGCTGACAAGTTTTAGAGGTTTTCAGCCTGAGGCAGACACCTGCCATGGATAAGATTTGCTTAAGTTTTGAGCAGGCTAAGGAGCAATAATGGCAATTCCAAGCCTTCATTAGTGGGAAAGATAGCTCCCACTGCAATACTATTCATCTTATCCCTGCTGCTTCTCAGTTTTGTAGGTATTTGGATAATGGTTTTAGAGGTGTGGAAAAAAAAAAACCAACTTCCTATCTGTTGCCATATTGGTGTGCTCTCTTCATCTAAATGTTCCATCTAGTACTCTTTCTACTATAAAGACCTTCAGGTTTAATGTTTCTAAACAAGCAAAACCTATTTTGTTAATCATATGAATGTTTCCTTTAAAGAGAAGAAGGGAAGTGTGGAAATAACATATATTGACTCTGTGAATATAATGGTTGACTAGGGGTTGTTTTTGTTTTTTTGTTTGTTTTGTTTGTTTGTTTGGTGTTTTGTTTTGTTTTTTTTTCCATGCTCAGGATTAGGGTGCCCTTGAAGCCATTTTCTTTCTTGAGTGTATACTCCATCACGTTGCTCCAGTTCTTGACCTGCCCTCTGGCCGTATGTGCCTTGTTTGCCAGATCCTTCCTGAGGAGCAGCACCACTCGGTCCCTGGAGAGCTGGCAGCTGGGGAATGGGGGCTAAGCACTCTTGCCAGCTGGCTGATCAGCTGAGGGACAAAGACAATGGCTTATCTATCCTTGCTCTGGTCGGCTCCCAAGACATTCTTGTCCTTCAGACTGGCATGACTCTTGGGTCAGTGCCAATTTTTGTCACTACACTGCTGATCTATGTACATTTTGCTCCTTTACACTGTAGATATTTATCTTTTTTTTCTGAATTTTTACTTGTATTTGTGGGGTCATCTAAAACACCGTTGCCTATTTTCTGCGTTGTTAGCATCAGAGAGTTAAGCATAAACTACTGTCAGTTTTGTCTATCTAAGCTGTAGCGTTATTCCCTCAACCTCTATTTATTCTATAGAGGTTTCATGCCTCCACATCTCCAAACTGTCTGAACATAAAAGAAAATTTAGAGCTCACATAGGCAGAAGTCCTGGAAACTCAATATCTGTGTTTAATGCTTATGATATACTCTTATAAAAAGTAGCTGAAGGATTATTTTTTTTTCAGAAAGTAATTGAACATTTATCCATACCTGTGTTTCAAAAGCTCAGGTTCATTGTTTATTTCTTGTTTGTTTTTTGTTTTGATTTGGTTTTGATTTTTTTTTTCAATTTTTTAAGCTCCATAGCTAGTGAGAAACGTGAACTAATTACACAAATTAATGAACCTTAAACCATATCAGATCAGGATCTTCAGAAAATTTTTTGCAAGCTGAATAACAATCACGCTGAACATTAGGATGTAAATGCTAACTCCATGAGCAGCAATGAGAAAGGAAAAGGGCATCTGGCTTACTGTCTGCTTTCAAGTTATACTTGAGATTGTTAATGTCTGATTATTATTTGCTAGTTTTCAGACTAGATTGCCAAGAGAGTAAAAAAAAACAAAAAAAACCCAAACCAAACCAAAAAACTGCCACTGGTAAACATATTTAGGTTTTAGGATTGTTATTCCAACTGAACAACCTGGAGTACAATTATAATCTTTTTCTCTCTTCCATCTCACCACAGTAACATGAGTTAAGTAGAAAATTTCTCCACTTCCAGACACTTTGTTTTGTGAGCACAGTCTGTTTATGTTAGAGGTAATACTCTCAGGCTTTGCACTTTACATCATTCACAAGCAATCAATTCAGCACAGACACCTCACAGTCCAGTCATGATGGTTCCCTAGCAGCCTATGGACAAGCTTTTGATTTGCTCTAGGATTTCCAGCAGACATTTGTCTCTAAGCTTACTAGTGGTGACTAATCAATCTTGATTAGGAGACAGAAATTGTCTTCTACTCTAGGAATCGGAAGATGGCAAGTGTTTTCCTAGGGCTCTCTGGATGAGGGGGGAATCTTTCATCGCAGAGTATTTCAGCTCAGCATAATTGATTTTCCTAGGGCAGCTTAGAGACAGCAGTGAAATTTAAAAAGATAGCAAGTGGGAAGAATTCCTAAAATGGGGCCAAGCAATGCTGTAAGGAAATATGGAAGCAATGGGATATATTCAATTACTGCCAATTTTCAAGAAATTAAAAAGAACAGACAAATGAGCGAGAAAGATAAAACAATGTACACATTTGTGCCTAATATCAGAACCTTCAGTTTCAGAAAGTCATCGTATTATGAAGAGAGCTCCAAAACACACAAATCAAACTAGGCAAAACCACAGAAGAGACAGACAATTGTAGCAGGTTGACAAAAGTAGGAAAGCAACAACAATTTTCTGTCACTCAGTGAACTTCATCACAGATTCCTAAAAAAGTCTTGCCACAATGTTTGCCTGGTTCTCAGCCCAAAGTTGTCTCCCATTTCTAGGAAGGCACCATTGTGTGAAATGTCAAACTAGCATACCAGGATCTTGGTTGGTCTTTTAGAGCTGCTACTAATATAATAATGCTAGGATAATGCTAGGAAGGGAATTCCTTCTTCCTGATCACAGTTCCCCATTTAAAAAATAATAATAATTGTATTAACTTTTGAAAACATGAGGTGAAAACACGCCAATTTAAAATACTTCTGCAAACATTAGTCTGATGCATGCCTAGGATGACTTAGAGTCCTTGGGTTCATATCTAATTTTGATAAAAGACAGGAAAAATATTGTTGCCTAAAATGAAGTATTTCTACTGCTTTTTCTATCAGTAGCTATTTATCTTTCTTCAATTCATCTTTCTATTCTTTTCTTATATTTTATCCTGGTAAGATTTTACTAAAGAAATTTAACTTCTCTACATATCTTTTTAAAATACTCTCTTAAGATTAAAATACAGTCACTATTAGCTGTTCTGTCAGTTAATTTATAGGAACAAAAAGCTCCTGACTACCTTAGAAATTCTGTGCTCTGCAGTTTGTTCCCTTTTTATCTAATTCTTTAACTATTGGTGTTGATCTCAAGAATTTTAAAGGTGTCTGATCTTTTGTCAGAGGGATAGTTCTTAAACGTTAACCTGGTCTCAAACATCCACACAGCAAATTCAGTGGCATAAAGTATTGTGGACCATAAAGCACAAACCCACTCCTTTCCATGCTGTCACAGCTCTGTGTCTGTAATTTGTCTCTGTGACTGAGATACTACGTTCTTCACACATAGCTTCCAGATGATGGACATTTTCATCACAAGTTGGTTGATTGTAGAGCTCAAGTATTACTTCTTCTGAGCTACTTTTGCAGTTTCCTGTTGTAAATGATGCGAAACACCAAAGAATCCAGTTCTTGGTTTCTTCTCTGTTCATTTATACAACAGTTACAGACTGCATGTACAGAGGTTGAAATGTCCCAGAGCTACAGCTGACAATTACTTCATTTTGCTGGACCTGGCAAACACTTTCTTACATGTTTTTGTACGTGTGTTGCAGATCAGAGAATTTTTCTTCCAAAGTTGGTTCTTAGATGTGTATGAAGTTTGAGCAACCATAAACAGTCTTTTCAAACAGCAGCTTGTCACATGACATGTCATAAATATCAACCAAGAGGTTTTTTTTCTTTTTCTTCTTTTTCTCCTGAATGAAAACATTTCTCTTGGCAGCCTCTTATAAACTACTTCAAAGAAGTTTTCTGAAGTCCCTCTTTTTTTCAGTTGACCTACTATTCAGCCACTTCCTTCCAGAAAATTACCCAAGCTGTTTGAAATTTGAAGAGTATGACCTAATAGCAATTTTGATTTTTGAAAATAATAATAATAATGCATTTCAAGATTCCTGATTCTACTTTCAATGTTTCTTTAGCTTGTATCTCTCAACTATATGATCTGTTTATAAAGGCATGAGGGCTGGAGCGAATTTAGTAGTTTTTGAAAACTGCAAGGCTAACAAAAAAATAGTCTCAATCCAACACGGTATTTAGAATACACTTATTTTCAGTCATGTAAATTAGTGCTGCTTAAGAGCTGAGGTGATACTTGGGACTCATGACTCAAAGTTAACATGCTTAAGTGTTTCATTAAGTGACTGCTGAGAGAGTAAAGTCTACAGTTTACCTTCACAGGTTGGTTACATGCAGCAATGGGTGTTTCTCCCATGCCACTAAGCTGCTGAAGAACCTGCCATCCATTGATCTCTTAATCTCTTTTTTTAATATACTACCAGCTGCTGCCCAGTCTACATAATGCAAATTCAAACCATATAGTGTTGCTTTGGTGAGTATTTTTCAGTGGACTTTTTTTTTGCACCATGTTGCGAGCAGACAGTGCAACTGAAACTACATTTTTACTTAATTAAGAATGTTCCATTTGAAAAATTAAGCATTCAAAGTTATGAAAGGCCAGAAATGATGCTGCCCATCCAACCTTAATTTGGTATCATTTATGTGCCAGTCCTTCATAACACAACCGTATTCTTCCCTTGTTTCCAGCTTCCTTCAGTGTGGTGGGGTATGTTTAGAGAATCCAACATCTGATCACTCTTTTTATCCTCTTTACTTAATTAGTGGTTACACCATGGGATGAATGCAGAATTATTCCTCTCCTCGTGATCCTTTCTAGAGCAATCCTCACAACAGCACCCAAATGAATCATAAACTTTAATGATTATGTCTCTGCTGTGAGATGAAATGCATCATGTTATCTCCATTTACTGTCCACAGAAATGGAACAAAATGCCTCTCTAGAGGCCATGTGGGGAACCGATGGCAGAACTGGAGCTGGAATTTGGGGCCCAATCTAGTGCTTATTCTCCTGGATCAAACTACTTTCCTCAGGAAAAGGCTGAACAGCCTTGGCTCTCATCAACTTTGTAGCTTTAAGCATTTGTAACACCTGTTCACACTCACTAAGAAAGCTCAAGCAGAAAATAAAACCCCAAAGAATCAAAAAAGGTTCTGTCTCTGAAGCAACAGAAACAAATACCTAAATTAAACAAGCTCTTTAATGAAGGGATGAAAGTGAATGAAGTTGTACCTTTTCATTGTACTAATGGTTCCCTCTTCATACTTCAAAAATTCAGTACGTGCTGGGTAAGACGCCACTAGTGCTAGGAATGACACCAAGCTGTGCTTGTGTCAACTGTGAGGCCAGAACTGGTCTGACCACTGATGGGCTGGTACACTGCTGACCAACTGAGTGAAGGATGGGCACATTTCATCTGCTTTCCTGTGGTGAGATGAGGGCATATATCATAAATCAAGTTCCTGACTTTTTTTTGAAATGTATCATGTCTTAAGACTCTAATGTTGTTTCCCCTTTCTCCATCAATGTATGGCTGAAATGAACCAGCTTGTTCAACACCTAGTATGGAAGGGACTGATGGTCAAATGAACATGCAGATCATGTAAACTCACAGGCCATCTTTCCTTGGCAAACCAGAAGCAACATCCATTTCCTACAAAAAATAGAGAAGGGTTAATAGCTCTGAGATAAAAATGATACCTCTATTTACATAAAGAGGCTTTCTCTTCCAGCTGCTTTTACATGAATGTTGTCCAGATACTTGCAGGGATTATAAAATGTTTGGGTAAGTCAATAAATGTAGTTTTCTTTCAGCTCTCATGTTGTTAAACTAGACAATAGAGTGCTAACA
Organism: Pedionomus torquatus; assembly: GCA_013398155.1. Lineage (NCBI taxonomy): Eukaryota > Metazoa > Chordata > Aves > Charadriiformes > Pedionomidae > Pedionomus > Pedionomus torquatus. Next base: position 336,651 of record VZRU01009336.1, read on the forward strand.
TATTTCAGTCCCCAAAAAAGTAACATCAATCAGTTCTAAAAAGAAAATCTAGAAACTAAAAGGTCTACACTTTAACACCAGTGCCTGCTGTCATACAGTTTCTTTAGATGTTCTGAGAAAATATGTCCATTGATTATTATAATATAGTTCAATTGAATTTGTTAAAGAATAAAGGTAATATCTCCTATGATAATATCTGTTTGATAAATTTATGGTGAACAATTTTTACTAAAAGGCCTTCCTCTGTATGTCTTTAGTGCATATTTTTCAAAGGAATTTCAGAAAATAGACCTATTTTCTGGGCTTGTCTATAATGTACATGTTCATGGCATAGCAGCTCAGCCACATAATTAGTGAACCCTTCATCTTTTTGGAAGCATATAATTGGGTTTGATGTGGTACATACCTCAGAGATTTTTCAGAAGAGAGTTTAAAACTTAAAACTAGATCATATGCTTTGATTTGCAGGCATTTTGAGTAAACCTAATGGTTACATACAAGGAAACTCTGGCCCTTAGAGGAGATTGGCAACACACTATAACAATTCTGTGTAAAAGACATAACAAGAAGTGAAATAATCTGTATCTTCTCCCAGTTCATCATTGACTAGTATGTCCATTTGCTGTCTATCATAGTATGCTCACTGTTCTTCCAAATAGTTCACTATGATTAAAACATGCCACTGAATTGCCATAGAACTGGATTCTGAATTTAAGTGTTTCTTGTGCCATTAGATTCTGCTCAAAGCTTGGATGAAAACTCACCATCTCTGCCTGCCTTACACTATCACTCTATTACACCTTTTTTTTTTTTTTTTTTCCATGTTACAGCTGTCAGAACAAACATTTTGGGGCTTCTGGTGTCTACTACACTATTCTAAACAGCCCTGAAGTGAAATAGTTAAATCATTTGTTTCTTAAGTTCATGTAGCCTAAATATAAAGACTGGAACTAGGGACTATAGCATACGTGTGGCATATAATTAAACTTCTTTAATGACACCCACTGAACTCTCAGTGCAGAAGAACCTCACAGCAGTGGAAATATTTGTAGTTACAAGGGGAAATTACCTCCAGTGTAGTTCCTATAAACTTGCAGCCTACTTGCACACAGAAAAGACACCAAGGAAGGCACTTCTTGTACACTATCAAGTTCACAATCTAAAGAAGGCCAATGGACAGGTCGAGCAGAATTATACAATGATTCTAACATAAAGCATGTTGTCTCTTAATCTATTTTGCTTTGGTTTGTATTTTACAATGAATAAAACCTCACTCCCCTAAGTGAACTGGGTTTGTGGATATATTGGGAAGGGAGTTCTAAAGAGGAAATGTTCCCAAAGATTTAAGCAGCATATTATTTGGAGAGAGATTGTATAATAGGCATGGAAGCTTTTAAAAACATTTCCACACAGCATGATTTGCTGCAAGGTTGTTCTGTGACAGCTCTCACTATCTGCAGTGCAACAAATCCATTCTACAGCTAATGAATGAGATGTGGTTGTCCTTTCTTTTTGCATCTCCTTTCTGCCAGGAAGACCTAGGAATGACTTCTGTTGTTGGATTACGGACCTTCCTCGATGTATTGTAGCTTGCTTGATAATGAGTTTCTTGAACTGTAGCATTGCTGCGAAATGTAATGAGCAGACTGTGCAGATATGAAACTTCACATCAGAGGATCTAATTTCTTTATGTAATCATTCTTTTCTACTCTGCAAGCTTTTGCTTGTACACCATGTTTCTCTGCCTTGTCAGCCTTAAATTAAAAACAAGCCTGCAGGGACCTATTTCTATTTAATAACGATCTCAGTAAGATGAGTCTCGTAAGGTATAAGAAGTCTATAGAGAGTGCAAACCTTTCTCACATTCCAGTTCTTCTCTGTAAACTAATCATATTTCCATACTCTAATTGGTAGAAGATGTAGTAATTTGGATGAACCAGCTACTTCCTTAGTTCTAAAGAATGATAATCCTTGTTCTTAAACTGCTTACACTACAATTTCCAGTGAAGAGTGTGGAACAGTAAGGATATCAAGCCTAATTACAAAGGCACAAATGGCTCAAGGCCCCTGTTCTCCCAAGCCCTAAATTTTAACTCACAGTATATAATTCTTTTCTAATAATCTGATATCTTCTCATTATGAACTTACTTTTAAAACAGTGAAGCATCAATGACATATTTAATTATCATGTTAATGTAGCACACTATTTCATTACCTGTGTTCAAAGTTTATGTGCACAAGTCATAGAATCATAGAACGGTTAGAGCTGGACCTTAAAGATCATTGAGTTCCAACCTACCTGCCATGGGCAGGGACACCTCCCACTAGAGCAGGTTGCTCAAAGCCCCATCCAGCCTGGCCTTAAATACTTCCAGGGATGGGGCATCCACAATTTCTCTGGGCAACCTGTTCAGAGAACAAGTCCACCTGTTGAGCTGTAGTCAAGAGCCAAGTGAGGAGAGCCATAATATCATTAATTATTTTCTGTATTAGAACTGTAAAGCAATGATAATTTTTCAAATACCTAAAACAGATGAAAGCAAAGTTGTGCTTAAGCATTATGAAACGTAGGAAATTAGAATGCATTTTCCTTGTAACAACATTATATACCTTCCCTTTCTGTGATTTATTTTTTTTCCCTAGGGACAAAAAAATGTTCATGCAAAAGGCAATTGTAACAGTAATGACACACCAGTTTTCTTCCATCTTTTCTCCAGAAAGTACTATGATTGCTTTTAGTTTTTTTTTAAACTAATTTGAGATACTTTCATTCCAGAGTTCAAATTCTTTTTCCTACTTATCGATGATATACACAAAGGGGTATTCCTACCTACATAAAAAGAAGTCACAGGATCACCAGGTAAGATGAAGATTCTGCTTTTATAACTAACCAAAGCAAAACCAACACATTAGCAAAACCAACACATTTATAACTTCCTTTTGCATGTCAGGCAAAAAATGCTCTTTGTCCTTTGTTCGTTTCACCATCACTTCTATGAGTTTATTTGTGTGGCAGTATTGGTTTTAGAGAAAGGACAGATGCCAAAAATTCTGTTTGATTTATGAAGATATTTTCAAAAGTATTATTCTGCCTCCCTGACCTCCCTACATTCCTTGCTATTGGCTAAAATGGGACAAGGATCTTCTGCTGATTGAATGTCAGCCATTGCTGGGTTAAACAGCTCTCGATGTAGAAGTATTCAAACAGCATTTGAACGAAGTATTTGAGTTCTTAACGGGATACGTTCTAGTTTCACAGCAGTCAGGTCAAACACTTGACAGTTCTTCTGAGAATGACTAATCAATTATGGCTGCTGTTTTTACAGCCAGACTTAACTCTTTTACTGTGGACTACCAAGGTTAAAGATGAATCTGAATCCTGTGGATGTGTCCAGACTGAACACTGCTCCTTTGGAGGACAGGTCTAGCACAAGCCACACAGAGTAGCAGTGTCAGCTGGTGCTGCAAAGAGTTATATCACCTTACTGGATGACACTAGGCAATCAGGCCCCCTTGGCAGATGTAACTGTACAGAAGGAAGACAACTTTTGTCAGCTCCACTTATGTTGTCTGTGTAGCTGATGTAACCAGACCAGCAGGGAAGCTATTCATATATGCTAAGTTTCCACTCGAGGGCTTTGCAGAAAAAGCCTTCATTACAATTCAAAATTTTTGGTATTGCTTCTCTCATCAAAATCTGGGTGTGTGAAACAATAAGGACTGTCATGTCTAATCACATATTCACAAAATATTGTTTGCATACATCAAGCCATCTGTTCTGATAAGCTTTTTCTGCCTATATGTCATTTCACAGCAAGACAAAGTTATGATTATTGTTATTTATAATATTACCTCAGTTCTCCCTAGCATGCTGACATCCACTTGTGATGTGACTTCCCACAATGTAAATTAGTTAGGCAATAGAATCACTGTAGTGCAAGCACAAGATCCTTGCTACACCACTCCCAAGTGATAAGGAGTGGGCAAGACCAGCTCAGCTGCCTCTACCTCTCACATCTGGCAGGGAGCTTTGAGGTGCTGAGGTAGAAGCCCCTAGGTAGCATGTGGGAGTGAGACAGCAGGTGGACTCAGTGTTACAAAGAAGTCTGGGCCTCAAGAAGGTACTTCTCATGTGGGGCTGAGGAACACAAAAGTGAGAACAAGTGATATAGATCAGGTCATTGCCTTTGTTCCTGGGTCTATTATTACTTAAATAGTGTGAATAAAACTGCATACAGCTTATTATGAGAATAAATATATTTACTTTTATCTTTTTAAGTTTCTCCTGGACTCAGAGATTACAGCAGAAGTATTTTATGGCAAGAATAAGGAGACTGCACCACAGGCACTTCAAAGCAAAAGTTAAGACACAACAAGAACCAAATACCAGATAAATGAAGTTGAGAGAGTCTGAAAGAGAGGAGTGCTTGAAAGGATACAACAGAGACACAGAGTATAAGCTAAAATCTATGTAGCCAGACTTTGCACTGAACTGTGAGCTAAATAAGCTTTGGATCAGTCCCAAAGAAACAAATTGTGTACCAAGTCACCCTCATCAAAAGTTTTTACACAGGCATTTTGATCCACTTAGTGAATAAGGTCACCCAGCAATGTCCTTTCCATTTCTGGAGTTTATTTTTCAACATACTGTGCATATCTTACTGAGAATTCACAAAATCCATTTAAGTCTACAGATGCTCAGGAAATTGCAACGGACACCTTGAAGAGCTGGATCTCAGATACAGTCAACAAATACAGCGCTTCACAGCTGAGATGTCATCAGTCTTATCCCTTCACATATGAATAGATTAGTGTTCAAAAAGCTATGATGACATAGCAAAGACTGAAGAGCAGGAGCAAAGAAAATATAGGCACAGAACACAGCCTGTGTTGTAACTACTGAACCATCACAAAAGCCAGGCAGTGCTCACGTATCTTTAGTTGAGTACCATGTGTATATACCTTCTGCTTTTCAATGTTGCTGCTCTTATCATGGAATCACGGAATTGTCAGAGTTGGGAGAGTCAGCTAGTCTGGAGGTCATCTAGTCCAACTCCCCTGCTAAAGCAGGATTGCCCAGAGCACATTACTCAGGGCAGCATCCAGGCAGGTCTTGAAGGTCTCCAGAGAAGGGAAAATTATTTTTCTAAGATATTTAATGCTAAAACTTGTAGGATGAATGACACAAAGAAATGGAATTTCTTATCACTGGAAAGAATCTTAAAATTATTAAATAATAAAACATTGCTCTCAGCACACAATAAAAAGTCAGTTTAACATGGAAATATTCACATGCCATTTTGACTCTTTTACCTCTTAACCTGGGCAGATCATGGTCTAATAAAGTGAAGACTCCGTGCAGTTTAATGAAAACCATTATGAGCAAAATATTAAATGCATTATGAAAAGAAGGTCAAAATAAAATAGTTTTGATCTGGAATGGCTGCCTCGTGAGAGTAAAATGAAAGCTTTACACAATTTTAAATGCACTGAGAACCTCTCTGGAAACCCTTATTCTGGAGATCAAGATTTAGGTTCTCACCGTTCATGTAATTATTAGACAAGAGAAAGATTGTTTGGTTCCACTTCAGTGTTACTAAATTTATTATTATATTAAATTCAACAGCACTTGGAGGATGGGCACTCCACTGTGCCAAGTGTGATCCCTGAGCACAGTGAGAGGGAGTCTTTCCACCAAAGAGACAAAGGGAGAAAAAGGATTACAAAGGATTGTGTTCTCATTTGACAGAAGAAAATCTGAACACCAGAGCATGTTACCTGCAGAAATTCAGCTATCAACAAGCAGTGGTGAACTGGATTTTCAATTCACTTGCAGCTTGCACAAATGGAAAAATATTTTCCTGAAAAATAACAATATAAATTAGATTTCAAAAACCCCACATTCTGAGTACTCTGAACATTTACAAAATTAAGCAGAAGGAAGTTTAGGGAAAAGACCTTTATATTAGAAAGTCAAATCATTTAACTATCAGAATGTTAAATAAAGCACTAACACAGAATTAAGAGTTTCTTAAAAAAAAAAAAAAAAAAAAAAAAAAAAAAATTTTAGGATTTTTTTAATGATTTTTCTTTGTTTTTTTTTTTTTTTTTTTCCCCCTTGGAAAAAATGAAAAAATAGTTAAACCTGTATGTTTTTATAACATAGATACATACATAGCCAAATCAAATACTTTTGAAAAAAAGGCACGGTTATTTGTGAACAGGAGGTAAACTTGAAAGTTTGGAGCTGAATGTGGCACCGGTGCTGTACTGACCTCAGAGTCTAAGGCTGTCTTACAACCCCGATCTTTCAGCAAATCCTAAGGCTTATATATGTAATACCTGGTACTTGATAATATTCATTTTAGACAGCACTGACTGAGAAAGTATTTAAGAAGACTTTTGGTTAGAAACTATTTAGTTGAAACTGTAAGAAATCAATTAAATATGTCAGTTTTGATGAAACTTTCATGAGAAAATAGTTAAGCCTACAGCAGTTTTTCTGTTCAAAATCAGGATGTCACTGAGTATAATTACCAGGGAGTAAGTATAGGCAATCTAACAGAATGGAGAACTTCTTGATTCATAGCAGGGCCTTAAATCAAGGTTTCTTGAATTGCTTCTTGTCACAAGGTGAGTCATAGCCAAGGACTCATCTAGAAATTGATACATTTTGTATGAAAAAAAATCAAATATTCAATTGCTAAGTGACTAGAGATAGGAAAGACAGATTTCTCTACCCTTTGCTATTGGTCTTACCTGTCTTGAAATTTTCCAGTACCAAGTTGTATGATATGGCTTGGAAGGAAGGAGATGACGTACATTTTGCTTTGGTAGGCAGGTTGGACTAGATGATTTCCAGAGGTCCCGTCCAACCTCATATAGTTCTGTGATTCTGTGATTATGCAATGAATTCCAGTATGGTACTCCTGTATGTTGTTTCTTATCCAGAAATCTTGTGGGGTTCATTTAACATGAGAAACATCTCTGGAGATGCTTTCTATGAGCAGCATCTAACACCCACTTAAGGTGAGAGCCCTGAACACAGTGCTGCATCCATGAGTCCTCAGCCTTTACCTCTTGGAATAGCAGAAGAAACCAGAGTTACACTATATAATCTTAAAATACCACTGGCACTGTTGCTTTTAGCTGAAAGTTCCCACTCACTTATTCAGAAGGGTAAAGTCCCCATGTCTTCCCTCTGGCTCCACCTGTTCAGGTGCCCATGTGAGCAGGACAGGGTGCTCCCTGGCTGTGCTCCTAAGAAGGGCAAAGTATGGTCCAGTCTGGCCACCTGTAAATAATGCTGCCATGTACCTGCCTCCAAGCACAACCACATTTACAGCCTTAAATTTACATCATCACAGCTGGCACAGAAGCTGACTGTGATTTAGCATTCAGGTTGAAAACTACATTGTGCTGAAAAGAGCCATGCTCAGTTAAAGGGACAGGGTAAAACCAGATAGAGAGGAATCGTTTTCTGCAAAGTCCCCAAAGAGAACTGTGGTGAGCGTTTCATCCAAGCACAAGGGAAAGTAGAAGGATCTGAGAGCTGTTTTTCCTCAACAGCAGGTTGATGGAAGCTGGCAACTGCTGACACGCCAGGCCCATGCACAGCCAGCCCACTGCTGCTGGATGTTGCTGCTCTCTTGGCTGCCATCTCCTGTCCCTGCCACATGTGATGGATAATCTGTCAAGCCAGGCTTTGTTTCCAGCACCTGCCCCCTCTTTTGTGTACAATATCTCCTGACTCCAGGAGCTTTGCATCAAGCTGGTCACATATTTTTTCCTAGGACTTCAACCTCTCGGTATACGTTTGAATCCTGCAGTGTTAATAAAAATAGATCAAAGTAACAGTTCCCATAAATTAAAATTTTAGGACAGTGGAAAGTATCTGATAAAGTAGTCTGGCCCCTGCGTAGCACAGATCATAGCACTCGTTCAGCACTGGGCCCAGTAGCCAATTTTGACTGATTCAGAAAGGAATCTGCTTTGCTCTTGACATCAATTGATTCAGAAGTGTGGAAGAGCACTGAAGTATATACCTCCACTAAGAAGAGAAGAAAGTTTTAAACCAGAGAGGATTGGAAAACTCAGAACTTGAGTATGCATAGCCTATATCTCTTCTACTGTCTGTTTTTTTTCTCCAGATGTCTGCCACTATCTAGGTCATTCTGGCACCCTTGAGCTTGAAAATGTTGTGAAATTTAAAGACTATTATTCTGAATGAAGATGACACAAATGAGATAAGGCATAGATAGTGCCTGAAACTAGAGCCAGTGCCTGAAAAGAGCAGGCATTAAGCAAACCACCATCTGCACAGCCTGAAGAATAATAACACTGAAATGCTAATCTGTGGATTGGTGTTGTTATCTGCTGTGGTTTCCAGAAAGCTTTCACTGAATGTTTCACTGCAGCTGATACCTATTGTCATGTATACTCTAAAAAAGGCCAATGACTGAGCAAAATTATATTTTCAGCAAACTTGAGAGGATCATGTTCCCACCGCCATTCATGTACAGGTCTGTGCTCAGTCTAAGAAATTTATGCATTACTTTAGTTTGCCCATCTCAAACCAACCAATTTCAAGGAATAAGGACCTCCATCAGATTTTTTCTTATGAAAAAGAAGATAAGGAAGATGCCATTTCGCCAATGTTTAATATGAGAACTTCTGGGGATTTTAAGAAAAAATCTTTTTCAAACAATGGACTCTGTAAATTAAATATTTTCACTCAGCTTTTCTTCTTTTTCTCTGCTAAGCAGTTTTCAACCAGGTCACATTTTCTGTCTCAGAGGATCTGGAAGGGCTATGATTTGTTCAATTTATTGTGAGAGTTTTTGAAAGTATTCTGCCATTATTTCACTCTGCAGACTTTTAAATACTAGCTGCTGTAGCTTGCTTGGTATTTTTAAAACATAGAGACAACATCATATCTCTGGACTTACTGCTTGACATTAATGAGCAGTAGCCAATCCTTCAGTAACTTTTTTTTTTTTTTTCTTTTTTTAAAGCACGACATTGATTTCAATAGGATCTTACTGGGGCTGAGTTTGTGTACCCCATTAAGCTTCCTTTTGCTGTCTGTGCTGAGAGGCTTTAAGGAGAAAAACTGGTGGTACCCCCCTGCATAAGGGGAAAGGGAAGAGGGGGCCTGGAAAGGAAAAAGTGAGGAACTCCACAGGTAAGAGGAAGTGAGGGAAGACCAGGTCATGGCAGATGAATGAGACTGTCTGGGATGGCAGAGATCATGCTGCCATCATTCACTGCCTGAGCATGGGTGATGTGCCCATTATCTGCCTTAGAAAACCAAGCAGAGCTAATACATGGTCTGTACTATTAAATTGTTTGCACAGTCTTTTCTTGGCTTGTTTTTTGGTGCGTGCCTATGAGGAGTCTCCCAAGTAATTCCTGGGTGTTGGTCAAGTGCCAGTGTGGGCTGGCAGCCATCCCCAAAGGCAAGCCAAGGATGACTACTCTGTGTTGAAGACTAAGTTATTATAGCCATAGGGATTCAAGCTGTGCCATGCCAGTATGCTGTGCAGCCAGAGATTAGGCTGACTTATTTTGTTCTGCATCCCTGTAGCCACGGGAGCTGCACTGTGTGGTAGCAAACGTGGAGCAGGGAGGTGCAGAAGCCTGTGCCCCTTCCTGCTGTGCAGAAACTCCTTATGATTGTGGGTTGATGCACGACATTTGGACCTAAAAACTGTGCTTGCCACATAAGCTGTGTCTCACAGACAGTCTGACTGCAGCCACCATGCTCTGAGCACTGCTAAACCTGTTCCACCCCATGGTCATGGTGAATATGAAGTAAACTTGAAAGGTCATACAGTACTGCATACCCTGAAAGCAAACTCCCTGGAACTGGTTAACCTTGTACACTTGGGAAGAAGCAAGACCTAACCCACATCACATCCTCAACCTTCCCATTGGTGAGGTCCATCAGCTAGGAGAGTCCTGTAATGCTGAGCCACCTTCTCACCTGCGACAGGATTCATCCCCACCTAATATGAATATGAAAATTGTTTTCAAACTCAAGAAGATATCATCTTTCAGGGTAGCATGGATTGAAGAACCATGATTAAGAGCATTAGAATGGGCACATTCAGACTGTGTCTTCCTCTTATTAGAGGTTTCTGAAAACAGTTTTTGTAAAAAAGTGAATGACCTTTTTTCTGTACAAAAGATATGTTGTGAGTTTTCTCTCTGTGCTCTTTAAATCATATTTGAAATTATTTCTGTGCCTGTGTTTGGAATTGACTTTCAAAGAATACTGATACCATTAATAAAAAATGGCAGGTCAAAAGCCACTGTTAATTGTGTACCTTGATCTGTGACATTTGCATATTAATATTGCAAACTGTTGAAATGACATCAGAAGGACAAAAGCTTTTGACAGCTGATTTTGTTCAGCTTAGATTCAAATGATACTATGTTTTATTAACAATCCACTGAGTTCTCTGTCTTTTTTAATCCTCCTGTGAAATTTATTGTCTTTTAGATAGCAGAAGATGATTTCTGACTTCTTCCTCTTGGCAGTTTTTTTTTGTTTTAGTTTTGATCATTGTTTTATTTGTTTGTTTTTATCTAAACATCAAAACAGTGGAGCTGCTGAAATAAAAAGTGAATGTTTGAATCATGGTACAAATTACAGCACATAATTAAAGCCCATTCACATTTAGTGAGTCTAGCATTAAAATGTAGAATACTAATTTTTTTTTTCTTTTATTGAATGAGGTTTTGAATTATTTAATCTAAATTACATCAATATTTTTAGGTTCATTTTTTAAACTAAAAAGAGAATGTAAAATGTATTTCTCTCTACTCATTATGCAGTCTGCAGACAGGTCATGTAATATATGCCTCAGTATCTCCCCATCATGTGGCAATTTGGAAATACACGAACAGTCACTGGGGGTTCCAGCAGTTCTAAGCCAATCTCCAAAAGAAATAAGATCATCCATCATTTTCATAGCTTCATGTTCAGTCTAGACCAGCCATTTATCTTGTTCTCAACAGGTGTTCTAGCTAATATATTGTCAACAACATCATTATAAATCCCAGTTTCCAAATGTTTACACAAAGATTATAAACATCTTACAGTTTCTTAAGTCTCACAGATTTTACCTGAATTTTACCTTCTGCTAAATCCATACAGCCCCCTGACCTCAGCACCAGCAGTGCATCAATATATATATTGCAGCTCGGGCTGCTGTTAAACAGCATACTGCTCCTGCAAATGGTGAGAGACATGTCAGATGCCTCCTTTACTCTACAGAAAATGTGGAAAAAGGAAACCATGGCATAGCAGGAAGATACAGGTCTAGCTACAAGGCTTTGCCTGCAGAGGATAAAGTAAATTGAAAGCATTCAAACTACACCTTCCATCAGGCAGAGACAGATGCAAATTAATAGCCAAACCACTCCAAAACACTCTATAGTTTCTTCATGGACAGTGATGGTAGCCCCTCAGTACTGAGGAGTATTCCTTGTGGACATTTTTAATTATGCTGAAAATTCATTTTCCTCAAATTAATCAAGATGCACATTTCTGAGCAGCTTTACCCAGAGATATTCCCCTTCACACATACAAATCCCAGATAAATGTACAAACTTTCACAGTTAAACATATTAATGGAGCAGCCAGTGGCTTACTTGGCCTAGAGGCATGGAGTATTCCCTTGCTTACTTATCCCTTCATTTCATTTTTGAAGTTGTGATGTGTCCTATGCTATGACAAAGTGGTACAGTATCACAGTGATAGTGTTATCATTTCACAAACCACTCTCAAGCTTCCCTCAAACGCACTTTTTCACCACTCAAGACTACAAAACCATCAAATCAGGAAGCCTCATTTTCTTTTTGCCTATATTTCAGTCACAGATCTTGATCCAGCATTCACCAAAAGAAACCCTGTGAGCTGTGCTAAGCTCACATTTCATTTTTTGTCTTCAGTTACTTGTCTAACTCGACAGAGTTCCTCCAGTCATCTTACTGTGATGCTTTGCATAGAAAAGCTACACCATTTAAGCACTTGAAATAATTTTGAGTACTTGGGGTGGGGAGCGAAAGCAGTTTAAAATCCTTAGAAAATCATCTCTTTCCTTCAGCTGTCGTTCCACATGCAGCTGTTGAAATGTCCGCTGCCTTCTGACAATATGTGGCTGCAGATGCGTTGATGTAGCTGAGCTGGTTTTACTGCAACCTCTTTCGTGTTAGTGATGGTGCTTAATGGCAGAGGAGAGCTCCAACCTCAAGGCTCAATTCAGAATGCTGAATTGAATAGAAGTTGAATAGTCACTGAATATTCAGAATAATATTGGCTACTAATACTGTTCACCTGCAGGAAGAATTATTCTTAGATTAATCTTAATTATCATGTGCTGAAATTCAATCATTTTCTTGTTTTTTCTTGGTCATTCTATGCAAGATATTTAGCATGGCCTTTCTCCCTGCCTTGTCATGACTTCTAAGTGACTGAGCCTTTAATGAAACATTTAATTATTGCTTTGTCACTTCAGGTTCCTCCCTTCTTCATTAAATCAGTGTTGTCTCTCTCTAGGTGCCAAAGACAGCTATTTAATAAACAGTAAGGTGGTGAGAAGTAAACGGACACAACCACCTGGCCACTGGTGGGCACTTGTGTGTTCCAGCCAAAGCCTGATCTTTATTATTTACCAAAATTACAGTTATGCTTCCTATTCAGCTTTGTGTTCACCAACAGAACCATCTGTGTCTTTAGACAGTATCCGTTTGCCAGGTATGGTAATCATTCACTTTCTGGGAAAATAGTATTTTTCAGAGGGGACATTGTAAAATCGCACTGGAAACTGGGTTGTGATGAAAGCAACAGTTGATTTCAGAACAAACTTAGCAAACAAATATTAATTAATAAACAACCTCACAGCAATTTCCCAGAATTATTAAGAACTAATAGCTGATTTGGATTGTGATCTGGAACACAAATCTTATGAGGAGAGGCTGTGGGAGCTGGGATTGTTCAGCCTGAGGAAGAGGAGACTGAGGGGAGACCTTATCGCTCTCTACAACTACCTGAAAGNTAGTTCTAATAGAAGTAATTATTAAGAACTAATAGGCTCACCTGTGTTTGGAGTCTCCCTGTTAGTGTGGGAGATAAGGTGCTACAGGGCACGTGGTGCCCTAATTCTGGAAAGCAGCTGCAAATCTTACTGGAAGACTGGAAGAGACTCCTCCTGCACTGAGGCAGTAAGGCAGGAGATGTGCTTGGAACTTGGATTTTTACAGAGTCTCACTGATAAAGTTTATGTGGACCTCATTCACAAGGGCAAAGAACAGTTATTGAGGGATTGCATCTTGTCTGTAGCCTTCCTGGTTGTGCCAATTTGAGGCATTACATGTTATTTGAAGAGGTTTTTAGATGTACGCAGAATGCGTTTGTGCTTGTGTGTGTGTGTTTATACACAGATATTTTTATCTCACTGGAGGCTTAATCCTTTGGCAGTCAACTCTGAAGTGCTTTGGCATTCAGCCAAGATATTACTTTCTGAAATCTTTTTGAAGTTCTTTTTTGAACTGTGGAAATACTCCCTTTTTTTTCACCTCAGACTATCTTTTATGTATGCATTTATTTATTTATTTATTTACTAAAAAGAATGCTGCCAGCTCTGTCAGCTTCACACTATATACCACCAAGCATGCTTTGCAAACAGCCCCAGATGGAAAGAGGTCTGGCATTCAACATCATGTGTGCATCGGCATCCTACAGAGAGGACATGTTCAAGGACTCCTTATGGCTGACTAGGGTCTCTGTGCACCACTGCAGAACACTAGAAGACTGGCTGCTTAGAGATGGTATAGGACCACAGCGTCTGATAAATGACCTTTTTATCAAGACTGCTGAACGTGACTGATTTACCTGTATCTCCCAATGATCCCATAAACTCAACAGTGA
>VZRU01009336.1:351471-373262 GCA_013398155.1 Pedionomus torquatus
CATTGGTTGGACTAGGTGATCTTAAAAGGTCCCTTCCAACCTAGGTGATTCTGTGATTCTGTGATTCTGGTAGTTCTAATAGAAGTAATTATTAAGAACTAATAGGCTCACCTGTGTTTGGAGTCTCCCTGTTAGTGTGGGAGATAAGGTGCTACAGGGCACGTGGTGCCCTAATTCTGGAAAGCAGCTGCAAATCTTACTGGAAGAGACTCCTCCTGCACTGAGGCAGTAAGGCAGGAGATGTGCTTGGAACTTGGATTTTTACAGAGTCTCACTGATAAAGTTTATGTGGACCTCATTCACAAGGGCAAAGAACAGTTATTGAGGGATTGCATCTTGTCTGTAGCCTTCCTGGTTGTGCCAATTTGAGGCATTACATGTTATTTGAAGAGGTTTTTAGATGTACGCAGAATGCGTTTGTGCTTGTGTGTGTGTGTTTATACACAGATATTTTTATCTCACTGGAGGCTTAATCCTTTGGCAGTCAACTCTGAAGTGCTTTGGCATTCAGCCAAGATATTACTTTCTGAAATCTTTTTGAAGTTCTTTTTTGAACTGTGGAAATACTCCCTTTTTTTTCACCTCAGACTATCTTTTATGTATGCATTTATTTATTTATTTATTTACTAAAAAGAATGCTGCCAGCTCTGTCAGCTTCACACTATATACCACCAAGCATGCTTTGCAAACAGCCCCAGATGGAAAGAGGTCTGGCATTCAACATCATGTGTGCATCGGCATCCTACAGAGAGGACATGTTCAAGGACTCCTTATGGCTGACTAGGGTCTCTGTGCACCACTGCAGAACACTAGAAGACTGGCTGCTTAGAGATGGTATAGGACCACAGCGTCTGATAAATGACCTTTTTATCAAGACTGCTGAACGTGACTGATTTACCTGTATCTCCCAATGATCCCATAAACTCAACAGTGATTAAATGTCGCAGTCAGAATGGATTCATATTAAGAGACTGTTTTTTTTCCTATTTTATAATAACAGAAACCTCGCTCATTTGTGCAGGAATAATGAGTTCTGTCTTAATGGAATCCAAAAAAAGTACCAAGTTCCCTGCCTTTAGGATAAAAGTTTGTATTTCAGGGAGCAGAATCACAGAATGGTTAGAGTTGGAAGAGACTTTAAAGATCATCAAGTTCCCACCCCTCCTGCCCTGGGTAGGGACACCTCCCACTACACCAGGCTGACAGAGAGAGAAAGAGAAAGGAAGCAGCATCTCAGGCACAAGCACACATTCTGTTTCTTCCTGACTACCCCCAGTACTGCTTGCTGTGCTCTTGCTAATTACATAAAATGCCTTTTTCTTCTTCTTTTTTTTTGTTTCTGTTTGTTTGTTTGTTTGTTTGTTTGTTTTGTTTTTGGTTTTGTTCTTATTTCCCATTGGTTGATATATGCATTTTTTTTAAGAAGTTTAGATATGTAAAAGAGAGAAGTTGGAATATTCCTAAACTGATGAAAGCTTTAATTAACATATTTAAAAATCCTGACATTTTTGTCCCTTGTTTCAAATAGGTTGGTAAAGCTGTAAGGAAATAGCCTCAGATAACTAGATTTTACAGTATTTTCTCCTTTTTCTCACTGCTTTTCTTCAGGAAGATTCTTGCCTTTCTTAACAAGCACAGGGTATCTTTTATCCCATTTTGAACCCTAAGAATATTCAAATTTTCTGTCCAGATTGCAGATGGGAAGGACTTTGCTTGCCACAGAGAAGCTTAGTGAATTTTATTTTGGATGTGAGAAAAGAACAAGTTGGCAATACCAATTATTTGTCATTTGTAAATGATTCATTTGGCACTGTTATATCATGTTACATCTATCTGCATTAGGTAAGTAGCACATCTTCACAAATAATGTGAATTATTTGTGTTAAAACATTAGAGCTTTTGGGTGTCCTCATAAATTTGTTTTTTACACAGAGGCGCCAGAGACCTGACAGCCCCTCTGTGGCTTCTTACCCCCACCACCCACAGCAGCTTCTGCTCCATTCCACTAAAAAGCGGCTGATGAAAGCCCAGGGCCCCACTGCACATGCACACAATTAAACCAAAGGGAAGTGGACGTGCCATCAGGTGGAGCTGGAGTGGATGTGTGTGACTGCCAGTGTGTGTATATGTAAAGAGCTATGGGAAAGAAGGAATTTTCTCGGTCTTTGCTGCATATTTTACATGCTTCAGTTTGTGTCTTTCATATTATGTCTGAGCACGTGACACTGTTAAAAGCTACTGCAGAATCTTCTTTGCTTAAACTGATGAAAACTGCCCTTATAATGGGACAGTAGATCAAAATTAGTACTGCCTAACAAAGGAAGTTGCTGAATTTCTTAGGTGAATTACAGCATAAGCAAAAAAACCCCATGATTGTCTCTCATTTGATTAATTGTAGTGGCAACAAAAGCTCAAAATAACACCATTTATATTGTCAAGTGATTCCCAGATGAATAACTTTTCTTTCATCTAAATAGCACACAGTCACAATAAATGTCAAGGGATAATGGATGCATCTACATTTTCAACCAGACAGATCACTTGACAGTGGTGTAGAACTGCAAGAAATATCCTACTGAGCAGGCGTAAGAACAGCAAAGGTTCTTTCCTGTCCTGAATTTGGCTGATGGTCTACCCCAACAAGTGCCACTGAGGACTGCTACCCTGGCATTGCCTTAAAACTCTACAGCATCTCCTGCTCTAAGACTTTGCTTGCAGATGCTTGAAAAACTGTTAAAGTTTTTGGGCTGTGATCTTTCAGCAGATCAACCAATCTCAAATTTTAAAAGATATTTTTTCCCCTTTTGTAAGTTAAATAAAATTTAAAAATCCAACAGCTTCTTTAACAGGCAGTGAAATGCAGTCTGAACCTGCTATGGACATCAGCCCCGCTATGTGTGTGCCAGGGGAATACGAGGCACTCAGCATGGAAATTTGGACACTGTCCTTCGAGTGTGGAAGGTGTAGAGGGTCAGCAGGGAAGCAGACACATCTGTCACAAAGATCACTTCTTCCAGAGTGAGCAAGTGGCCCCAGAACATGCCATAAACTCACCTCAAAAGCATCCTACCACCCTGTAGCACTGGGTTATTGAGGAGGTGAGAAGCCGTTATTGCCACTCGGTAACTGCAAGGTCTATGGAATGACTCAACGTAGCCCCAGCTGTGAGCAGCCACCACGAGGCTGTCCCTGCTCCGCTGCTGAGGGCAAACTCCAGGCTGTGTTTCAGCTTGAAAAAGACAGTAAATTCTGCCCACAGGAATAGTTTTAACATGCACAACCTGCAAACTTAAACTGTTAAAAAGCATAACCCTGTTTTGTTCCCTTTGTATAGACATGTGAAGACAGCTTTTAAAGATGAAAGCAAATACCATTTTCCCGTGGGCTACTTTTCTATTCAAAAACAGGATGAACTTGTTTTAGGAATGAATCAGGTTCATGTGGTAAATAAAAATCATGCAGTAAATGAAGAGGGGGACTGAGAGGAGGCACAAGACTGTCTTTCATCAGCTTGAAATATTAGGTTTGGTTTCTAGCTTTTGGCGGTCACATGTGGTACCAAGGTAACAGAGCTGTGTTTTTATGTCTGACTCCTATGTAACATTACATTACTATGTAAAATGAAGTACTTTGGCCAAACTGTAGACCCACATTTAATGGTTTGACCCTTCTCTCTCTCTGTCTCAGTTTTATATACAGCTTTGTCGGACTAACAGTGTCCTCATGTCTTATAGGAGAGATATAATAAAAATTAATTTGACTTATTTAAATGATGCTTAGTAAAGAAAGCTTTTTGACCTTCTCATCATGAAGAAGAACAAAATATTGAGATGATACTCACTATCTAAGCACAGTTTGTCCCCTGCACTAAGAGGGAGACATCCTATAAAAGGCAGATGGTTATGTGGTGACATAAAGGCTTTGCCATAAGGAATGTCAAAAAAGAAATCAGAACGTCAGATGAATAAATAATCCTACTTTGGGCATGTTCTATTTCAGAATGCTAGAACTGAGGATAAATGGTACCAGGTGACACTAACGTAGCTTTTAGAACAGGATAAGTATTGATAAATCATCATAGAGTTGAAAGAGCAGAATCACTTCTCTCTGCTCAGCGCTACAGGTCCTCACTTGTGCTACAGGATCCTTCCCTTGGAGCAATACTTTGAAGCATTTCTTCATAAAGACACCTTAATCCATTAAAATTAGATCCACTACCCATATTTTATATATATGCTTAATATCTGTAGATGCTGTTGAATTCAGGAGAAGATGAGAACTGAAACAGGCTATTTTTTTTTTTTTCCTTTAAATGTCAAAATAAGAACCTAGTGCTTAGCTTTAGGAAAATATTTGCAAATGTTGGTGTTAGTATATGATGTGTCAGCCTCCTCACCTGCCAAATGGGGAGGACAGTGCTACATCCCACACAAACACGTTACACTACAGACAGTCTAAATCCACAACTCTTTTATGCTCTGTAAAGCTCTTAGCCTTCCAGAAGCCAGCCTTTGAAGACCCCAAGTGCCTTGTACCAGGCAGAATAACGACAAAAATCTCAGAGGCAGAGAGGGCTTGGGGTGTAGGTGTTTAAGTGCAAACACAGTATTTTGTAACATGGCATATCATTATTTTACAAAATCTTGGAGGTACTTGTGAGAGAGAATACAGATATTTGTGAGGCTTAAAGTAAATTCTTGAGTAAATTCAGTGTTTCAGTAGGCATGAGAAGGTAAGTTTGTTTTCTTCCTCTTATATTTTCCAGTGAAAGTGCTTCTTATGGACAATTAAAAGCTGGTCTCATGTCTCTTAGTTTTTGGATTAAGACCAGTAACTACTTTTCCTGGATAGCCTGAGGTAGCTGTCTATGATGAAGACTGAATCACACAATCATTAGCAATTGAATACTGTCTTATAATATACCAGGCTTTCTGTAGAAGTGCCAAATCTCTCTTTCCCCCCAAGGAGTCAGCTTTACACTATTTCTTTCTTCAGGGCAAATATGTTTTGGTCTTTTGTTGACAAATAGCAACATATTCCCAGGAAAAGATGAAGGAGAAAATGTAACTGCTCTATGGGTTTACACAGGGCTTTCCTCTCAAAAGAAAGGAAATAAATCAAACCAAATCTTCTGGTAAAGAGTAGTTTTCTTTGTCTGGGCCTGTTTAAATGCATATTGGCCACTCGTGACCGTTGTGAATTGCCCACAAGAGAGGTCCCTTTTGGAAAAGTTAGGAAAACTCGGCCTGACTGGATGATTAGCATCAGGCATTAGCTCAATACATGAGGTGTTCTGCCTTAGTCAGGCAACATGGGAATCCTGCATCTTTAAATGATGTTGCTTTAGTAGAGAAGGAGACATGACTAAGGGCCTTAGGAAAAATGCTCATGATTGTAGGATTATCTCCCTCTTTTCTTTAGGTGAAGGAGTATATAACATGTGCCCAGAAGGTGATGTGAGAGCTGTGATACAATTTCTCTATCTACCTGATGGTCTGCAGGGGGTTATTTTTTTTTTTTCAATATGGCAAACTAAACAATAAAATAAACATTTCAGTACTTGAGTGGGCCTTGCCTAGTAGGGAATGATATGAGTTTCCTTTGAAGTAGTCTACAAATATAGTGATTCTTTCAAATCTGGGTTAAAGAAGAAAAAAGAGTTTTTGCCACTATATCTTATAACTTTTATATTAGAAGCTGTACCCTGATTCCTCTGTCCTGGTCACTTCATAGAAATCATCTTTGTGAAATTTAGGTGTTTGAGCATCACTTAAAAATTTAAAACAAGAGTTCAGATTTCCTCAAAAGAGCAGAAGATGGAGAAATCCTTGGCACAGAATTGCCACACTACAAGACTTCTTATTTCTTGATACCCTGCTAAGCATCACTCTTACTCTTTGACTAAAGCATTAGGAGGAGAATTTTGAAATAACATGTAACAACTCAGTTGCTGTGTAGCTGATAAGTCTCTTAAGAATTAGCTCTTCTTAGCTGAGAGATACGTTTATTGCCCTGATGGGGCTTCTTTGTTTCTGTATTTTGCCAAGTCTAGACTTCAGGGGAGCCTGGAGGTGAAGAGATGCTGAGGAAGTGTGAGCTGCATGATGTCACTGAAACAGAAGCAAGTCCTATGCTCACACAGACACGATGGCCTCAGTACCTTGAACAAGGACAGCAAGGGGGAACAGCCCGTTTTTGCATTTTTCAAAGCTCCTTTTCCCAAACCTCTCAGTTACATTGGTGAAGAGCACTGATGAATTATCGTGGTCTGAAAAGGCCCAAGAGTCCTCACCCTGTCTGACATCCCCAAGCTGTGTGACAGTGCAGGGGGGACATGCCTTGCCTCTGTAAAACAGTGCTCCCAGGGCCACCTGCTTTAACACCAAGAATGCTTTGCACAGAAAAGTGTCTTTCTTCCCTATTTCTTCATTCAGGCTGGCTTTTCTGTCATAGGTGAAAAGTTATTTGTGACAGGAAGATGGGTAAGGGAAAGTCCTAGTAATTGAGCTGGAGAATTGAGGTCAAAAGGTATCTATTGCTTGTTGTGTTTTTTTCTGCCAGCTGTGTGTTGTTCATGCTGTTTTGAACAGAGGTGCTGAGGCTCCTGCTGTCAGCAAAGCTCAGAGAGCTGTAAACACAGAAGGAAAACACCTACAACACAAATGTGTCAAAGCGGTGTGCAAGGAAGCTCCTTCACTCTCTGATCTGACTCTTGGGCTGCACGGTGCCCAGTCTCTCATGGACAGGCTGTGTACCATTGAAGATGACATTGTACCTGTCTCAAAAAAACAAGAAGAAGAAATAGGCATTGAGTGCTTTGCTAGTGGCGGTAACATAAATGGAGAAAGGTTTGTGCACAGCAGCCACTGAACATAATACCTGTCTCAAAAAACAGCAATAAGAAGAAAAAAGGCTGTGTGTTTTACAAGTGGTGGTATTGCAGCTGACAACACAGCATTATGCTGGAGCTGGGACTCAAATCCTGGATCTTGCAGGGAAAATTAGTTCTTAGAGCTGCTGGCATTTCTGTCCTCCTGGGGGTTAACTGTGCTGTGGATTGTGGCCTTATTTGATGATTTATATGGCTACAGCATCCTAGCTAGCCCCAGCTGATGTACCTCCTCTTTGTGTGATCTTTTTATTCCACAAGCTCGCAGACCTCCAAAATCTTCCTTTAGTGCTGATCATGAGGTAACTTGAAACATGAAGGAAAATGAGGGGTCCCAACCAAAATAACTGAACTAGATGGTGCCCATTCCACAGCTGTGCCATACACACTGTAGAAGAAGGCTGGAAAAGAGTGACCAAGAGGAAGTGGCATAAGAAGGAGCTGGGAAGAATAAAAGGGCTATGGAATACCTTTTGGAATGGCCTATGGAATGTCCTCTAATGACAGGACCAGAGGAAATGGTATGAAGTTGCAGCAGGGGAGATTTAGATTAGATATTAGGAAGAATTTCTCTATTGAGAGGGTGGTCAGGCACTGGAACAGCCTGCCCAGGAAGGTGGCTGAATTACCATCCCTGGAGGCATTTAAGAAATGTGTAGATGTAGCACTTTGGTGCATGCTCTAGTGTCTGACATTGTAGGATGTGGGTTGTGTTTTTGTGTATGGTTGGAGTTGGTGATCTCAGAGGTTCTTTCCAACTGGACAATTCTGTGATTTTGTGATTCTGTGAAATCCTCAGTTATACACTCCTCTCTTGCATCCAGACTTGAAATGGAGGGAAAGACAGGCTGAATTTTCAAAGATGTCTAAAGGATTTCCACTCCTGGATTTTATTTGCACCCAGGTCTCTTATGCAGCTTCGAAATACCCCTGGATAGATGAATGGCCCAGTCAGTAAATGCACCAACATATGAACTGGTGACAGAACTTGGGCCCAGACTGTGATGCACCAAGATCATCCCCAGAGTGACCCCTGCCAGATGCCCTATGTGAGCACCAGTCCTGCTGCCAGGGACAACAGGAGTGCAAAACTTTCTTATTCTGTGTTTTTTTAAAGTGAACAACCGTATTGCCCAAGGGTAAAGAACAGGAGGAGGACAGGCAGCATTGCCACCTCTCAAAAAGAGAAATAGCCCTCAGGAGGAAAATCTCTCAGCATTGCTGGGGAATTACAGCTTGACAGGCCCTTCCACCCTGCAATTGTGCCAAGGCTGGTGTAAAGGCACCACAGAAAATGGTAAAAATGATAAGCAGCACCAGCAAAACCAGAGATAAGCCAAAGATCCTTACAACTGCAAAGTGGAGCTTGAGTTGGGAATCATTAATAGCACAGACACTGGACCAGCTTCTTGAGGAAAATGACGTAATTTGGGACTTAACACTGATTCATACGCATTGAAGATCTCAGCACTTAAAGGCTTCAGTTTCTAAATTAGCAGTGCACAGATGCACATGAAAATCCTGGCAGAGTTAATAATGTTGCTAAGTATTCCGGGCATTATACAGGGGAAAAAAAATAAACCAAAACCAAACCTAACCCTAATGTTAAACCCCAAAACAAATAAACAAAAACAAACAAACAAACAAACACCAAAAAAACAACCCAAACCCAAAACTGCCAAGTTAAAATACGGTTGAATTGTCTTTCTAAAGTGTTCAAGTAACATACATATAATACAACACAGGAAATCACATCAGTTCTTGCCTCCTTCACAAAAAAAAAATACATTTATTTGTAAGTGTCTTTTTAAGTCTAAAAGGCACATTAAAAATCTCCCATACTGCATGTTTCTGAAAATAGTGTTAAAAATTAGATTCCATTATAGCCATCACTCCCAGTGGTGGTATTTAAGAATTTTGCTTTGATAATTTTTCAGTCTGTTCTTTAGCTACTCTTGTTAATTAACACTAAAACAGACAAAGGGCCAACTCTTCAGGACCATCCAAAGGCAAATCTCAGGAACTGATGGGGCTTTGTCAGAGGGGAGGCTCTGGCTGAAGTCTTTAGGGATACACTGCTGGCTCCACAGCTCAGCCCTTCTTGTAAGAGAGATAAAAGCAAGATGTTATCTCTCTTTTGTTCTTTCTCTTTTCCTATGTCATTAAGGACTGTGAAGGCTACAGGGAGCCCTCTCTGTTGCCCAGACATCCCAGCACCAGCAGCTCAGGGAGCAGCAGGTGAGACGTTTCCATCAAGCATGTGCAGGGACTGTACACACACCACAGACATTGGGCATCATGTGCTGCTGGGCATTCAGGAGAGCAATAGTTTATCACCCCCTGGATTTGGGCTATAGGATTGACAGGTCTGCTTAGCCATGGTCAGGGAGACTGGTCTCACCTCAGCCTTCAATACAGTCTGTTAGAGGAGAGCTGGGGAAACAGCTTTTGTTAAAATACTGACTTCTTTCTAGGCTCTTCACACCACTGAAATCCCACAACTCTAGGAGGTGCCTGCAAGGAAAATTAGCTCTCAGTGCCTTGTGAACACATCCTGTGTAAGGAAAACAGGGAGTCAGAGGGAGCTGACCAGATACCCATCTATCCTGAGCCCATCTCCCGGGCACACCACCTTTCCAGCAAGGTCTCACAGATCCCTGTTCCTGATACAGACTCAGAACAGCACAGAGAGGTAGGAGTCCCATACACCATACCGTGGCGTGGGCTGGGGGATGGATCTCATGCCACCTACATATTGCATGGTGTGCAATAAGTGGGTGGATTGAATGTCATAGATACATACCACTCCTAAACTCTTATCTGTCTGCACTGGTATCTATGCCAGCTGCTTCTCCACCTACCTAGAGGCCTTTTGGTTATGGAAACCCACAACTCACAATGATATTTTGCTTCTGTAGAGATACAGTGCTTACGCCCACCTTTGAGTAGGTAACAGATGCTCTTTCTTGGTACCAAAGAGTGACCTGCTCTCAGGTGGGGAGCAGTCCTCACTTGTGTGATACACTGAGAACTGGGAGTCGAATTAGCAAAGGCAAAGAATAATTTTCTTGTTTTTTGAGTTGAATAGGATTTACCCCTATCACTGGAAATGGCAAACAGTCACTCCTGCTGTCTCTGTGTGGGAGCTTGGAGGGTTCACCACTATGTGGGAACAGGTCTAGATATGGGGCCTGTGGTAGTACCAGGCACTTGGCTTCATGACATTCCTTATCTCTTTTTTTGCTAATATCCCTGTTGGAAATCTTACACAGATAAAAATAGGCCTTGATATTCATTACAGAATCTGCTTCTCCTTCCCAGTGATTTGCAGACAGGTACTTGCCAAGTGTCTAGTGACTCATTTATTTGGGAAAAAATTCACCACAACAATACAATCTGCAAAACCATGCTTTTCCCACTCCCATGTAAGAAACATTTTTAACAGCCACTCAGACCTTGAGGAGGATAGCTATTAGCAACCTGCTTCTCTGCTCTTCCCTAAAGAGTGTTGATTACAATTCCATTGCCTTTTGGTTCTGGTGGCCACTTATTCTGTACAAACTGGATGTGACACACTAGCTTAGGTTAAGAGAGCCAGCTTATGAACACGGTGGATAGGTGTGGACCAGGCTGGTGGAGTCACCAACATTCTGTCCTTGGCAGGAGGCTAGAGACAAAAGCTCAAATACGCTGAGCTGCTTTGCTGCTCTGTGGTCCTGGACCAGTCATCCATTTACTCAGTGTAAAGCTATTTTAGATGGGCTTTTTTGGCAGCTTGTGAATATTTTGGTCATTTAATCTGACCCCCTGCATAGCAGAAGCCTAATGATTCTACCCAGTGAATGCTTCACTGGTTTGAAGACGTAAAGAAAATTTGCATAAATCTCCCAACCATCTGTTGCAATACTCAATTATATTGACAATTCTGTTTTGTTTATTTCTAATGTAAAGCTTTCATATTTGTGTCTCTACAGCCTTGGATTTTGTTATGCCTTTTCTTAGGTTCTATCAAGAGAAATGCAGGCATATAACTCTGCTCCCTTCCCACCTGTCATGTTATCTGCCCTTGAGGCTGGGCCAAAGGATTCTAAAAAGACTCTGCAGCACCAGAGCAGCCGTTTTCTTTGCCAGACTAAAGCACATTAAGATCTGCTCTGGAAATCTAGAGACTAATAAAGCAGCTTTAACAGGCTGGAGCATCTGGCCTTCTACATATTTTCCTTTAGCACTTCCACCAACTGTTGTTTGCTCATATCCACTGAAGTCTGTTTATATAGATTTTGCCCACTCTGCTCTTTCTGCTAATGTTCATATTGTTGTATGTTTATGTGGCAAAATCAGGAAAAAAATAAGTAAAAACAATATGAACTGAAATATTTATGTGGTCTAGAAATAATCCTCATACATGATGGAAGCTCAAAGCACAGCAATACAGAAGCTGAAACTGCATCAAAAAGATAGTAAGACTTGCAGGGCTCGTTCTGCTAGACTGTTTGGAAAGTCACGCATAAAGCAATTAGCACTAACATCCTATGCAAATACTGCAATTTGAAAATGAATTCATTTTTGTGCAGCATATGTGCAGCTAGTTAGAGACCAGATAACAATTGTTATAATATTTCTTAGATGTTTCTCAGATGTTGCCATCGTACTTCCCATGTTCACTGTGCAATGTGTCCCCAAATGCCTCATGCACTGCTGTGATGCAGAGCGGGCTCAGGACAAGCTGCTTGGGCTGGGTCCCCCAGACAGGAACTTGTTGCTAGAAGGGTGCTGGCAGTGATGTTGCACTGGGTGCTCTGGAGAAGAGTAACTGCTGTTTTACCCTGAGGGTGTTTTTATAACTGAGTCCACTTGATCAGCTGAACATTTATTAAGACATAGACTACTTAGACTTTAACTGAAAAATAAATAAAAAGAAGAAAAAAAATAAACGAATGGACAAAACCTACAAGTAAAGACACTAAACTTTTGGCACTTACCTCTGAATGTAATGTTGTTCTCTGTACTCCAACAGTGCAGTAGTTGTAGATGAACTGACTCCTCGGACACAGACTCTTGCAAGGCCAGATCCAAATCAAGGAGCCATTAGAAAAAGGCCTATTTGCAAGCATAAAGAAAAAAAAGGGCTAGATCTTCTATGTTTAGTAGCACTTGGGTCTGAAAATCTCAGCAGCGTTCCAGGAAAAGCTTTTACTCCCATTTTACTGAGCCCCAAGCTGAGGCATGCAGCAGCTCAGGAGTCCCCCCAAAGTCACGTAAGTGTGTGTGAGTTGCAGAGCAGGGGTCAAGTGTCCCAGTACTTTGCTCTTTACAGAGGGAGTAGAATAAGGAGGCACAAGATGTTTGGGATAGATCAATGCTTATAGCTGTCAAGAAAGCATATTTGAGTTTTCCAGATGGAAGAAGTTGACATCTCACAGAGCCAAGCACATGGAATACTTTCAGCAAAGGGCTGGTATTTCCCCATGTCCCTGGGGAGTAAAACTTCTTTGTCATTTCCCATTGAATTTTCTTCTAACCAAATGCATACCTACGTTGCTCCTGATTTTTATTAGGAAGCCAAAAAGCTGGTTTTTTGTTTTCTAAACAAAATCTTCCAGCCCTCCACCATCTTGCCTACATGCCACAATCTAATCGATACCTACCTCCATTTGAGCATCCCATCATCTCTCTCACATGCCGCTGAAAAGCCCTGGAATAGGTAGTTACTAGGCATGCCTATATTCTGCTCAAGAAGCAACAATTAACAATCTTGGCATTTCATTTTTAAATAATAAATAGAAAATATTTATTTTACAGCATTTTCAAGATCATTTTGACAAAAAGGCAGTTTTCATCAAGCATTTGACAGACCAGAAGAAAGAACTTTTACAGGAAGCTCCATAGCTCATACAACTACATACACAAGGTGAGTTCTTGCTCTTTAGATATATTTATGTATGTGTATGTTTCCAGTTTTAACAATTACAAACTAAAAGCTAATATATTGAATTTCAAGAAAACTCCTATTCATGATATAATTACATTGCAGTAATAAAATCAGTGCTTAATATGTTCAAACCAGACAGATATGAAAACAATAGTACTTAGCCAATTGCTGTCTCCCATCTATAAGAGCTTTTGTGTTTCTTTTTCTTATCTATCTCATTTCTTCAAAGACCGTCTTCCAAGTACTAACTCTGCTACCGACAATGTATGTTTTTTGAAACAGTATAACAAATCGTATACTAGGATTATAAGAGACAGAACTCATTGCCAGTGTGATGATCAGCAAAGAAAATATGGCATTTTTCTCACTGCTTTAATGAGTTATCAACATTATAAAAAAGAAACAACAACAATAACCAAAAAAAAACAATCAACCCAAAACAAAAAAAAAAAAACCCAACAGCTCCAAAACGCCCCAAGCAGATAAATATCAACCATCTGACCCTCAGGTATCTTCAGTTCACTATAGAGACATCAATCTACCAGCAAAGTCATAACCATGTCTTTGGGCAAAGTCATTTCATGCTTTCCACATGAGGACAATGATAGCAATTGGCCACTAGTCATATTGAAAGGAGGAAACATTGTGAAAAAAAGGATGAGGAAAAAAGGCTCTATCTGGTTTTGAGCACCAGCCAAACCTTCCAATACAACTACTATATAATTAGAGCAAAACAATGAGATTTGGATCTTCAGAGAAGAACTGATAACTGGCCACAGGACTTCTTAAAATTCAAGTGAAAAGAAAGAGAAAGAGTAGAAATATGGTGCATTCAGAAAAACCCTGATAGAACATTCACAAGAAGCATGGTGAAAATCAGGTTTTGCGATTATATTAACATGAAGAGATTCCTTAAAAATATCTTTGGAAATAAAGTGTAGAACTGTGGGACAGATCCTCAGCTAAATTCAACAGCACAATAAAATTCATAGCAGCTAAAATCCTGTCCTGTATATGTATAATACACACATTTATAAATAGGGTAATAACAAGTATAATTAAGATCAAGCCACAGCAGTTAGACCTGGACTTTGAACATGCCAGCCACCAGGGAGCTTTGGATTAGGCCCATCTCTAGGAAATACATGAGGGATGGTGGAGAAGGAATGAATGACAGAGCTACAGCTGCCTAGAAGTGATCTTTAAGATACAATATTTTATATTAAATAGAAGTGAAAACATACAAAAAGAACACACAACTAAACATTATAAAGAGATTAAAAGAATTGCCTATAACAAATCCTGGGAGTTTATGCACACATTAAGCACTGATGAAATTTCCTGTCCAGACATGATTTTATTTTAAATTATCTGAAGCAACAAAATAGTTTAATTACTTTTCCTGTCTCACCTTTACACTGGCATGTGATATGCAAGATTCCTAAAACAGACTTTTTTCTTTTTGCATTTTCTTTTTTTTTCTTTTTTTTTCTTTTTTTTTTTTTTTTTGTAACCACACTTGCTGCAAACATGTAAAATAACAAGTTTTCAAAGCACTGGTTATTAATACCATATGTCTACTTCATAAAATATCTGCAAAATAAAGCACCCTATTATAAGGGTAACAACTGTCTCAGCTTGTATATGAAAAGAAATGTGTTAGCACAGCATAAAAACCTCCAAAGATCTATTGAATATTTGTAATAATGCGATATAAAACATGATTTAAACATAAAAATATTCATAGTATATATGACAATCTTCCAGTGGTAGTTATTGGACATTATGCTCACACATACCGTACACACACATACAGCAACACAAACATACACTCGCTCTTTTGCTGCAAGACTGACTATAACCCTCAGCATGGAATTGCTTTCCTTTCAGAGTAATAGTTGTTGCTCTAAGTTACAGCTATTTTCCAATGTATTTGATTCCAAAGTAACACAAAGGAATGATGTAATCACATGGCAAATACGTTGCATTATGAAAAGTTAGTCAATAAATACTGTTCTGCTACAGGAAATGTTGTGAAACAGTTTAGCCACATGGTTTGCAATCTTATACAAAAGGGCAGTTTTTCTAAGTCCTTATCATATTACAAGCACTACAGTGAGGGCTTTTTTCAGAAACCTCTCGAGTCTTAACTTGATCATATTTCTCACTCTGTTCACCATCAGTGTTAAAAAAAAAGCCCAGATCCCCCAAAAAGCAGCCTAGTATGAAGAACAGATTGTTCAGACAAAAGTCAGTAAGAGCCATGTGCTTTCACATTATCTCAGCTCCTCTTCCCCAAACACATTATGTAGTTATACCACCTGTAGAAACCAGGAAAAAATATATTTATGCATATTGCATCTCATATACAAATAACTCCGTTCCTCCTCACCACCCTCCACCCTGACAGCTCCTGGGTGTGTTGCTTCCACAGCAGACAGACAGCAGTCATGAGATGTGCTAATGACTTCTCCAGGTCACACTTCCCAGAGTCCTTTTCAAGCATTGCCAAGAGACGGTGTGACTAAGTGTGATTTTTTTTTTTTTTTCCCGTGTGTTTATTCAATTTTTTTGCTATAGAAGTTGTCTCTTGGGTTTGTGCTTTGTTATGGTTTCCTATCATTTTGTCAAAGTACAGTGTTTTTATTTTTAACAGCTAGAGAATTTTGAGCCCTCAGAATGAATTTTTTTTTTTTTTTCTTTTTCTTTCCTTTTATTTATTGAAGTGCAGGATGAAGTTTTTTCCCTGTCATATGTGACTTTGTTCTCTGCTCTGTCTCTCCAGCCCTGGGAGACTTGTCTCCCCAGGACGTCCCAGCCGGCAGCTGCCAAAGTCCTTCTTGTCTCTCGCAGCATCTACAAAGTTGACGAGCTTTGCTTATAATCCCTCAGGATGACAGAGGCATAGGCCATATCTGGAGGGGTGCAGAGCACTGACTCTGAGACGGGGGAGCTGGGCATGGAGGTGCCCGAAGCCACTGAATCCCGGAAAGGCGACGGGGGTGTCAGTGCCGGAGAGTCTTCCAGAGTCAGTTTGCTGGTCTCTGGCTCCTCATCGTCCTCCTCCTCTGGGTTCTTCTCATAGACGTATCCCTGAATGAGTTTCAGCTTTTCGCTCTCTGCTTCCTCAACCGGGGGAGACAGGGGCTCCTCGCTGAAGGCAGCCACCTGGAGAGGGGTCAGGGGTGGCTGCAGTGGGGGGGGAGGCTGATAGGGGGGGCGCACGCCATTCCCCAAACCAGGTGCAGGGAGGACGGCGTTGAAGTCGGGTATGCCGGTGGCAAACTTGTTGACCACTCCTTGCAGCTGGTCCATGAGAGACCGTGGCTGCAGGGGCAGGGTCTTGGGAGACTGATCAGGCAAGAAGAGGTGGGTCTCCTCCGCCGTGGCCTGTAGCGGGNTAGCTTTTAGTGAGGGGTTTGATCACCGCTGTCTGATTGCACCCTGTCTCCTGGTTCTTCACATGCACTGAGAGTCTGTGCCACATGTGTTCCCCCTTGGGAGCTTGTCTTCCACCTGGTTCAGACCATGACACAGACTTTCCATTAGAACTATGAATAAAATAAAGATGGGTTTATTTTCATTTACATTATGCAGACACAGGCAGTATAACAAACAAGCCTACAAATGTACTGATTGCTTTGCCTCATTAATAAGCCCNTCTCCCAGAAATGCTACGGAAGGAAACAACGGCATCTTTTAACAGCAGCAATTACCATGATTTTAATCCAAAAGGAACTACTCCCTGCTGGTTACCCACCCTACAGCCAGACTGGAAAGCCTAGTCCATGGAAAGGGCTGGCTCCATGTTGAGGGCTCTAGATATGTCATTTTATATCTAGGTTTGCTCACACCACCTTGCAGGGGGAAGAAAAAAAGGGGGAAAAAAGTCTTAGGAAGAACTTTAATGAAGCCTGATTACAGTTTTTTAGGAAATATTTCCAACTGTTGGAAGAAAAACAACCCACAGCCTTAGCCTTTGGCATGCTGGGGAAAGAGAGGAATTGTCACTAACCCCTCCTTCCCCTTTTATTCTCTGGCTCCCCTTTGCAATTGGGAACAGATTAGCTGTTACAGAAGCGAAGGGCTCCCAGGGCTGCCATCAGGTAGGAGGCAAACACACTTCTTCCTGAGTGACTATTAGTTACAAACCAGGATAAAATGCTGGGACTGAAAACAGTTGGTTTGCGTGGGTGGAAGAACAAGCAGCAACACGATCATGGCGAGTCGAACCCTCTGACTCCGCACGCGGGCTGGATCCCATCGAAATGCAGGGCTGTTTGGCTGAGAAAGGACCCGAAGGCCAGGTCTGTCCCTAAGGAACAGCAGGGGTTTTTTTGCATTTCTCTGTACCTTTACAGGGAGCAGCGCTCAAATCAGAGCAAAATCTCCTTAGCAGCTGCTGGGACAGGGAGCTGAGTGGTGCTTGGGAGGACCAAGTAATTGTTTAATTGCAGGCCAGGTGGTAGAGGTCATTCAAAAATTATAATATATATCACCTGGGTGGAAAGCAGAGCCAGAGAGAAATTCTGAAATGATTTATGTGAAGCAGCTTTGTCTCAGGGGGCAGAAGTAAGCAAAGGATTACATTTCAGACCCTGTGACTGCAGTGCAGGTGGAAGCAATCTGGGTGGGAGGCTGGCACAATAGCGCTGCCTCCTGCTAGTGCCCACAACAGGGGAGATCGCTTCCCTTACATATGACTTTGTCATAACTGGAAGAAACTGGTACAACACAGATAATGTTGTAAATCTGGCAAAATGGAAAAGAAATTTACATGACAAAGTGGCACTCTTCTGGTGAGCAGTAAATATTCCTGGAGGGAAAAAAAGAAAAGAATTTGAGGTGGATCCAAGCTGGGAAGTTCATCTCCAACTTCTGACTCCAACCGCTGGACCTGTGACTCACCACCTCTGTGGGAACTAGCTCACAAGAAAGGGCTGACCTTAAAAATTCCCCAAAACATGTAGCTGGTAGGACCTGGAGTCGTTTGTATTTAGATCTTTAACCTAGAGGGAAAAAAAAAACAAGTTCCCAGCTGAAGAGTGAAATCTCTATATTATAGTGGTCAATGAAAAGTTAAGAATGAAGGTTTAGAAGTATTGTCATTTTGACCTGTGGTATGACATTTTTTTGAAGTGCTATAGAGATAAGCAAATGAATGTAGCTGTTGGGTGTGAAAGATTTTTAAAGTAGTATTTTAACATACTAAGATCTACAAACTCTTCACACACAAACACATTTTGTCTGCTTTAACTTCAAAACAAGTCTCTTCTTGTAGAGAGGAAAATAAGTCAAGTGCTCTTACACTGTATTTTGCTGGTGCTATAGCTTAAAAAAACTGCAAATGTTTTTTTCTGAAAAAAATAATCATGATGATTATCTGCTCTCTCTTATGTTAAGTCCACTTCTGCATCATTTACTTCTTCATATTTAACTCTGGTGTGTCATATCACTTTTGAGTCCCTCCTCACCACCATCTGTTTAGTCTCCATCTCTCTTTTATTTCCCAAGATTTTGCATTTTACATTTTACATTAAAAGCAAGAACTGCTATTTTAAGGAACTCACTATCTTCAGATCTTCCTCCTATTCAGTTCTCTTTCCTCCCCCTTACTCTCAAATTCTGATCTTCTGACTTCTTTCTTCTGTAGCACTCTCCATAATGTACTTAATTGATCTCAAGACAATGGGCAAACTCAAACTGTGCTGGGACTGCAGTACTCAAACATGAACAAACCACTTAATCAGGATTTGTCTGTTACCAACCTGCTCTTCCAGGAAAGCTGGTGTTGCTGAGGCATCTTGCCTCTGTTTGTCAGACATTTACTGCTCATGACTCCAATGACCTTGTGGCAAACATCTTTAGAGCCTCGGTGGCTCTCTGTGGGGCCAACCTGGTGATTTCCACTGGGAAATATCTGTTTTGTTCCCCTCAGCCTCTTATTGCAGCTCTTTCTCTCAACCTGCTGTGTCGGTGCACCATTAGCCTGTAACTGAGTCACTTTTGAGACAGAGTCACAAGACTGTCATAGAAATACCTGGGCTTTTGTCTTGCTGGACAGCTGGTAGGGAGTCACACCGAGGTTGACACATTTGGGCAGAATCAGCAACTAGCATGCAAGAAAAATGCTTGTTATCCTGGAACAAAGACCAAATATCTTGAATGGCATTAATTGACAGTTAGATATAAGGGAAAGATGGGGCTGGGAAAGCAGAGACCTGAACTGGTTGTTAGTGATTTAGATGTCAATTCATTTGTGCAAAGCAATGATGATAATCCTGACTGCATGGGGGATGCATGGTCACCATTTGCTAAGTGATCATCACTTTCTTCACAGGCTGCCCAAGGAGGTTGTGGATGCCTCATCCCTGGAAGTATTTAAGGCCAGGCTTGATAGGGCTTTGAGCAACCTGGTCTAGTAGGAGGTGTCCCTGCCCATGGCACGGGGGTTGGAAGACGATGATCTTCAAGGCCCTTTCCAACTCTAAGCATTCTATGATTCTATGATTCTATGATTCTATGATTCTTTTTTGAAGGTAGCACCCATGGGAAAAGGTTAAGATCAAAATAATCTGCCTGGTACAATGGGATAAGGGATGATTTTTCCACACACAGGCAGGAAAGGGCACCAAGACAGGTCACAGTTGAGGTACTGAAAAATGTGATGTTCAAATACATAGTGACAAGGTGGGATTAAATGGTGTTTTCTTGCTTTCATCGATATGACAGTTACCCACTCCATGTGCATCATGTATTCATATGCCTTTCCTAACTTTCTCTTGCCTTTATACAATTTCCCATAGGATTTAGACTTCACACTTACTGCCTAGAAGGGAACTCCTTGGAGGCTCAAGGGATCTTTCGGTTTGTGGTTGTGTATACCCAGTGTAACACTGCAAGTATAACACTTCAAATCCTTGGATGTAGCCTAAATGTTCAGACAGGTTCTTGGGTATCCTATCAACACATAAAATGAGCTTGCTTTTGCTTTATAGGCAAGGACATACACTGAATTTAGTTGCTTTCCTCAATTTTCACCACAGCTTTGTCCAGAGTTTTTGTATTCTGGAGAAATAGACCTAAGTATATTTCCTGTGTGAATTTCTATTAGTTCCATGAGCAGATTTATCACTATTTTTGGTAGTGATTTTTATAATACAAGCAACGTACTCTCTGCATGACTCTGGGGTAGTCATTTTCAGATACTTTCAGTGGATGAATATAAATAAGCCAGAAAACAACTTCAGAGCTTAAGAGTTATTTGCAGAAAGTCTTTGAAAGAGCTGATATACCTAAACCTGAGATTATGGTCCAAAATACCCTTGTGCAGCTGTAGGACATGCCTACAGCTTGCTTGATGGCTCACTGTTCATTAAATATCTCCAGCTGCCCAAAATCCTGCTCCTGCTTGTGACTAAAAGTGCCCCAGACTCAAGTCTAGTCACAGGACTTGAACAAGAACAGGGTCCTGCCTTTTTTATTTTTTTTTCCCCTGCATAACAGTCCCTAATTAATACCACAATGGATACCAGTTAATCCAATGTTTCATCCCTCTACAATGATAGAGTCATGATCTGTTTTCTTCTCCGAGTGGCCCTGAGCTGAGGAAGCATCTTATGCGTGCTGAGATGAGGGATACAGTCATTTGGGCAAAGCCTGGTGGTATCACACAAGATTTGGAGCACAGATTTATGGTATAAGGCTAGTTTTTTTTTTTTTAATGCAGCAATGGCAATTAACCAGTGGTTATAGGGGAAGTGATATATGTTCCCTTTATTTTGTTGTCGGACTGATGCTTTGGCCAAACCTATCTCCTTGTAGTCACTATAGTAACTGAAATGCCACAGCCAGTAGGAAGTGTTGAGATAACCTAGTGTTTCCTTCTAAGAAGATAAAATCTTAGAAATGAACATTAAATGCAACCAGAGAAGGGCCCATAAACTTTGTCAGCAAAAATTAGGTCCAAACCAAACCCTGATCCATCTTACCAGCAACCAGACAAGGCCAGTGTCACATACTGCCCAGCCAACAAATGATGTTCCCACCTTCAGAGTAGGACACAGTTACCTGTCACCTGACAGCTGTGCTCCAGAAAGCAGCATATGCAGGGTTGTCCCTGTGCACATACACAGAGATGGCCAGCCTTCGGAGGCAGCAGGGAAGCAGAGCAAAGGAAAGGCCCCATCCAAATCTGTGCATTGGACAAAAATCTTCTCAGCCCCAACAGCAGTTGCTGATGGATGCCCTGCCAGGGAAGCCAGCAGAGGAGTTTCTGCCCTGCCCACAGAAAGGCAGTTAGCCATACACAAGTTTCTCCAACTCTGCAGCTATGTAAAAGTGGTAATGATCCTGAGCAAAGCTGTGCCCCACTGTGGCCTCACTCTAACAAGCTTAAAATTTAAGGTTAGTACCTGCACTGCAGCACACTGCAGGTTCTTTGCTGGTATCCCTAAGGTCTCTTCCGTTATTGTCTCCGTTTCAGTAAGGCCACTGGAGCACAAAGTTTGATTAATGGAGTGAACTCATTTTAATCCAGGACAGTGCTACCTCCCTGTGCTAAATAGGACCCTCCTCTCAGAGCTGCAGCAATCAGCTCTGCTGCTTATTAGCAGAGCAGGCTATGCGGTTAGCATCTTCCTGCAAGCCTTTGTGGAGCATTGCTTCTAGGGACTCAACTCTTTTACTAACCTGGGTTTAACCTGCCCGAGGCTCACCCATTGACCACAGTCCCTCTCTGCTGTTTGCCCAGATTTTTTGCCTGATGCTACCACCTAAAATGAAAAACAAAGAATCACAAACCAATTTCAGCCTTAGTCTGTTTACACTGTAATCTCTCTCTCAGTGACAACAGTTCCCACAGTGTGACTCCAATGCTTTCTGTGGAGCTGTATAATTAGAGCAAAGTTTAACCTCCCTGTGTTTCTGGAAATTTAAATTACTGAACTAACTTTTCCATGTCGCTCCCCT
>VZRU01009336.1:373362-437946 GCA_013398155.1 Pedionomus torquatus
TTTCCATGTCCCCCCCCTCCCCTTTTTTTTTTTTTTTTCTGGACAAAATTGCCTTGGGCATGGGACACAATGTTCTATGCAAACCAGAGAGCTGCTTTAAATGTATGATGGAAATTGCTACACAGAGTACAGGAAAACATAATGCTGTCAGGCAGTCTCCCAGGGGCAGAACCTGATGAGATTTGGGGTTGTGAGCGAGCACAAGCCCAGAGCTGCCTTTCCAACTCTGCATCTTGCCACAGGCTTACACCAATTAAATCTAACCTATTCATTTCCTGCATTAGTTACTGTGCTGCAAAAGTTAAATATTACTTTGATCTGAGCTACACATAGATTTTTTTAATGTACATTGACACTTTTGATAACTATTTTTTTTGCTGATTTTTTTTCTCTGTTTTAAATTTAAATGTTAATATTATACAGGCTGTAAGGTGGATGCAGTACCTATGTCTAGCTTGAGTTACCTGTGATGTGATCCTGCTTTCAATCCACAGGGTCCCCAGGTTGGGGTCAGACTCTTGGGGTAGGATCAGAGGGTTCCAGCCTCTCCCGGCTCCCCTCTCCCTCCCATGCCCTGGTCACCCAGATGGGGAAATCTGGACCCAGGAGTGGGGTCACACACTTTATGTTTGTGCTATTCTGGACCCATGTTGCTTTTAGGCTCATACCTGGTCCTAGGAGCAGGGAAGTACTCCCAGATCCAACAGCTCAGATATAGCCAAATATCCCTAAATAAATAGATTTATTCACTTTGGGACTTAACAATTACATATATCTACATAGACACTTTTATACAAATTTAAATTGAGGGGAGGGTGGATGGGGAGAGATGCTCACTGCAATGCTTCAACATAGTTGAAGTCCTACAACTTTAGCATGTATCACATCTTATTTACCTAGCTCAATAAAGGTGTAAGAATATTTCCCATATAATGTGTATAAAGTACTGACCACTAATGATAATTTCTATTATAAATTTTTAGTGTCATCTGAAATATAGGACCTAAGTCACATTTCAGTCGTCCATCTAGTTATTGGTCAAGAAACTTTGGTTCACCAGTGTTGTCATTAAGCATTTTGAAAAATAAAATAAAATAATTGCTAGTGCATTGCTTGGAGAAAACAGCTTATTCTGTATATTATGATAATACAAAGTTCAGGATAATAAACAGTTTGTCCCAATTAGCAAGAAAATTCTTCTATTGTTCAAGAAAAGAAGATCAGAAACCTGCAAATCAAAGTCAAATTAAAAAGTGCACTGACTAGTGAATAATTTCTGAATCTGTTTAGTTTGTTGTTATTAATAACTAAACCCCACCAAATATTTATAATAATACATCCTACTGGATCACCTTTGTAATTTCTTTTAAGGATTTTAAAGTTAGTGCACCGAAAAAGCAAGGTGCGTAAGTCATCACGGATCCTCCGATATCAATGGAGAAGCACATTTGTGTTACCCGAAGATGTGCCTCATGCTTCACATTGGAATAAATGTATGTGACAGTGCAGCCAATGACCATACCTGAACTGAAGCATTTATTCAGACAGGCTCAAAAAGGAGCACAGCTAACAGAACCTGAAAACTGAAAATTACAATGTTTTGAGCAATGGGAAAGCTTAGGAACGCGGAAAGAAAATGATAGAATGAAATTAATTTAGTAAAAGTGTAGGTGAGGACAAACAAGAAAAAATAGTCCGTACGGCTAGAAGGCTGTGAAGATCAACAACCTTCAAAAAAACATCAAAAGAAGTAACATAGAAAAAGATCTTGTACTGCTGTTGAAAAAGAAACTGATTAAAGAGCTTTGAATATAATAAAACCACAAAAAAGCCCATGAACTCTGTGTTCCCCACTCAAAGGCAGCTCACCATGGTACAGAGCTTACGAGGTCCTTCTTGTGAATGCAGTTTAATAGTAATTAAGGCAGAGGTTTTTCCATGCTTTCTGTAATATTCAGTGGTTCTGAGGTTCTGATAGAAAATGATTTGGGGATCACATCTTTTTACCAGAAAAAAAATTATGAACTGGAAGCCATATACAGAACAGCAACAAAAACCATTAGGGACAGAGAAGAGAGTCTGTGAGAGTAAGCTAAATTAGCTGAATATATCCAGTTTGATTTCAGACATCTGAAAGGCATTAGTGCTGCGGGTGGAAGGTATTTCACACAGCATATAGATGCACAACTGAGAGACCTAGATGAAATTACAAAAGGGACAAATTCTACCAAAAATCCAGAATATTTCCTGATGAATAGCCATATCAGATCGGGAATAAATTCCTGATGAGCTGGTAAAAGCCCATTGCTCTGGATATCTGTTGCCAAAAAGTGTGCAGCCCTTGCAGAGGTAGTGGTCAATGAGGTCTTTCTCCCACTATAACTTGTCAGATTCTCTGGTATACTTGAGAATAAAATAACCCCCCAACAGTTTAAACAGTGCTCAAAAAGCCATCAGACATGCCTTAACATGCCAACATTTTGAGTACAAACATAACCCAGTTGTCACAGGAAGCTTAGTCATGAGGCCTCTTGTTTGTAATATACAGCTCTCCCTAATATGCTGCAGTAGATAAAGCAGCTGGTAAAGCCTGTGGGTTTTCTGGGTGTATCTGAAAGTTTCCATGGTAACAAATGTGCAGCTTCAGAAGAAAAGAGCCCTGAAACTCAAAGCCCTGATGTTTCTGATAATAAATTTTTATGATTCTGTATTTTCATGATTCTGCATTTTTTAACATCTCCAGGATTGTTACAGAGAATGAAGATCAACATTAGCTCAATAAGTGATGCTAAGTATTGTGGAAATAAAAGCACAAGAGAATTTCATGTCCCTACATCTAATTGCTCCTAACTGGAAGGTGAGGGAAACCATAGCACCTGTGGTTGGGGTAGCGAAGAGGGGCTTCCTTGGGAAAATCCAGACTCACAAACTGCTGCAGTTCTGGTGATGGAGACTGGGAAGAGGCCAGGCAGTGGTGATATGATGGGTATTTGCCTATTGCTCAGCCTGGGCTGTGTGGCCATAGGGAGCTCAGGCAGTGGGTTGCTCATGGAGGATGTGTCCTTCCCCTGGCCTCAGTGCAGCACTGCCAGACCCCAAAGCATCTGCCCTGGCTAGAGGGAGAAGGAAGCCTGAGGGGCAGGGATGGGCAGAAAAGCCATAATAGCAAGCTTCATGCACAGCAGATCTGAAAAGCTTTGGTGCTTTTTAAAGCCTTTTTTATCTGTGCAGCTGCCACAAGCATATGAAGTCCTGTATGGAATCCCACCAGAAGTGTTTCTCAGGAGCTCCTGAATATGAGGATTTTTTTTTTCTAAACTGAAAAAAAAAAAAAAAAAAAAAAAAANACAAATTATTTTTATTTTAGTTACTCTTTTGGAAAACAGTGCTGCTGGTATTTCTTTTTATTGCTTGGATTAAATGAATACTATGCACTGGAACATACAGTAAAGTCATGCCATGTAGGAAATAACAGTGGATTTAACCTCTAGCACTGCTATAAAAGCAGCCTGAGTAAAATCCGAGGTAAATAATGCAGCTGTGGAAATTACCTTTCTCCCGTTTATGCTGGTGGAAAAAAAAAAAAAAAGAAAAAAAAAATCCCAAGCATTCTCATGCAAAAAGCAGGAGGTTCAGCTTTCCCTGTGCTCAGGAGTTTTACAGCTCATGCCCATGCTTTTTGAATGTAATCTGTTGTTGCATTTGCCTTTGCCTCCTAATGGTACGTCTGTGTTGGACTCCTATCTCAACATCAGTCTTTCTGACAGACAATTGGCGATCTGTGCCCTGGGAATCTGCAACACTTGTTCCAGATCAGAAGAGAAGGGTATATTGTTGTCAGAGTGGAAACTAATAACAAAATGTTTGTTCTGCCCCTTACATTGGAAAGTAAAGCTTGTAAAGCTTTGTAAAGCTTGCCTCTCAGGGTGGCAAAACTGGTTGCTGAAGAAGCCCTCTGAAACCATCACTACTATTCCAAATATATGATGCATTATATGTATTACTTCTGATCTGCAAATCTGAGGGGCAGGTTTGATTGAATTAACATCATTGCTACCTGTCCACAAATAGCATAGGCTGTTAGAGGCACATACAGAGCTAGAATGCTTTGTCTCTGACTATAGTAGCTGAACAGCATCTCTGACCTTAGCAGAGACAGCGCTGCTCGGAATGCTGTGTCAGTGGATCACAGGCAGCTTCCCACCTAGTCACTGCACAACCTTCCCTGGGGCAGGGAGCAAGACTGTTTCACATCTGCAGTTTATCAGCTGGAAACAAGCATAAATCTGTCCTGGAAGAAATGAGGCGAAGCCTTTCTGTTTCTGCAACAACCAGCGCATTTTCCCTACTGGGTTTATATTTCCTCGGAGGGCAGTATTTGCACTTCTCATTGCTGAAGAGCTGAACTTTGCTATCATTCACTGAATGAAGAATATGCAGAATCTGAACATCTTTCAGAAACTGTAACAGGAAAAAATTCTCTGTTATTGTTTAAAGATACTTTAGAGCTACTGTTTGTTCCTAGGCCAGACTTGGCTGGTTTTATTTACATGAGCCTGTTCATGAATTCCCTGTTCTTCGAGCCCTACCAAACCAGTGTTTTCTGTGTTCCCTCTGCTGGCTCTGCAGAAGCAGTTCACTGACAAGCATGGTTAGCAAGAGCTGTGCACAGCAAAGCTGTCTTGCCCTGAGACAGCTGCTAGATTGTTGTTTAAAGCACGCAGGATAATGTCATCTCCATGCAAAACTGTAGAAAAGAAAAAAAAATGTTGGCTACATGGAAAAAGACAATAAAATTAGTACAAAAATAGATGTACTTGCAAATTTGTAGGCATTTACAAATAAAATGTAAGGCTTAAAAGAAAAAGGCTTTTAAAAGAAAAAAAGAGTCAAAGCTGAAAAAAATTGTTCAGTGTCCTCTTCATCACATCTGGATAATCAGATTAAGGCATTGTGCAAAACAGGGGACATAAGCAAATTTCCCATTTTTAATGGCATGCACCACATTTGTCCCATCATCAGACAAGATAAATCAATGAGAAAGAGAAAGCAATGGGTAAAACCACTCTTTTGTCATGCAGCTTCTCTTACACATTCACTGCAGTGTGGGATTTTTCAAAGCTGCACATGTGCCGACGGACACTGGCTGGTGGGCGAGAATTCTGGCTGCCTCTTCCTGAAGATTGAAAAGAAAAAGACACCCAGTGAGTGGTTATACACATGTGCACACATGGTGGCTATACCACTCAATAGGGTGCCTGTCCCTCACCTACACCTAAGGGTCACTGTGGGCTTTCCCTTTTTTTCTGCTCGTTGCTCATGGTGCCAGTCACCTCGACTTGCACACAGGTTTCTCCTTGGCTCCAGTTTTGTTTAAAATAGATTTTTGTGGTGTTTGTCCCTGCTTCCTCTGCTGAGCCTTGATGCACTTTACATACCAGATGGCAAGGGCTGCTGTGCATTTAGCTGTCAGTGTCACTTCCCCCCTGGTATTCTCAACGCAGAGTGAAATGATGAAAAAGGAGCATCTGCCTTTCGCATCTTATTTACAAAAGCAAGACCAAAAGGCTGTGTTTGTGGAGTTTTTAATATAAAATCAGCTCCTGCTTTTCCCTGTGTCTCTTATTCCCATAATCTGCTTTCCAAAATGTTTCCCTTTTTTCAATTTTCAGCTCTAGCTGAATATCACTAGCTTTCACTATGTGTGATTTCACTGCATGTACTTCTTTTTTTTCATGGAAACTTTGGCCTCATTGAGATAGACACAAAATGAAGAGTCTCCTAGATGCTCTATCTGCAATGGTAATTCCAAAAGGGGTTGCAGATTGCAGTTTTGGCCATTAATATAAGACAATTTCTTCTTCATTTTTATCCTCTTCCTTACCCTATCAGGTGGATGCAAGCTCTTACTTGTCTTCCCCAGTATCAATAAAAATATATATACACATACACGCGTGCTTTGACAAAAATCTCAGTTTTGCATATGGAATGTATCAATGAATTTCTGCAAAAAAAAAAGTTGTCATTGTATTGCAAATAAAATGCAAATCAAAATCCAGCATTTCTCCCCATCAAACAGACAATCATAGTGCATGCTTGCCAGACCTCAGTTTACCTCAAAACAACAGATTCATGGGTGGTGTGTGCAGGTACTACATACTCAGTACAGCTGCCAATGAGCCAAACAAGCCATTCTTCTCATCACATACTAAAGCACAGGAGCACAGCGTGATGTACACAGAATACATGCATACCCATTTTGGAGAGGTAGATGCCTTGAGATGACTTCTGAACTATTATGAATAAAACACAAATAAGACACACTGCTGAGCAATTTTGTAAACCTACTCACTTTGAAGTCTCTAGAATAATTAAATTCCTTACTAGGTGTAATGAGATCTCTGAGATTTGACAATTTTAAGACAACCATAATTAGGAACTTAGCTACCATGCTCTTTCCTACTCCTTATTAAAGTTACAGAGATTATTAAGTTTGTGATTAAACAGAATATCAAACATTTCAACAGACCTCCAGTTTTCTTCACCTGTGGACAGAACAAAAGCTTTCTACTTTCTTTGTTTGCTCTGTTAAAAGTCAGAAATTGGTACTTTATTGAGGCGCGGGAGCTAATTTTACAAAACAAGTAGCAACACACAGTTGATTATCTGAGAGAAAAATCCAGTTCTAAATGTATTTCACACAGGCACAGTGCTGTATGCACAGTAGAGAGCACACAGCCACAGAGAGATCTACTCAGGGACCCTGGGAAAGGTGGAAGACTTCTGATTCAGAGAAGTGCTTGGGACCCAGGTCTT
Source organism: Pedionomus torquatus (assembly GCA_013398155.1). Taxonomy (NCBI): domain Eukaryota; kingdom Metazoa; phylum Chordata; class Aves; order Charadriiformes; family Pedionomidae; genus Pedionomus; species Pedionomus torquatus. The sequence continues at coordinate 380,179 of VZRU01009336.1, forward strand.
TCTGAGCCGACAGGCTTTACCAGCTATCATCCATCAGCTAGTCACTTCTGGCTTACTTAGTTGCATCTCTTGTTCCCCCCACCTTGTATTTTTTCTTATTCAGATATATCCCCAGCATGAGTTCAGCATTTTGCTCTCTAGGTTTTGAGGTCTTGCCATGAAACCCTCCTATGTGGAAGAAGCCTGCTTCCTCAGGCAGTCCAAAATGCTTCCTAACATGTCCAAAATCCAGGGAGCCCTTTTCTTACTGTGGCTGTAGTTCCTCAGCCAAAATCAAGCTCTAGGTATTACATGTAATAGAGCATGCAACCCCTAAATGCCTGGCCAGATTTGCCTTCTGTGGGAGGCTGTTGTTAAAATGCTGCCAAGCTCCATCAAGGCAGGGGTCTGCCTTTTGGTCAAGGTCAAGGGGAACCTCATGTGGTGATATACAGCATGTACACTACAGAAATCAGCTCTAAATCTCAAGGTTCATGCTTCAGTAGAATTTGGATTTGGATTTATAGAGAAATTTGGGTTTATGATGTTACGGAAAATGTAGTGCATGTGTTGATTATACTTCAGTGAATTATTTTGCAATTATCAAACCATTGTTGAGTGCATAAATAATAATAAATGCTTTTGAAGCATTCGATTTGAAGTACTCTTGTAGGCTTACTTTGACTTACTAGTAGTGCTTGCTAACACTGCAGAGCCCTGATTCAGGATTTGTGCTCTGTATCTCTCTTTTGTTCTTCTATTCCCAATAATGACAGTGTATCCTCTCTTCTTTCTCCCAGCCTTGCAAGCAGTAATGGAATTTCACATACATTTCTCTGAATACCAAAATAGGTAGCCTGCCTATTTTTACAATGTGAAGATTAACGGGTCGTTTTTGGGGCAGTCTTCTCAAGGGTAATTCCTGCTGAGTTAAAGATGGCTATTTGTATCCTCAGCCCAGAGGCAGGATGGATCTTCTGTGCATCTTGAACAAGGAGCTGGCATGCCATCATGAAAGTGTCTGAACTGCTCTCTAATGAATCCCTGGGTGCAGTAAGAGGGAGTCTGGCAGAGGAAGCAGGGTGGCAGCGCAGGGAGTTCCAGAAGGAAGTGGATTAATTGCTTTATTTTATGTTCTTTGAAGCAGAAAAATGCTTCTAGCCAGTCATTCGGCACTCAGGGTAGGTAACAAGCATGTTGAAATCTGCAGCAAGGAATATAAAGGATCTGAGGGAAGAATCAGTCTCACCGCTATTTTTTCTCTTTAAGTGTAAATGAATCATCCCACAAGGCAAACAGCTGTGTCAGGATTGTAGGAAAGTGTAAATTGCTATCTGTAATGTTTTATATCTGAGCAGCTATGAAACTAGAAACATTCACCTTCTGCTCTAGAATTACCCCCTCTGCTCAACCAGACTCCCCAAACAGACACAAATTGAATGAATCTGTCTGGCGTCCAAGATTACTGAAGCGCAGGACACCGTGTTACCTATTGTCTGAAGCCACAGTCAGAGTTCCTCCAAGGTAGATGCTGCCCAAGCTGTAAGAAAAGCTTTTACATTCCCTGCAGTCAAAAACATACAGAAACCCACAGCCCCAGATTTTATACAATCTAATCTGAAACAACTGACCATCAATAAAATTAGGAAGAAAGCAAGGTGGGGAGGAAATTCAAGAAAAATGAGGATGGCACATTGCTGATACTTACAGTGATAGAATCATAGAATCATTAGAGTTGGAAGGGACCTTGAAGATCACCAAGTTCCAACCCCCCCCACCATGGGCAAGGACACCACCCACTAGAGCAGGTTGCTCAAAGCCCCATCCAGCCGGGCCTTGAACACCTCCAGGGATGGGGCAGCCACAACTTCTCTGGGCAACCTGGTCCAGTGCCTCACCACCCTCACAGCAAAGAATTTCTTCCTAATATCTAATCTAAATCTCCCCTCTTCCAATTTAAAACCATAACCCTTGTCATGTCACTATGCTTCCTGACAGAGTCCCTCTCCTGCTCTCCTGTAGGGTCCCTTCAGATACTGGAAGGCTGCTCTAAGGTCTGCCTGGAGCCTTCTCTTCTCCAGGCTGAACAGCTCCAGCTCTCTCAGCCTGTCCTCAGAGAGGCGCTCCATCCCTCTAATCATCTTCGTGGCCCTGAATCATAGTCCTAAATCATTCCCTAGTTATTAAGAACTTATGTATAACCCCTAGCTTTTAATACCTTAAAGGACCAGCCTTGTGCCACTTGCCCTATGGCACACTGCCATCACATCCTAGAGTAGTTCCTGCTCCAGTATTCAGCCTCACCGCCCTCTGAGCTCCCAAGGGACAGCTCAGCAACACCACAAATTTTCTAGCCTGCTTTTCACCTCCTCAACCAGCCTGCAAGGCAACTGAGGAGGTAAGAACATTTTGTATGTAGAACCAGATCAGTAGAGTTACAGATTATAGGACAAGGGTACAGATGATAGGACAAGGGGTAATGGTTTCAAGTTGTGCCAGGGTTAGTTCAGACTAGATATCAGAAAATATTTCTTTACTGAAACGGTTGTCAGGTATTGGAATGGGCTGCCCAGGGAGGTGGTTGAGGCACCATCCCTGGAGGAATACAAGAGAGAAGTTGACTTGGTGCTCAGGGATATGGATTAGTGTTGGGTGTGGTGGTTGTTTTGGGGTTTTTTGTGTGGTTTGTTTGTTGTTGTTGTTTTGTGTTTGTGTTGTGTTGGGGTTTTTTTTTGTTGTTGTTTGTTTGTTTGTTTTCATTGGTTGGACTAGATGATCCTAAGAGGTCCCTCCCAACCTAGGTGATTCTGTGATTCTGTGAAAGCGCTCAACTAAATATTCATCCCAAATCCTCTTGCCTCTCTAAATCTAGCATCTTCCTAGGCAGAAGCATGCTCATCTTCTGATACTGAAATGTCAGGTTTCAGGTATGTTTGTCATGGCTGGATCAAAAGATATCTACAGAAACAGAAGCAAGGCTATGTCCTTTTCATGTAAGAAGAGGAGCTCAATTTTCAGTACCTTTTCTATGAGCTAGGATCTGATAGAAGATTTCTGCAATATATGTCATTAAGCCAATAGAAGTTGGAAAAATATACGGGTTTTCAGTACAATTTCATTTTTAAAACACAAGTCCTGAATTCCAGGCTTAGTGATGGCTAGAAATAATTGCTCTGAGTTTTAACTTAATTATGCTAATCAATGATGCAGTGCCAGTTTTTGAAGAGAAAGAACTCATTAAGAGTGGTGGAGCAAAGAGCACTGCAGGTAGGAGGGATGTTACAGGGTCATTGACCCTTGCTAGGCTGAGATACACAGATAATTATCATCCGTAGAGGAGCAGAAGAGATTTCACAGCACTCCCTCACTGTGGAGGTGTGAACATCTGCCAAAGAGAACAGAAGGGTCACTGTCACCAAGGAGAACATAATCCCAGGAGGATGCTCAGAAAGACCCAGGGCTGAACTGCATGGTGGAGATTGAGATCAGGCTGCGCTTCAGGTCACCCTGGGCCAGCAGGAGCCAGCTGTGTGCCCAGGGGTGCTCCGGACCTCCCTGGCTGCTCCCTCCTACTGTTCCACGCTCCTTTCCATGCCAGCACAACCCTTGGTGCAATTGCTCAATCAACTGGCAGGGAATGACAGGGACAACTAGTCCAGGTCACAGCTAAACCAGAAAAAGGAGTAAAAAAAAAACACCATCAGTTCCCTGCTCCAGTTCACAGCATGGCCATCCAGGCTCTTGTCCCTGCATAGTTGAAGGGACAGGATGGGTGAAAGGAAGGCTTTGGGTGTCATTTCTGGCTTAGGGCAGCTTAAAGCATTTGGGGATTTACAGGCTATGATAGCCCAAAGTAGCCGCAGGCAAATCTCTCGGCTGTCTGGGATGGTGGTAGGAGAGATTTTTGAGATAACTTATATAACCCTAAGGATTAAGAAATCCATATAACCTTATATTTCAGAGGATATGGGAAAGTAAAGAAGGAAGGACTGCTCACTGATGGTGGAGCACAGAGATGCCTGAGGCTGCACCTTGTACCCCACAGGAGCCTGCACTGCCCAGACACACAAGCTCCCACAGCCCACAAACACCAGTCCCCACTCCACACCCATGCAAAGCCCCCCATGACCCCCATAAATCCATGCTGCACCCTCACAAGCTCCCAAGGAGCCTTGAGGAGATGCTGGGTTGCCCCTGCATGCTGGTGGCATTAACCTGGCTGGTGGCAGTGTGGCTTAGTGGCCAGCTGGCCCAGCCCTGGCAGCACGGCTCAGCTTGGCAGGGTTAATGCCACCCACGTGCTTAATCTGCTCACTGGGCATTTTTTGCAATCGCTGCTGCTGCTGCGGCTCTGCTTTCAAGCGTAGCCCCTTGTCAGCCCTTGTCAGCCTGCTCAAGGTAGATAATCCCTCCGTGGGGGCTTACACAGACTCTGGGATTGGCGTTTTTTTTTATTTGGTTGGTTGTTCTGGGGATAATTTGCTGCTGCCTGTCTGGCTAGTTGGCTGGTTTGGGGGCTTTGGGACAGGAAAAAATGAGTAACATGGAGTAAGTCCCAAATTTCCAGGCAATCCTTGGTCTGGGAATGCAAGCCATCCAAAACAGGCTGAACTGAACTATCTGAAATGATCCAGCTTGTGCCATGAAAAAAGGCCAGAAGAGAACATAAAAATTATTTTCCATGGAAGTAGAGGGGAAGACTAACAAGAGCTCTAAGTAAGAAAAAAGCAAGCACAGACATTCCTGGCTTTAACATATGAAGAGATAAGGAAAGATTAATAAGGCTTTGTAAAAGGCAGGCTGCTATATTAGCTATAAGGTGGCTTGCAGACGGGCATTTAAATTGAGCCTGTGGTATGCTAGGGCTACCCAGGACTCATCAGACTAAAACTGCAAACACCAGCAAACCATCTACTAGCGAGGAACTGATAGAATCACATCAGGGGACTCTTGTTTTGCTAGAGTTTAAGATCAGCTTTGACATCTCCGTTTGTGGTGCTACAACATAGCTGAGATAAACTAATGATTTGCTGCTGAAAGGGAAGACACTCACCCCCATTCCCCAAACCAGGGGCAGCAGGGACACCTTCTCTTGTGCTGACAATAACGTTCTTCTGACCTTGAGATCTGGCTCAGGGACAATCCAGCAGCCAATATTTCTCTTTTTTTTTTTTCTTTTTTTTTTTTTTTCCCTCCCTCTCTGTAAGCTTAATTTTACAGAGTGGAAGAAAAACACATTCTGTAAACCACAAAAGAAGAACCACAGAGAAGGGGAAACAACTTCAGAAGAGATAACTTAAGCAGCAAGGTAGAAATGCTAAATTGTTGATAATGCAGTAATAAGAAACCTGGAGTTTTTAGTTTTCAAGTGGGCTTTAAAGTGACAAATTGTGTGATTACTTCTAGACTGCACAATTGTTTGCTGTTTGCAGTGATAATGCCTTTTAACCTATGCTTGTCAGGTGTGGGAGGCTGAATGCCAGAGCACATATATGTTCTAACTTATTTAGCTGACTTGTTATTTCAAAGTTAAATCATTTTAACAACTTCAGTGTGGAGGCAGATGTTCTATTGATACAATATACTTTCCTTTTCAGCCCACTCTTAAAGTGGTTTCTTAGAGACCTGTGGCATATCAGAGAACATAACCTGTGTCGTTGGCTTGAATTATTAATGATTAGTGATAGGAAAAAGGGTAATGGTTTTAAACTAGAAGAAGGGAGATCTAGATTGGATATTAGGAAGAAATTCTTTCCTGTGAGGGTGGTGAGGCACTGGAACAGGCTGCCCAGGGAAGTTGTGGATGCCCCATCCCTGGAGGTGTTTAAGGCCAGGTTAGATGGGGCTTTGAGCAACCTGGTCTGGTGGGAGGTGTCCCTGCCCATGGCAGGGGGGTTGGAAGTAGATGACGTTTAAAGGTCCCTTCCAACACTAAACATTCTATGATTCTATGATTCTATATAATCATGATAAAACCCTGCTTAGAAGATTTCATTTCTAACAGGGTGGAAAACCATACACACCTACAGTCCCTTAGCAAAGATGGAGCATCTTCTCTCTGGAGGTGTGATTCACTTAAGAATTACAGTCTTTCTAAAGATCAGGTGCTCTGTCAGCATGTATCTGCAGCACCTGTACTTTGGCTTGCAGTGTTTTGCTATGTGGGGCAGCCCTGAGAAATGGGAGAGCTCACTGCAGGGAGGGATGAACTCAGTGGACAAGCAAGGAAACAAGAGGCCTTTCACATCAGTGTCATCCAAGAGTGCTCTCCTCTTCTTGGGCTCTTAAGTGCTTGTGCATCCCTAAGTATAGAAAGGGATTAAATAAATTAGCAGTATTTCTGCATTTCACACTAAGAACTTTGCACTGATTTGCAGGGGTAAATTAAGAATATTTTTCAGGCTACCTTTTAACTTGAGGAAAAAACTAGATCTCTCTCTTAACTATATACAGGATAATACATATTTTAGGAAGAAATTCTTTCCTGTAAAGATGGTGAGGCACTGGAACAGGTTGCCCAGAGAAGTTGTGGGTGCCCCATCCCTGGGAGCGTTCAAGACCAGGCTGGATGGGGCTTTGAGCAACCTGGTCTAGTGGGAGGTGTCCCTGCCCATGGCAGGTAGGTGGGAACTCAATGATCTTTAGGGTCCCTTCCAACTCTAACCATTCTATGATTATATATAGATGTATATAGTGCTTATATTGTTTTACATCCTTATCTAGGGAATATCTGCATTATGTCCTTCAGTACCCAAACTTTTGTTCACCTCTAAATTAGCTCAAAAGGCGGCTCAGAGATCTCTGTAGAATAAACACTTACAGAATATCTTGTATGCTTATTCTAGCAAGTGTTTGTACATGAATTATCACGTGTTCATGAAATGTCACAGCTCTGTTTGCTTCTGCTGAGGGGAGGTGAGTAACTGAGGCACAGAGCTGAAACATCAAGCCTCTGAGGATAAGAGGGAGGTAAATGCACTCTTGACTTAAAAAACCTCAAAGTAGCCTCTCGTAGACTTTGTATTTTAGTTCTTTATTCCATTTCCATTTTAATATGGTGATGTTAATAAATAAATGGCTATTATGCATTTTAAAATTCTATTTCAGAACACTCCCATTCCTAAACATGGGTTGGTGGGTTGGTTTTTTTCATAAGTATGTGCTTCTGAGAGTTGGAGCCTTACTTTTATATGTAACATAGGGAAATATCCAGGCTTTTAGGTGCTTATCTGGATACAGCCTTCAATACCTATTTATTTACCTGACACTCTTAAAAAGAGAAGTTTTCCTCCTTGTATTTCTCACAGAGAGGATTGTAACTTAAACAACATAAGATCATGCCACTAAGCAGATAAACATCACTTGCACCTACTTATATGTGAACATAATTATTTGTACCACTCACTGTTGAGTTGGTGTATTTTTGTAGCATCCTAACTGGATTGCTATGACTAGATTTCAGAATAAAAATGCAATAAATAATATATACAAATACAAAAAAATACAAGGAAATGTAATAAGTGATCCAGCCAAGCAAGAAATTAAATTACAAGTGGTGTCCTTATTCCTGTGTTTTATGCCAAGAAAGATACTTAGCCTTTCCCAGGATTTCTGTAGTACTGTGTTTGCTTCACTTCACTCAAGAAGCAGAGATTGTGATAAATAACTGTAAAGCTCCCCTCGGATGTAGTTGTGTATCTACGCATCACTGTGTTTAAGTATATTGAGATTCATTATACAAAGCTGCCTGGTGCTACAGCAGTGCCTAAAACAACAACTAAAACCAACATTTTGTGACTCAGTATCTTGAAAGCAGCAAAATAAGAAAAGGAGCTGTAAAGCAAAGGTCTCCAAGAGTCCTTTGGTAAGAACCAGGCTGCAGTCAGAGATTATTCCTTGAGTTTATGTGCTGACAAAAGCCCCTGGGAGAACAGTGTTGTGAATATCCATGAAAAGGAAGTGGCAAAACTTCCCTGGACTGTGAACTTCTGAAAAAGAAATTACATAAAACCTTACACAACAATCCAATTAAAATGTGACTTTGACTGGTGACAAAGTACAAGTCTGTCTGGGAGCCCAGGTGCAGTTAAAATAATAACTGAAAACTAATATATGTGCCCTATAAACTAATTCAGTATAAGGTGAGTTTTGTCTGAGGGGGGGTTTATTCTCACTGCTCTTCTAGTGAGGCCACTGCAGAACCTCATTGATTTTCTTTTCTTGTTTCTTTCTCTTAAATGTAGTCTCAGGCCAAAGGAAACCCAGAGGAATGATCCTAAACTGCCAGACCTCTTGGCTATGATGCCTGTGATGGCAGCCATCCCAGTCACGTTGGATATCTGTCCCTGCCCCTTCTCCTCAGCTTGTTGAGTAATCAGTTATGCATGTACTGGGACTCCCTTCAGCTGGGAGTAATTTGCAAAGAAAACTTTAAGTGACTTATGCAGCCTTGCCCCTATTTCTTATTAGAAGGCAAAAGTAAATTTTGCATCTCCAGAATGCTATATTGTATGTATACACACAGGTACACTATATAACTTGGTACATGCATTTGCCATCCCTGATTTATAAATAAGCATGGTTTCTAGTATCATTTGAATAACTGGAAAGTGTATTATTATGAAAGTGACATCTCAGAGTCATTTATCACGATTTTTGATGCATGGACAGAACTACAACATAGCTGTTAAAGCAAATGTAAATTCAAGGCTACAGAGAGAACAATATTAGATACAATTACATAGCTGTTTTAATGGGCAAGCCTGCAGCAGGGTTAGAATAAATTGCTATTGGATTACTAAATTTCAGACTCCCTTATTTTGTGTTTCTTTCCAATTCTTTAACATCAATTGTAAGAGTCCCTTTGGAAACATGTAACTGTCTTCTGGGAGTTTTAAATATTCACTTAAATCAATATACTGAATGGCTTGACTGAGTTTGTTGAATTTTCTTATTTGAAATTCACATCACGTATATGAGAGAACTCAGTGAGAGCTGTTACCTGACACAGTGCTATGTGTTTTCAAAGTCATTAATGGTTTAAGCCCAGTAAATAGCCCAGCAAAGCCAGCAAATGTACCAGCTCCCAAGAGGGAGATGTTTGGCATTAAACCTTCAACTATCCCTGTGGTTATTCAAGATGCTTTCCCAAAAATGCACTGCAATCTCAGAAAAGGGTGAAGGACTATGCTGTGTACAGAAGCTAGGCAAATGCCAGGGAGGACTGTGACAGAGAGACGAGTAGGATCCGACCAGGGTGCCACTTGCCTTTCCTGTGACAACTGTGGCACCAGGGAACCGTGCCAGAGCTGCCACATCTCTGTCTGCACTGTGAAGAGAGCACACTCTTCTACAATATGGCAGGATGCGAGGGTGAATCAAGTACCCTGTGGCTGTGGAGCCCCATGCCCTGATGGGGAGCTTGGAGCCCCATGGCCACGGACCAGTACTGCTCTCCAGAGTCAGCACTGAAAACAGGGCCTGGACATTAACATTTTGTTGCAGGATTACTGGAGAGATCAGATGTACAATAAAAGTGAAATTATTTAAATAAACAACCTAATGTCCCATTTTCCCCTTTTTCCAACTATCTTCTTTTTTTTTTTTCTTCTCTTTTTTCTTTCTAATCTTTGTATTATTTCCCACTTTTAGGAGCTTACAACCGTTCTGCTGTTTCAAAACTCTCTTCTATATAATATGCCTCCCTACTCTGGGGTAAGCTTCAGCAGGATGGTTGTACAGTCCCAGCAGACTTAAGAGCCTTCTTAAAAATACCTTGGAATTTGGTATTTTCCAAGGTCTGTAATGGTAAAAATAAAGAGCTGTCTTATAATGTAGGCAATACTACACAAGAAGTTTACCCAGTGCATCAATTTTCCAAATTGCAAAGCAAGCTAGCCTAGCATTTTCCGTTAGATTCAGCAATTGTCACTATACTGGTTTGGCAATGCTGTAAGATAAAACTACACTAGACAGTAATCTGTACAACAAGTATTTAAAGATAATTCTTATTTGAAGCTGTCTAGGTGACACAATTTAAGACCAAAGAAAATACTTAAATACATTGTAGACTTCTCAGATTGTGCTCATGTCCTGAAGTGCAGGAGTTTAACAGTATATTCTCTTTTATAGAAGGTACAATAGTGACCAATTATTATTCCTCCTCCTTCCACTTTCCACTAAATTTTCTTATTTAAGATCTTCTGATGTATTTCATCCAGGCAGAGTGAAGTATCCCCTGTGAGGCTGTGCCAAACTGAGATTGGTTTTGTTCTATTTCACACACTTTAGCCTGCAGAGGTCAGGTCAAAAGCCATTGTTTTAATTACATTAATAGTGTTTTCGTGTCTTTTGTTCACACTTCTCTTCCCTCCCCCCTTGCCTCCATAACCCCCTGCTTAAAGATAGCATATTGACTGCATGGAGTAGTAATGTGAGAGTGAGAAGAGGGGATACTCCTGAGCATCTCTTCCTATGGTGAGGCGCACAGGTTGGATCAAGTGAGAGCCTGTAAAAAGTCCACATTCGTATGGCTGCAACTGAACATGCTGAACATTTACTCTCTGTTTCTGGAAGCTCCAACTCTTGCCATGCCGCACTGTGCATTTGCCTCCTCCCACTGCCACAAAAAAGCAGTGAAACAAAATGTCCTGCCTTCTGGACATACTTATGCTAAGATTCCCCTCACTGTATGTCTGTGGGAGGCTTTGAAAATGGAAGAGCTGAGGAGCCCAAAAGCCTCTGTGGACTGTGAGTCGCCAAGAGAAGTAAGTCCCAGCAAAACACAGCATGTCAGCACGGTTTGTTCAAGATGAAATGACAACTCAGCAAGTCAGTTTAAAGAGAAAGAGTAACTTAAAAATACCTGCAGATACTTTTATAACTGGCAAGACGAAAAAGCAGATGGTTCCCTAAGGCCTGGTAAGGGAACAGACACATCTTACTAGAGGTGACTGAGAAACCTGGTTCCCAGCTAAAAAAATGTATGTAAGCACATCCAGTACAGAGGGAGAGAGGACAAAGAACAGGAACAGGCTATGGTAAAGGAAGCAGGGAGAAGGTACTAGGGGATGTTGGGTTGCCTGGCATTTTTAACTGGAACAAAATAAAGCCATTTTGAGAGACTATTGTCCCAGGTGACTGCCTGGACACTGCTTAGAGTGGATGCCCGTGAGAGCAGTCTAGAGGCATGGACTAACAAAACATGATAAAAAAGCTAAATAAAAAGTACATGTTTGGAAATATTTAAAAAAGCAACATACATTTCTGAGTGCAGACAGATGGAGGAAAAATAACTGAATGCAAATATATTAAAATTACAGGAGTGGAAGCAGGTGACATACATTTAATGTGGAGTCAATGAGTACTGTTAGTTGGCCTTCCTATCAACTCAGATTTTGCTACACAGTTTATGTTGACAACTAAATCCTTACTCTGATTCAAAATGCACTAAAATAAATGGTGTCCAGACCTAGGATCCCAACCATAAATTTAAAATCCTTTAGATGTGAAGACCATGATGGCAGTATGACTGCAAACCAGCATCACTGGCAGCTTCACAGCCAAACCTGGAACTAATTAGCCAAAGATACACCAATGAACTTCTCCACTGTGGTCCTGTCTGCAACACTGATCCTTCTCATGTCACTACAGCCTGCAAGAAGCATGAGAGAAGAGGTGAACCTTGCTGTGTGGCTCAAACTCTATTTGAAGTGCGTATGTGGACTACAGAAATGCAACACTACAGACCTGCAAGCTGCAGACCTGGCTTCAGCCTTTTGCACACTGAGTAGGATCTATTTGAAGCGGTAGCTGGAGAATATGTTTCCTGGACCTTCCTTAAGATCAGCATCTTCAGTGCCACCAGTTACTTTTTATGCACACAGTACAGAAAGAAGAGTTGCTTCCTCAGGGAAGCAATTGTACAGGCACTGCACAAGAGTGCTACAAGCTTCAAACTGATTGTCCCTTGTAGACCAAAGGAACATTTGTGGTCAAGAACAAGGCTAATGATCACAGCAAGATCCATATCTGAAAGCTAAAATCTCACAGCTGGGAAAAAGAAAAATTTGAAAATGCTCTCCTAAGAAATGCTGTGATGTCATAATCTTGTAACGGCTAGGATCTCAATGTCATCAAGCAACAAACTCTAATAATAAATGTCCCCACAAAGCTTCAATAAAAGCAGCAGATATCACTCTCTCTCTATCTCTCTTGATGGAGCTGTTCTATTTTCTATACATATTTAAATATTCATTTGACAAGAGGGAGAGACTGACAGTAGCTTGGTACTGAAGATGCTCACGAGGGATCTCTCAGACCCAGATTCAAAATCACAGAATAATACAAAATATTTTTCTAGGGTTTGCATAAGGATTTTTGTCTCTGTTCCAGGACACATTGCTGGACAAGAATAGAGAGAAAGGACAAGACTTGCTTTGAGACAGTGCATGGTCCAGTTATAGGGCATTCACCTGGGAAGTGAAGGAGATGTTCTTAACCTAAATTAGTGCCTTAACTCAAGGCTGTTGGGGTAAACGTCCCTCATGACTTTGTCCCTCAAAAAAAAAAACAACAACAACAACAAAAAAGTCACAAAGTACCCCTGTCCCAGAGAGGAACCTGACCATCAAAGCCCAAATCTAGGAAAGATTTTGAGAGGCCAGAATATTCTGATTGAAAACATATTCTACTGGAAAGTTCTCAGCCAGCTCTGTTTAAACCAGTGCTGGCTGTAGTTGCTTATAGCTTAATTGATCCCAGTAAGATGGAGTTCAAACCCTCATGATTGCACGTAGTGTCTTTAGAGTGCAACGGATCAGTAAAGGCAGTATGCTCTGTTATTTAAGTGAAGACCAGTGTCACTAAACAATTCGTTGTCATTGAAACTCTGTTAGTAATGCGGCTGGGGCAGACATTTCTCAAGAGGACTTTCTGACTCCTGTATCAGCACCTGCTATAGCTGAGGGTTTTGAACTGACTAATAGATCCTGTGTTAATAGACTTCCTCGGTTATTTCTTTTGCTCTACTTTGTGAAGGAGGAAGGAACAGTAGCTTGGCTTGCTCTAGTCCCCAGGCTGTACTAGTTAAACTATGAGCACAACGTTGCATGTGAGTGCTTTATCACGGCTTATATAAGTTTGACTTGGCCTTGTAAATGTAAGCTAGTTTCCATTTTTAAAACTACTCAATTTAACTCTGTCTGCAATCAATTTAATTTAGATGGATGCTGCTTTTCTGTTTAGGAATTGAAATTCACTGGATTAGCAGAGGAGTGCTTTGATACAGATGGGAAAAGAGGTGAAAAGTAGAAAAAGAAAAACAAGCTAGGAAGAGAGAACAGAGAGAATGAGGAAATGGAAGGAAAGTTGAAGCTAGAAAAGAAATCTTTTGAGTGAAGCACTGATGGTCACTTACAGACAGAAAAATGTGACAACAGGGAGGGACAATTACAGTGTCAACAAGAGGAACAACATGCTCAGGGGTCTAAATTACTGAAAAACTGGCAAATAAATCCAATATTTTGAAAAGAAATGAAAAAGCATTGCAAATCAGCCTGGATGTCATTCCTGTGGGCACTAAGCATGTTCCAGAAGTTTCAAGAAGTCCTGTTTCAGGAAGGATGTGACTATACATTTGAGAAATCTACATGCTTCAATGGCTTCTACTTTTTCCTTCTTGATTTTCTCAGTGATTCATGCTTCTTTATCTGTCAGTGTAATGTCCTCACAAGTTTTGCAGTGGACTCTGCTATGAGCTACAAGATCCTCCAGAGCCCTAAAATTAATTTTTGAGCCATCTTGTGACTTTATTTCCAAAGCTCCACATTTGTATACCACACTGCTTTCAGTTCTTCATGCCCATGTACAGGGAGGCATACCATCCTCCTTCATCAGCAAGTCTGGCATGCCTCCGCCCCTATGCTGGTTTAGGTGAAGAACACAGCAGTAACTGCACAAGAGGTTTAGGTCAGAGGTTTGGATTTGGCTGTGGAAAAGATCTGGAGGCTTGACCTGAGACCAAAGAAAAAACATATTAACTGGGTGTTGAACTTTTAGTTTATAAGAGTGTCTTAAAGTTCTCTAGGGCTTTCTCCTTTTTTGCTTCATGCTGCTCACATAAGCTTAACCAAGAGGTCAAGAAAATCTTACGAAAATTAAGCAAGAAAAAAATTACTAAAAAGCTCAGATAAGTCCTGTTGGTTGTTTTTAAGGTGACAGTGCTGAGGAGGAAGCTCGGTTTTTGAACAGGAGGAAATATTTTCTCACATTATAAGCTGCATTCTGAACATATTGCATTTGGTTCTGGGAAAGTACTAATTTCTTGGTGAAAGTAGAAGAAGGTAAGCACCGCAAAGAAACAGCTACTAAGTTTCTCATGATCTAGAAATACTGACTAGTCCTTTTCTTTGCCATACATCATCTTAAAGATACCAACAGCATTAGCCAGAGACTACACTACAGGCAGAGCACACTAGTTTCTTACAGGCATGTAAGATTTCCACAGAGTTAGAGGAAAGTTGATCAGGCTTCGTCTTTCAATTTGCATGGAATTTAAACTCTTGAGCTATAGTGATTTTGGGCCATCTCTCTGCATGGGAGGCTCCATGCCTGCCTGCCTGCTTCCCCTCTGTCTAGCTAAGGATCTGGCAGTCTTATCATGGCCTCCATGGCACACTGAGTTGTATATTTGGGTTACTTATTTCTCCATCCCCTTCTCTTCCGACCCCCTGTCTGGCAACTAAAGAAAAAATATTGAAGTAGCATAAAGGCAAAATTGATCACAGCATGGCTCTTCTATGGTATTACCTCCATCCTTATCCTTTCCATCTCCACGACACATGAAAACACTTCTTATGCAAACTGAATTCAAACCAGCTCGCATGACTCAGAGAAACCTACAGACCCCAAAGAGCTGGAAATTAAATGAATTTTATTTCTATCAGGAAGCTCAGAAATGTTGACATGACTGCTTCTTTATTTTGATTATTTTGTTAATTGGGACAAAAATTGTCCAAGCTCATATCTAACCCTATGGTGCTTCTTTAGAGATTAAAAAGCAATCAGATAATAAGGAATGCAAATGTTCAGACAGCTGCTCACAGGGAGATGCTGTTCAAAGTAACAGTTCTCTCTTCCCTCTGTTACAGCTGGGTTGCTTTTCATTATTAGCAAGGAAAATAACAGGTTTGATAGATGTGGATGCAAGTTCATTTTCACCAGCAGTTGATTTCTGCAACTTTCACACCACCACTGGGTTTGAGAACATGGACAAGTTTAAGCCAATGATGATTAAGAGTATTGCTCCTCATTCTGAATATTAAATAGAGCATAGGGATAATATGAAATGTGCTTTTGGATCACAATCATGAGGACAGTCACAGAACACTACCTTAAAAATTGATGTTCAATCCCCAGTTTTCACACACACATCCTGGTGGCTTTAGACAAGTACACGTGATTTTCAGCCATTCAGATGCAGATTTCTGGTCCCCATTCCCAAAAGGCTATAATAGATACCTCAGTTTTAACATAAGGCAGAGTAACTGCACGCAGGGGTGTGAGATCCCCATCACGTGCATGGAGAGGTGGGAGAAGCTGCAAATAGAGTTCAGTTACTCTGCTTCCTGACCTGCCCCAGAGGTAGAGGGAGTTGGGTACAAGGCTGCCTTTAGGGCAGGAGAGAATAAGTAGCAACATGTCAATCTCCATCCGAGGCTTAGATCTAAAGAATTATTTCCACCTTTTCTGCCACACAGGAGACAAAAAACTGTTACATACCTTACTATTCAGCAGACTACAGTCAGCCAAGAGAGGATGGCAAAGAGAGGAACATAGACAGATAGATGTGTACCTGCACTCAATCACTTACTTTGGATTTCCAGCCCCTGGCTTCTTTCTCCGGAATATGTTGAGGAAAGTGTTGGACTTGCAAGGTGCCTTGCCATCCCCGACATGCATACGCACCACATCGGAGGTGGTGAAGGCACTGCGAACGTTCCTCTCAGGCTTGGCTATGATGATGTACATCTTAGGAGTGAACATGCACCCCAGCGCCACTGTCACGCTCAGGCTTACTGCAAAACAGGTGGTGATGATCTTGTAGTTGCTCCCAAAATAGATAGGCACAAAGGCCAGCCAGATGATACAAGTGGTGTACATGGTGAATGCAATGTACTTGGCCTCGTTGAAATTGGCAGGCACATTGCGAGTCTTGAAGGCATAGTATGTGCAGCTCATGATGAGGAGTCCATTGTAGCCCACAGGAGCCACGACGCCTAGGTTGCTGGTGTTGCAGATAAGGTAAACTTCCTTAATGCTGGGGTAGGAGAGGATGGGCATCGGGGGCTCCAAGATTATCAGCGTGATCACCAGTGTCAGCTGCACACTGATCAAAATGGAGGCAATGACTACTTGGGCCCATGCGCTCATGAAACGTGGCTTGCGGGTACAGATCTTCTTTTTGCTGCCTGCCAGGATGCGCGCAATGCGGTTGGTTTTGGTCACAAGGGCAGAATAGCACATGGCAGAGGAGAGACCCACCAGAAGGCGCTGGAGGTAGCAGGATGTGGTGGTGGGTTTAGCTATAAGGGTGAAAGGGCAGACGTAACCCAGAAAGATGCCAGCAAGGATAATGTAGCAGAGCTCCCGGCTGGAGGATTTGACAACAGGGGTGTCCCTGTAGAGCACAAAGATAAGGGTGACAAACATGGTGACCAGGATCCCCAGGCAGGAAAAGACCACAGCCACAATAGACTCTATATTGCTCCACTGGAGGTACTTTACAGGGATGGGTTCACAGCCTGCAGTGTACAGAAAAGAAACAGAGTATTAGAAAGGTAGCTGCTTGAAGAAATAACTGTTTTTTTCTGGCTCCCAATAAAATCCAAACATTAGCTTATGCCTTTGTGCCAGGGATTATTAAAAACATTTTACCAATGAGTCAACTCCAGCATTGAAAAGTTCAGATGAAATATGTGATATGTTCAAAAAAGCAGCCATCACTTTTGGGTGTTCCAAACATTGGCTCATGATGCTACAAAAGGAAATTAGATTTGGAAATTTTTTGGTAAGTTTTCTTGTGATACCTGCTGAAAAGTTCAGCACATCAAAGGCAGAGCTGGTAACAGAACCTGGACAAACTCAGCACCCTCTCTTCATTTCAGCCAGGAAAGGATCGTTACAAATCAGTATATCAGCATGGATAGCTTTTTGACCTCCTCAGATGAACTTATTTTAATCGTTATCAAAATCACTATAACTTGACCCAATACTTTTTTAATGAGAGTGATTTAATAAATAATAGAAATTAGTTACAGAATGATAGGCAGAAAATCAGTCATAAATCCAAAGTTGTAATGGAACTTCACCAGAGATATTGTACCTTCTTAGTATGTATCTGATTTTTTTTCTCTTAACATTACCTTAGTCTCATTTTGTCAAACACTCCGAGCATTGTTTTTCCACTTAATAATGTAATTTAGTTCTTATGGAAAAGTCAAACCCACAAAATATATATACCTTCAAAAAGTAACTGGAAAGGTTCTTCTTTACGACTAGTACAGACGTGCAAACATAGTATGATGGTACTTAACTGCTGTCTTGCACACTCAAGTTAGAGGAGTCTGTCTACCTTCCTCATTGTGCTGAAAATGTAGTAACATTACAGAGAAAACAAAATCCTCTATGTTAATAGGATGTTGCAGATGTGAAGCTGAGCTACTGAAAACCTTCATTCTGGCATTTCCTAATTTCTGTTCTTGACTGAAAAGTGTCAAAATGCTTTTAATATATTTCTGTATCACAAGGTAAGTATCCATGGCCTCTTCTACACCTCCACTTTCCTTTGGACCTAGCTCACCTTTTGTGACTTTCCCCCAGCTTTCCTCCCAGTCCCTCACCATCTCCATCCCAGTTCCCCTTCCAGTTCAGGTTTTTCCTAGACAGCCACCTCCCTACCCACGTCTCCCTTACAAACACAACTGGTCAGATCCTGGACTGGCTGCTCATCACCTTCATCTCTGTGTTATTGGATGCAGCTGGCAAGAGCAGGGGAAAGGTGGTGGTGTTAGCAAGCTTGTAAAGAAATATTTTTTTTTCCTCTCAGTTTTGCTGCAAATCTTAGGAAGTGTCCTGATATCACAATGAGAAAAAGTCATGCCCTTCTTCCTCAGTATGGAGTGTATCTGTAGAAACCAATGTCTATGAACTAAAAGCTTCCCAGGCTCACGGTTTTGCTCAGTGTATGTGCATCTTGCATAGGGTGACACAAAATTACTGGTATCTCTACCAAAATGTAAAGTCCTTCAAATATAGTAAGCAGAGGTATGGATCAGGGTTGAACAGTTTTACTGTAACCTCATTATGAGAAATAGAAGAAGAAAAAATGGTTTTTTTTTGAAATTATAAAAAAAAAAAAAGAGAAAAAATCAGCCCGAGGCAAAGTCCTGACATGGAAAATTTCTGCTTGAACTTTTAATGTCTGCCAATGTCATATGAACTGAAAGAATGGCTTATAATTCTGTACTCTTTGTCTCTGAGAGTACCCGGCTGACTTAACCATAGATAATGCTGTTTACTTAACTACAGGTAGTGATGTTACAGGCACCTGTAACGTCAAAAGCAATAGAGATGACAGTATGTGCAACTGAAGGTCTAATTTGCTAAAGTAAAGGGGTTCTGTTTACCTCACTCAAGTGATCTGACCACTCAAAGTGGTCTCACTCAGTTCAGACTTCAAGACTCAGATAGGTGTGGAAACCCATACTTCCAACCAGCATTTTTATGGTGAAATATGAAGGACAAGCTTTGTAATAGAAATGGGAACCTCTGCCTGAGTGGAATGTCTTCCACTCAACAGCCCTGAATAGAAGTTGACTCCTTCTTTGATTTAAAAAAAGGCAAAGGGTCAGAAGCTCCTGCTCACTGATTAATATGTGCAAAGTGCTTCCAAAAGCAGGTACAGACTGGAATGTTTAAGTTTCAGTGTGGGCTTTAAGCTTAGCAACCTCACACCATACTCATATTATTTCATCTTAAATGATATTTTCAGAGCCTTATCCCTGATTCAGCACAGCAGTTAAGCCTATTGATTGTTTCAAGCTTATCCTGTGTAAGGTCTTAGAAATCTGCTTCTTTAAATCAGTGCAATTCCTATGCAGCAGCAAGCCCCAAGAGCCACATATGCTACAAACATTGCAAAAAGCTGCCTGCGCCGCTTCTGTCAGCAAACAGTTGTTGGTTTTCAGCACCTGTGATGGTGGGTTGTTTCTCAGTCAGGGAAGTGGAGAAGTGGGCTAGGGAAGCTTGTTGAGACTGTGGGAGGATGTGCAGGAAAGGGTGTGCTTACACGTTTTAAAAAACAAGCAAGCAAACCAAAACCCCCAAAAAACAAAAAACAAACCCAACACAAAAAATCCCCCAAACCCCTCAGAACTAAACCAAACCTCAAAAAATCAGAGAATTATTGGCAAAAGTTTCACAGTTAAAATTTTCTAATGTGAAGCTATTTGGTAGCTTTCATCTATTATTTTTCCTGCAGTTTAACCATGAATCATTTCCTAGGGCAGAGGGCTAATCGATTTTAGAATATTTTTTTAAATTATATTCATACTGCAATAAGACAATCCAGGATGTTTTTTGAGATTATTAACACATCCCAGGTAACTGGTGGGCCCAAACCTCTATGATTCATTTCATAACTCTATAAAACTTCCTGTCTTATCTTGTTATATTGCTCTTAAGATGATATATGTAAACTGGGTTTACTAGCTTGACATTTATTCTTCTTATAGATTCTGATACTACAAAAGATATCTCTTCTTCTTGGCACAAGGCCTTGAGATTCTGGCTTTAGTGACAATTTGTCAGGTCAGGTTTTTATCATCTGTGGTGAGAAATCCTTTGCGCTTCCTGACTCCAATTCACTGAACACATATTTCTGGGAAGCAATCTTAAAAAAAAAGGTTGTACATTTAAAAATAAAATTAAAATGTCAGGAAAGTATTGCTGAGCAACAGAGACTGATTTCAAATGGAGAGAATGAGCACCTTGAAAAGCACATCTTAAGAAATGGGTTAGTATGTGCTTCACGTTTCTTAAAGGAACTAAGGATTTTAGAGCCTCCATCTGTGATGGAAAATGCAACTAAAAATGCATACAAGTTTGGCATTTAAGATTTAAGGCAAAGGGAAAAACAATCTGTGAGATGTTAACATCTATGTCTAGATGCTATGGTGACTGGTAGGGTATGAATACAACACACAAATGCAAGCTATAAAAACATATTTGATGGGAGAAATCCTGTCAAGAAAAGAGAGTTCCAAATTAAATGGTACAAGTGGCAACTCCCACAGAGTTCAAAAGCCAGAGTTTATCTAGCTCAATACCTCTTTTCTAAAGGTTAGGATGGCATCAGCTTCTCTTCACAACTTTGTACTTAGGGCTTAAAAAAACAGAAGATTTTTCCTCAATAAGACAGAATGAAGAAGCTGTGCAGGAGGACACTGCCATTTTGATGTTCTCTAGGAAATCAGTCGATGGCTATGCTGTCATTTGGCTGATGCTACTGTGATTTTAGAACAGCAGTAGTCCAGTCTCCTTGCTGAGAAGAAACACAAATCAGCAGGTCATCTACTGATTTCATTAAAAGTTAATAGATTGCAACATGCCCCTGAGATTTTTTCCAGCACTGATGCTTTCCTCAACTCCTTTCAGCAGTGCCTGTCATTTTGACATGTCCCCTTTTGAGTTATTTTGGGCAGCTAGTAGCACTGAACCATATTTGCTCAAGCGCACATTGATCTCTCACAATGTTCTTGTTCTGTATTATTGATTAAAAAGAAGCCCTGGTTTTCTTCTGTGAATAGTAGATACAAACAATTCTGTGAACCTCCAAGATTAACAGAACCCAGTTGTCTGATTTAAAATTAGCAGACACTGGTGTCCAAGAAGGTAGGAGCTGAATATGAGCTTTTCCAATGGTCAGGAAATTTATGAAGGATGCTGTGGATTTTCTTGTGTCTAGTTATACAAGATGGTTTTCCTCAGTTGGGGCCCTTATGGAAGATACTTTTCAAGAACTCCTCTTCCTATAACCCACTTATATGAAACTAGAAGGAACTGAATGATTACTGACAAATGTGTTTGACGTAGCTTCAGTTGCACACCGTGGGGGAGGGTGGGGCTGGCTTAAGAGGTACAGGATATAGACAGATACACACGTCTGAGGCATGACCATCGCTTATTTTCCATAGAAAACCAAAAAAGACAATGGGTAACGTTTCCCAGTTTATTGTGATTAATAATACATTTGTAGCTGGAGAAGTGGTCAGCTTTCCCTCGCAAAATAAATCCCTGAAAGATCACTTGGCTTCAGTGAATAGCTTAACAGTATCTCTCAGAACTATTTAATCAAGATTTAACATCTAGTTGTCAGCAAGTCATATTAAAAGACAAAAACATGTAAGATTCAAATTTCATCTTCAGCTAGGCAGTCGGATTGTTTCTCTGGCTAGGAATGATGCCCAGTTGAATACTGGCAGCCAAGGTTTGCTTGGGCAGGTTTGACACAGGGCAGAAGTGTCAGTGGTCTTTTATAATGAAACAAAATAAACCCTAAAGTCAGGGTGGTGCTTCTCAGTGTGATCGATCTATTTTCTTGAGATAATAGCTATTGCAAAGCCCAGAGCAGGTGTGGACATTGACCTTGATAGGTACAAAATAACAGAAAGATGCCATAGCATCCACAGCATATACACAGGGGAGAACAATTCTAGCTGTTTCTCCTTCTTCTTCCAGGCTTTCTTAGGATTTTGTTGACATTATTCTTGCTGGCGAGTGCAGCGAGAATGATCTTTATAACAAAAGAAAGCCTGAAATGGCCTAAAATCCCAGATAAAGTATTACTAATTTTACAGTAGAACAATCAGAAATAGTATCAAGTCAATCTGAGAAGGGTGTGCTGAGCTCTTGTGATAATCACTATTAAAATTGCAGCTTTATCAATACTTGTGATAGCTGAAGGGGAGGAACAGACAGGCCGCGTCATGTTTTCTTGGTAGAAATGTTGTCGTCTTTACTGTCACTGCTGTTGATCTGAGCCAAAAGACACAGTATTTTTCACCCACCCTAAACTGGATTGGGTTGTGCATTTAAGTATGTACCTTCAATATCTCTGTGTGTTCTCACCTTACCCTCTATGACACACTGTTCTCTTTGTGCCCTGTGAAATGGGAATGCATTTGGAGGGACATGTCCCTACCTGTCAGGTCAGCATTTGGCCACCAGCCAAGCTCACAGGCTTTACACGTGAATTCATCCTGAACAAATTCATTCTCCTTGCAAGCAGTGCAAATCCAGCAGCAACTCACTTCTCCTTTCCTGATCACCTGTAATGCAAAACACATCCTCAGCTGTGTTCCTCTATAAGACAACAGAGAAGCCACCCATCCTCCCCCACCTCACCTCCCCCATCAAACAGATACCACCTGCACTGTTTAAAATATGGCAGGATTCCTGTGTATGGCACATTTCAAACAACTAGAAAACATGAATCTTGATTCTGTATCTACCTCTGTGTATTAAAATTTGTGCTTGGGAGTTCAAGGGTAGTTTCTGAGGACAATTCTGTTTTGGAAGGGGCAGTTCTGAGTTAAAAGACGAAACCATTTTCCCTTTGTTACAGAGTCCTGGTGAGTGTTATATTTTCAATCAAACTTGAGAAGAGGCTTAATCTGAGAGATGGTTCAGGTCAGGACAAGTAGCTCAGCCCATGCTAAATATCTATTGCATAGTAAAAAGCAGTAAACAAAGTCAAAGGTTATAACAGAGAGTGATTCATGAATATGTATATATGTATGCACATAAGGACATGTACACACCCATAAATTCCAATTTACATGGAAGCCTCTTTGGGTCTTATTACTGTAAATAGAAATTCAAATAAAAGCAAATTGAAAAATATACTGCTGAAAGGTTGTAGTGGGTCCTAGTAGAAAATAAAATCAGTATGTAGTGACCAAGCTCTTTTGGAGACAAATGGCCCTGAAAGTTGTATCTTTCTCTGGTGTGAAGGCTGCTAAATGTAATGATCCAATATTGAAAAGATGGTTTCCTCATCTTGACTCCTAATTTCATTTCACTGAAGCTGAAAGGAAGATTAAGGATACCTCCAGCTCATGGGGCTCCAACAAAGACTCTGGCTCTGTGCCACAAAGGAGGAATTCAGCCTTCTCTCCAGGAGCTTCCTACCCATCTATGTGCAGAGCTAAGTGAAATACAAAATGTCTGTTTCTGTTGAATACTGGCTTTGTGGGCTTCTTTGTGGGCTTTTTTTGTGTTAACATTCCCTCCTGCAGTCTGTGGAGAGATTCCAATAGACTTCAATGGGAGCCGAAGCTGGCGTTTTGTATGCATGGTGTTTACATATACACACATACACAAACTGCACAATCTCAAAAACAGGGAAAAGATGTTTTGGAGGGTAGTAAATACCAATAATGTTTCCCCTCCAAGACTGTTTGAGTATGTCACTACGCCTTTGCCAAATCATCAATCACTTATTGCTTCAAGTAGCAGTATAGAATTAAAAAGCTCCAAATGTGCTTATTAAAGGAAATTAGAAAGGAAGGTCTGCTCTAAGGTGATTTTTCTGCATGGGCTTCTTGCCATTTTAAATTTACTGCATCCATACCATTTTGATAGTGGTGTAACATGTCTTTATGTCATCCAGACATGGCAGGTGGCAAATTATTTGTAGCTTGATACAAGTGCTACTGTTTGGTAAACACAGAGTGATTTCATTTGTGTTTCCATACCACCTGTTGTGAACATGAGATACAAATAGGCTTTTTCAAAAAAATTTTTTTTGCAGGTGTTATTGCTGGAATAAAATACTGGATTCCCATAGGTCACATTATTTTCAGGATCAGCCCCCAAGTTAATCAGTAAATCAGCCCCCAAGTGAAAATCTTGTTCTTATTTGCAAAAGGTGAAATTAAAATCCTGTCACACTAGAGATTCTGCATCACTACAAAGGGCAATTTTAGAAAACATAGGCCTATTATGGGATTGTAAGAGTCAGATGTTAATCTAGGAGCCTTATACTTCTGGCTTTCCTGAAGAAATGGAAGTCCTATCCCTTGGCGTGAAAGAAGCTTGCTTGCATTTACAGAAAAAACACTGGCAGGTTATTCACATTTCTATAGCAGAAAGTAGGTGTCTGAGGCACACCTTAATCTGGCCCTTCAAGCAGGGCTCACTGCACACTGATCGCACCATTCCACTCTTATTCATCTGAATCCTGTAGTCATCAATGTTGAGCACGCCCTCGTGCCAGGTCCCAATGAGGACATAGTCGTAGTGGTTGGGCTCTATGTACTGCAGGTTCATGATATCATACCTACAAGGGTGAGAAGAGAAAGTGAGTTACTGTCCTGCAACACAAAGGATAAAAAACCTACCTTGCTATTCTCCTTCTGCAGCCATAAATATTCACGTCATCCCTTAATACCAGGGACAAGAGTTTCATGGAAACACCAAATACTGTAGGATTTACAGCAGATTCATGGGCAATGACAGCTCAGATTGCCACACAAATACCAATTGCCTGCCCTGCTTATATAAAACTGTGGGTAAAAAGCTGCATGTCCAGGAAGAACTGTACATCAAGGACATGGCATATTTTTCAGCCATTTTTCAAGATGTCTTTAACATTGACTTGGTGCCTACAGCCAAGTTGGTTGCAATATAGCCCCTGCCAGGAACTCTAGAGTAATCAGTAGAAAGGCTCAGACTAACTGAACTGGTATGCTATAAATTAACTGTAAGCACTAGTTCAACTATTTATATCACCCAGCTCAATGAGACTGGCAGAAAAAGTTAGCAGCTTAGGCACAAAATTTACTACCTCGCCCTAAGCAACTAGGAAAGGACTTCCCAAAGCTAATGTAAAGAAAGCATATAATACTGCTACAGTAAACACACTGCTTCCCTCCCTCCACCATTGCCTTTTGTGTGTTGGACCTGAAGTGTGCACATCCTTACTGCTAATTATTCTGTTCCTTCTTTAACCAACAGAATGTGGCTTGTGCGAAGCAGTGGTTAACTGTGGTGATTTCTTAATAGGAAATAAGCAAAAAAGGGAGAATGAATATTGGAGAGCATGCAGAGAGGAATAACCACAACAGCGGCTGGACCTAAAGCCTGACGTCTGAACGGGGAAGGCTTTGTTTAAAAAAGAATGAGACAAAGAGGGCTGAGAACTAGAAATCAGGACTGGAGCAGAAAATTGCAACACATCTTCTGTTTTCCAAGACTGGGACTTAGTGCCTTGCTTTTCTCTACTGGATTGTCTCAGTCTCTAAGGAAAAAAATGTTCTGTTTATAATGGGCATTGCTAATATGTATGTGCTTTAGGACTGACAGGTAAGCAAACTATGAGCCATAAATAAAACTGATATGCTTGGTTATGGGCAGAGATAGACATATTCATTTATTTTTTTTCCCTTCCTAGGTTCAAACATGAAAAATTTCAGTGCTCTCTGCACTGCACAGGGTAAAGAGGTGCTAGAATTACTCTCAAGATGTCTTTTTTCTAAATTAAATCTTTGGGATCCCTCTTGCTAAAGGTGATTTAAAGAAGTGCATACTTATAGCCGTATTTAGACTTCAGTCTTGTAAAAATGCATGCTCAGATACTCTCAATGCCACTGCAGAGCTCCACTGAATTACATGGGAAAAGGAACTTTTGCCACTGAGTTCAATGGAGCTCCAAGCAGGAGTTTGCTCCATTGGCTGGCAATCAGCTACTAACTGAGGAGCTGCTTAGAAAAGGGGTGAATTTCAGCTTTGGTGGGAAGCAATTCCTTTTCATATTGTAGTTCTTGCAAAGAAAGAACATAAAAAAAAAGAAACACTGTTTTCAGGATTGAGAAGAATCAGGATAGCAAGAACCAATAAGAGCCAGGCACTTTATAATGTAGGATTGACAGGAATAAAATTGAGCAGAAATGTAAATGTCTCTTCCTAGCAAGAAGAACCTACTTGTATTTTACTGTGACCTTGTATTAGACTGATACAAAATCAGTTACTCTGGGCTGGAAAATGAATTCAGGAAGGGGAATAAAAGATTACTAAAACCTCACATTCCTTTAATGGGATTTTTGAATCTGCACAGATTGTTTTCATTTTTGCAAAAATATATTACAAGGCACAGAGTGACATTAATGCAATATCAATCAAGAGTTGGCAATTTCAGGGACATGATTTTAGGTTGAAAGCCTTTCTTATGTTTTCTTATAATACTGTTCCCTTTTCTATTGGTTATCTGTCAAAGACTAAAGCATGCAGACTAAAAGCTCTTACACACTCTTGTATATGACAAGTTGTAGTACAATGTTTGCAGCTTTGATATGCAGCTTGAATTTTAAGTGGAGAAATGTGGTCTAACAAACACACTTGGTACACGGCAATGTGCAGAAGTTCTTTATCCTTTTCTTCTTTTCCTTAAATAAAAATTTCTGCTTTGAGTAAGGATGAGTTCAATGCTGAAATACCACCCCCCATCCCCTCACTTACACATGTAAAGCTTTAACAGTTTGTGGCTGTGTCCAAGCTAAAAATAATTATTCTAAAAGACAAGAGCTATGAAGTTCTAAGAGAGCAAGGACCACGGGGGCAGCTGGATTTCAAACATATATGGCAACATTTACAGAAGCCATATAAACATTCTGCACATAAGAAAGTGAATCTTTCTTTTCAAATAAGGGCAAGTTCTTTCACATTGGGAAATGATGTGACCAAGTAGGTGAATTTACTTGCAAGGTGAGCCAGCCTGTGAGCCACTGGTCACAGGCACACTTTTACTCTGGTTAGTCTGTGGTGGTTGAAATTAACTTTCTCCATAATATGAGGCTGGGAGTAAGGTTTTCTGCCCTGGAAGGCAGAATGGCAATCAACAATGGTGAACAACGCCAGTATGTAGCTGGCCAAAGAAGTCACTCAAGTAGCCAAACTCCAAAACAACCATGTATGTTTTGAGGTACATTCCTTGTATACTATATAAGTTTGAAGTATTCACATTATGCATTTGATAATTTACTTAAAGTGTGGAGTTGATAGAGTTGCCATATCTGAAGTCAAAACAGCTACTTGAAATTTTGAACTAGACAGAGTTATATGGGTCTACATCCAAGTCTAGTCAGGGTGCTATGAACATTTCTGTTAGCGTGTGAGCCTCAGCATTTCTCCACACATCGGAGGTCCAGTGTAGGGGCTGAAAGTAGTCCTGACAGTTGTCACATAGTGTTTTATGGTCAGAGACCTATACAAACTATTTGTCTAAGGCCATTTTTTTTTATTCCTGCCAAAAGCTAAAAGTAGGCAGTTACTCCAGAACAGACAAGAGCTCAAAATGGATCCGCCCCCTGCTTCTTGCATAGACCTGAAGGAGGATGTGGTGTTGACTACTGCATCCCTCACTTCTCCAGCCATTTCTGGGAATTTAAATTATATGATTACTGTTGAGAAAGGAAGTGGGACATACTCAATGAAAGTAAAAAGTTCAGCAATTTTACCTGCATGTTCCTAGTGACAGTATAGTGAGCATATAAAGCTGTTGATTTTCCAGAGTTACATCTGCATCATTTTTCCTGGAGGCAGTGCAGTCAGTTAAGAGACTACATTTGTGCCCTTCTGGTGAAGCTCTGCTTCACATTTCTGCATAAAAGTTCTTCAAAGAAAAGATTCTTCCCAGAAAAATAAATCTTTGAAAAAGTGCTCAATTTTCTAATATCATTTTGATAAAATCTTGAAACCATTAATTGAGACTGAGATAGAAAAAGAGTTATAGCTAAATAAATGGTTAAGGTTTGGGGAAGATTTAAGGGATTCAAAACAGGAAATTAAGACTCGGGCAAATATAAAAAATAGGAGCTTGTAAGAGATAGTTGCTCAAAGAACATCACAGATTATGAAAATAAAATATAAGGAAGCTTGCTGCCTTCTAACAAGGAATATTTCATCTTGTGAATCTGGCTTGTTCACATGATATGGTAACATAATATCAAAAAAAACTTTTTACATATTTTTACACATATTTATGTATCTTTCTTGCAGTGGCATAGAAAAGCTAAAAAACTAGGAAATTTCAGATCTGGTTCTCTTTGGTGTATTTAGGTGTTGCATGGGATGTTTAGCTTTTCATTTTGCTAAGGTACAAAAGCTCTTTTGGGTATTGATACAATGGAATGGTACATTCATTCATCCACAGAAAGCTTTTCCATGTGGAGCTGTGGAAACACTAGGGCTAATCTGGAGCTAAATACAATTTTGCAAGGGCATAAACTACTGCTGGCATACAAAGATCTAGTAGACTGTATAGATCGCATTTCATATACACATCACCATTCTCTGATATGATATTGCCTGTGTCATCATTGTCATAGATGATACAAGGATTGCAACACGAAAAGCAAAAAAGGTTAATTGAACTTTCTTGCCCAAATTTGCTAACTCTGGCTGTGAAAGTATAAATGACGAGCAACAACAACAAAAAAATTCTACCTAAAATAACCCAAAATTCTAAATAGGCCAGGGAATCAAGAAAAATTAATCTTGCTATAGACTGAAATGATGGATGGAATTACTTCTATCACCCTGACCTACTCAGAGAAATATCCTGATATAAACCCTCCTATATTTTGAATTCAGGAACTGTTAATTCCAGTTCGATGATTGGTACTGATGAGAGTTGGGAAAATACTCTTAGGTGACATTACAATAAATAAGATTTGGGCTAAAATTGGACAATAAACATCAAACCAAATAACTGACAGGCAGACAATGTAGCATACACAAAGCTGGAGTATCGCTTTTTGCAAAGATAAATGGTGTGTGATAAATTTAAAGCTATACAAAGCAGTCATTTCTCTGTATGAGCAAAATGGTATGTACAAAGAATTCATTTATGCATTTGTGTCAATAAGTGTGTGTTTGACTGTGAGGGAATTGTTTGCCTCAACTTTTTAAGTCTGACCTAGCTCATCTATATCTTTGGCTAAATAAATCTCAAGCACACAGAGCATAATGGGAAGACCAAACTGACCAGCTTTTTCTTACAATTTAAATGTAACTAGCCGCTTAAATGTAAGTACTGTTTAAATATAACAAGCAACATGAATAGCAAATGGTGAAAAAGTTGGTCCGTTTTGCTAATACAGACTAGTAATAGGAATAAGAGTTGCTTTAAGGCATATGCCAGACTGCAAACTCTTGTTTACTCCACAGCACTCCCTTTGTGCAGTGTTGGCACTCAGATGCATTTATGCAATAAGCCCAAAGATGGAGTGAGAGAGTCTTTTATAACACTTTAATAACTCAGTAGGAAAACTAACTTCAATGAGCTGACCCCTGAGTAGCTTTCAGTTAATAATGGATTGTGTGCTTCAGCACCTGAATTAAACTTATATATGGGGAAAACAAACAAACAAACAAACAAAAATATCCAACTCAAAAATAAACCCATCTAGAAGGTGTCACATTTAAAATGGTTGGACAGAGACCACAGAACTAAATGAAGAGGAAAACCTTTCTGTCAGGTGGCTCCCATAAGTGAAAAAAACCTGACATCTACATCCTCAGACCTGCTGTCTCACCCATTTCTCAGGTACATACTGTGTCTGTTAGGGAAGGGTAGACAGTAGCAGCTGTCTACCAGGCCCCAAACAAGTGAAACACAGTATCTTTTGGTGAAAAACTCCTATTTATCCTACTGTACTTGGACCTATCTTTAAACTCCAGGATAGCTGAGCTTACTTGGAGCGAAGCAAGTCAAGGAGAGCACACAGCATTTCACCAAGCAGAACTAAATAGTCTCTGGCAAGGATACAGTGCTACATCCCCGGGGCAGTTGGAGCAGCAGAGGTTCAGCTGCAAAAGGATGTGCTCTACAGCCCTACCTTCAAAACCTTAGCAAGCAAATGCTTCATTAATTTACAAGCACTTGTATTAGGCTTTATACCTATTAAAACCCTGGTGCTGAGCCCCAGTGGTAGCTCAGACACCAAAAGACTGTGAGGTATAAGGTTTGTCCTCTCCTGAAATGCTAGAAATGTTTCAGGCTGTACTGTAGTTTCTATCTCAGTTTAAGTTGTAGCTATCAATATATCATGTGTTACCAGTGTTATTTCTGTCTATTGGTAAGATTTCCAGATAACTTCACTTATGTCTCACAGCATGCATGCTGTGTGCTTCAGCAAAGCAGACAAAGAAATCTCCTTCATCAAACCCAGTAGTATTTCCCCTTCCCAACATCTAGTTTAATTAGCTGAGATGAAACTTCTCTTTACCTTCCAGGTGCATCTCCTTTCTCATCAAACCAAACTTCTTCTCCAGAAACACCGATGAATGAGGATTTGAGGAGGAATTCCAAGAGCTTGCTGCCATCAATTGGCTTCATAGCATCACACAGCCCAACGTGTCCAGGGCAAAGGGAATGATGCATATTTTGGAGCCCATGAGCCATAGCATATATAGCATTGATGACAAATCCCATTTTACTGTCCTGCACGTAGTTTTCTTCTAGGCTTTCATTGCCTAAAATAGTAAGAAAAAAGTATTGTTATAAATGAAAACAAGATAACAAGAACACATGAAAAAGCAGTGAGAGATAAACAGTATTCTTATTTCTGTTATAAATCTTTAGAACCATAATCCGGTACCAGCCAAGGATTTTAATTAAATAAAAAAAACAACAAACCACAACACTTTCTTTTTCCCCAGAAATCTTTAATTCATTGAAAGTGAAATGCCTCATGAGAAAGCACCAGTTTAATCAAATTGTCAGCTTTAATTTCTTCTTTTCAGAATTTTTGTTTGTCATTCCCCAATGTTATTTATGCAAAGATAGGTTAAAGAGCCCAGCATCAGAGCAATGCATTTCAGCTAGAATGATTTTTTTAAAGCAATTTGCCTATAAATTTTACTTGTCACACGTGAAGATTATTTTTTTTGAAATTTCATGTTTTTGAGGGCTAAGGTAACAAGGTCTCTTTCAGTGTTAATAAGCAAACAACCTAAATCAGCATCACTTCTCTAGTTATCAGAACTAATCATTTTAGCTAAAAACAGTGGAAGGTATGCCAAGTTGCCATTGCTACAGAAAGTCAAATGAATTTCCTAACACTAAAAGACATTTTGTGCAACTGCAGCTTGGAAAATCCCTTACGAGCAGACATTGAACTCTCTGTCTATTGAGCAAAACCAGTGTGACACTGAAGGTTTCCCCCACATGTAGGTTTTAGTTCTGATCTGCTGATGTGCAGGCACTGCCAGAGGGTTACAATTTCTTGTTGCATTTCACACCAGACCCCACTGGGTCCTGGGCCATTCTCCTGCTCCCCGTCATGAGCTGTTGAACCCTGTCAGCACTGACCTTGAGGCATGAAGGACCTCTGCTGCAGTAGTCCTGATGGAGCTGAAAGTAAGAAACCTCCCTGCTTTGTTTCCTTCCCCCTGAGTCATTTTATCACAGTATGCTCCAAACTGCAAGATGCTTTTATCTGTAAACCTCCCACACTACTTGGTGTTTAACAGGTGTTTGTAATCCAGTCTCTGTTACTTTGTCTATGTAACACCTTGTCTATGCTAGGGAAGTAGGATGTGTGAGAGACTAGGTGTTAACTGACACTTCTCAAATCCAGGTTGGGGAAGATAGTTGTCATTTTAGTATGAAGAAAACAGGAAAATCTACAAGTTCAGTGAAACTTGCAAGTTAAAAAATAGTTCCTTCCCCTAATGTAGGTATGACATGCCTTTCAAATCAAATGATGAAGACCATGCTTACGTTTATCCTTGGAAAAGACTATGAACTTACTATGAACTGTCTTCTACCTGATTATCCCAGATACCTCCTTAATCCCTCATTTAGGTTAAAAAAAAAAAAAAAGAAAAAAAAAGGAACGTAAGCATCAGTGACACAGGAGAAAATTATATGATAGCATCCATACACATTTCCTGAGGCAAGCATCAATGTGGCTGCCAGAGGTAGAAAACTAAGTGTAAGAGAACTTGTCAATGTTTTAAAAAGAGGACATTCCCCTCAAGTATGTATTAACCCAGGAAAGCACACATTTGGTTTCTAGTATTTCAAAATAATACACATACCTCCAAAGAGAATAAATATTTGATGGTTGGAGGATTTGTTTTTGACTAATTAGGAGTCTTTTGACTAATCAGGAGTGAACACCTAGCTTATGTTGAGGCTCCAAGCATGTAGTCCAACACTGCAGAGGTGACTGCCTTAACATCAATCAGAAATAGTAATAGAAATAATTACATTGTAGTGGAAAGCAACAGTTGAAACAACACCTTATCTACAATGAACTGTCTACAGATCAGTAATATAAACATCACTGTGAGAGATTTTTCAGTAAATCCAGCAGAAGAAGGGATGCTGTACTTAAACTCAACTTCCAGCGTTCAAAATCCATTTTATTTCATTCTGTAGTTATAAGTTATTGATATACTTATGCATTTGAGCTTGTAAAAATTCACTTATGACAAACAGTAAGAAACCTGTGGGGTTTTTTTAAAACAAATTAAATAATTTCATTATGTTCAGCCAGAGATAAAACAGAGGCATTCAATATTCAAATGAGTTTTCATAGGACAACTTTTCAATAAACGTAAGAACTAAATGGTTTATTATGGGGTTTCTCTGTAAAGTTAAATTTTTCCTATGTAGGTTTTGAAATGTAACAAAGGGCAAAGCAGAACTCTGGATTGTGAAACTTTTGTTTTTCCTTCATCTGTCATCCTTTGGAAAAAATACCATTGATCTACAAGATTAATTTGCACACTAGGGTTTATTAACATTAAAAATAGAAAAGTATTTAGTTAGCTTTCTTTTTTCCCCTCTTTTTTTTTTTTTCTTTTAGGGACCTTAGTTTTCACCAAGCAAAGAAAAACTGTAAGCCATATGATTAATTGAAGTCACTTAAATTAGGCCATTACTTTTTTGAATGACCTTGAAGAATTCAGGCGTCCTAAATTTTGTACTTACTTATTTTTGTATTGGATGCAATGCAAATCTTCCTTTAATAATTTAACAGTTCCTCAATAGTTTGGCTCATTTTTTCTCTTTACAGTTTTGGTTTTAGTCTTTGTTTCTGTCAGCCAATCTTAGAGCTGAAAAACGAGGAGGGTATATGCACATATATACTGCTAAAACAAAACAAACCAAAACCAAAACCAAACCAAACCAAAACAAAAAAAAAACACCCAACCAACCAACCAACTAAACAAACAACAAAAAAACACAACACCAAAAAGCCCCAAACAATACACTCTGGCTGCACACAACTGCAAAATGCTCCCAACACTGCTAAAAGTAGTACCTAAGAAGAGGAGAAAGGAAGACAGGACAGGCTAAAATCTCATGAAACTCATGAGTCTTTACCATAATGTGCCTCAAATCTAACTACTTTTGGCATCAACTATTCAACAACGTACTTAAAAGAGCCTGAATGTAAAGCAACCATCAATTTAGTCTAGTGCCTTTGCTGTGAAGTCAATGTGGAGCTAACAGTGTTCGCAAGAGCAAAGTGAGGACACACGCAAATCCCACTTGACAAATTGAAATTAAGAAAAACTATACTATGATTCTATGATATTCAATAAGAAATTAAGCACAAAAGGTTATTGGTTTGCAGTCATTGGAAAAGCAAGGGCAGGAAGGAATTTGGGACGGAAAGAAATATAAAACATTTTTGTTGGGGAATCTGATCAATACCTAGCCAGTTGGTAAATTTTGAACAAACACATAGATTTGATAAAGAACACAGTCTGTTCACAGATGACTCTTGAGTACAATAAAAAGCCAAAATCTGTTGTATAAAATTGTTACAAATGATAATGTTTTATCTAGAATAAGCAGATAGTTTTATGGCTTGTTACTAAGTGTCATCTGCTGAATAGTCAAGGCCACATAAAAAGATATTTTATTGTTTTGGTCCAGTTAGCAACCATTATGAGAGCTATCTTTTGTGGTGGCAGTTACACTCAATAATGTAAATTGCTCATTTAAGGAAAAAAAAATATTTGGGAGCCCAATTGGGCTAAACTTCATTGGGAAGATGAAACAAATTTCCCATACTTAGACTGTGTGTTTAACAACATGACAGAAAGCCATGCCAAAGAGTAAAGGGGGCTCCACTGCAAAATGCCAGGTTGGCAGAGCAGGGGTCTACACCATGAACTGA
This sequence comes from Pedionomus torquatus, assembly GCA_013398155.1. Classification (NCBI taxonomy): domain Eukaryota; kingdom Metazoa; phylum Chordata; class Aves; order Charadriiformes; family Pedionomidae; genus Pedionomus; species Pedionomus torquatus. Next base: position 414,417 of record VZRU01009336.1, read on the forward strand.
TAGAGCAATATTCAGGCTCACCACAGATGTCTGTATGCATTGGAGAAATCAAGAAGGCAGATTTCTTACGCTCTCCTTCAGCTCCAGTATACATTGCCTTAAGCACAGGGTGGTCAAACACTGGAACAGGTTTCCTTGAGAACATTGGTTCATGCCCCAAGTCCATTACTGTTTAAGAGACATTTGCACAATGCCCTTCCTAACACATTTTAACATTTGATCAGTCCTGAAATGGTCAGGAATTTGAACTAGAATGGTCATTTTCCTTCCAACTGAACTGAGTTAAGAAAAAAAAAGCAAAACAACAGTACCCCCAATGACTCTGAGTGAACATGCCCATCTGGCTCTGGACAAGTTCATGCGGAGTTGTGCTGCTAGCGACATAGCATGCCCTTGGAAAGCAATGGAAGTCACATATCTTGCAGTGTCTCGTGTTTGAGAAGATCTGACAAACTTTGACCACAATACATTTGTGTCATGGGATCCCACAAGGAGATGGGCAGAAGGCCACACTGAAATGATCAGTCATTTCAAATCAGGGTCCCTACAGGTTATTTTGCTGAAGATTATTTTAGCAAATAAATCATGCAAGAAATGTGATGAATTATCTTACTGTGATTTCAATGGAATTTTAGGATATTTGGCTTCTTAGAACATTCAGAGAACTTTTATTTGAATGCTTAATTATCCAATTATGATTTTGTCTTTGGACACATAGGAATGAAAATGCAACCAATTCTACATATCTGTTTTGTCTTCAATTCCTTGAAATATTTTTTGCCCCATTTTATCTAGCAATAGCTAGTCCTCTGAATGATGATGCCAAATGAAGATGCGATGAAATAATTTTTACAAAGGGTTTCATTTGTTTAAATTATTTTTTGGTTATTAGTTCAAATGTTTGACAAATAGTCCCAGATCACTCCCTCTTACATTCTATTTATAGCATCTCTTTCAGTATCTAACAACACAGATAACAACACAATTATTTAACAAACTTTACCTTAAGGCACTGCAAAGCAAATAATACAGATTATAAAGTCTTTAAATGTAATTAGTATAACAATGGTGTATTCAAAACCTGTGCACTGTCTTTTTCTCTTTATATCACCTTCTTAATACCAAGTGTATTCTATTCATTAATACTGTATGGCTGAAAGAAATCCTCACCTCTTGATCATACAAAGAGGACGTTTGTTCACACCCCTGTACTCATTATGTCACAGGCAACAAGTCAGATTAGTAAAAGTCAGTTATTCTGTATTAAAACATCCAAACATGCATCTCTTTCAGCCCACTATCAAACACACAGCTGCAAGAACTTCTGAAGTTGTGTTCTCGGAAGTAACTGCCTGTTTTCCAGGCAATTCCAGCTGTAGCTGGAAAAGGCTAGAAAATGTTACCTGATGTCCAGAACAAGCAACTATGGATCAGGGCTCCAGGCTTCACTTGTTATGGACTGTCTCAATGACCTTGCTGTCACTATGTGCAATCTAACATGACTACAAATAATTTATGGGAAAAAAAAATAAAAATGTGTGTGTGTGTGTGTTTTACCAAGCCAAAAGAAGGTCAGAAAAAAATTTGTTTGGATCTCAATTTTAAAATTATTTGCAATTTTTATGAGACAGAATAATAGGCTGAAAAAATTATCACAGACCATAATAAACACTTCATTCAACCTACAAAAAATAATTCCATAATGGTAAATTATTGTTTCTTGTATGGGATCTGCTCCCAGGAAACTAGTTATTGTACAACAAAAAATAATTCCATAATGGTAAATTATTGTTTCTTGTATGGGATCTGCTCCCAGGAAACTAGTTATTGTACTGTTTTCAAACAAAAGCACCCATACATGGAATGGTTACCCCGTCACATGCTACTTTAATGTCTGCATCTTTGCAGCAGGGAGGCAAGTTCAAGAGGCTGCCAAATACACTGCAAGAGATGAGAAATAGGAACTACAGGGAGTATGGTAGAAGAACTATCAAAAAGACACAAGATAAAACAGGTAACTCAATTCCCATTGTTTGTGAACTATTTGTTTGACCAGATGAATCTTCACTACTTGTCAGGTAAGGGTGAGAAAAGATGTTTCAGAAATGGGATCTTTCCTTAACTGCCTCCTGAGCATCCTATAACTGGTCCATAGAAAATAATGCTGCAACCTCTATAGAATTACAAGTTGCTCTGCCCTTTGGCAAGAAGAAAGGAAGCAACACTTTCACTGGGCCAGCTAAAAGGAGGGAATATCTTACAATATGTGGCTTCTACACCAGATTTGACACGCTGATAAACATTTGACATCTTACAGTACTCATGAAGCAATAAATGGAGTTCACAGGGTTGCAGACTTCATTTTCAGGATGTCAATAAATCAGAAAGGTTTCACTTCCATTTTTCAAATCATTTTTATTTCCCCAAGTAAAGAGATTCAATTCAGGCAATTACATTTGATGTATTTTTCCCTGAAAAGCTAAGATGCAATTACAGTTACCAGTTGAGATACCCTGCTATTTTCTTTCTGAGCATGGGGAAATCTATGGGTGTCCCAGATACTACTGCTTTGTTACATCTGGTGAATGTTCCTTTTTAATTGGGATTAGTGTGCTTCCATTCTTGTATAAAAGTACAGAGAGAAGCGAAAGCAATTCAAAAGCTGGGCATTCAGCAAGAGCTCCTCAAATATCTGTACCAGAATTCTCTAAGTGTCATGGTTTCTGTTGGGATGGAGTTAACTTTCCTGTTAGCAGCTGGCGTAGTGCCATGCTTTTGATTTGGAATGAGAAATACTGTTGATTGATAGTGCACTGGTAGTTCTAGTTGTTGCTAGGCACTCAAGACCTTTTCTTTCTCACACTACCCTGCCAAAAAGTAGACCTGGAGTACATAAAAATTTGGGAGGAGACATAGCTAGGACACCTGATCGTAGCTGACCAAAGGGGTATTCCATACCATACGATGTCATGCTTGGTATATAAAGCTGGGGTAAAACAAAGGAAAGGAGGGATATTGAGAATGATGGTGTTTGTCTTCTCAAGTAAACATTATGTGTGAGGGAGATGAAGATGTGTGGTGTTCCTGGAGATGGCTGAACACCTGCCCACACATGGGAAGTGGTAAAAGAATTCTATGATGTTTTTTTCTTTACTTTTGAATTCAGCTTTTGCTTTACCTATTAAACTGTCTTTATCTCAAACCATGAGGTTTCCTACTTTTACTCTTCCAATTCTCTCCCCCATCCCAGCTGGGAGAAGTGACCAAGCAGCTGCATGGTCATAGTTGCCTACTGAAACTAAACCACAACACAAATGCATTAAGAGGATGCTGACTGCAGAGATATTTCTTTGCAATGGGTTATTTATTTTCACTAGTAATGTTGGTCAAATAACTAATTAACCTTCTTCTCCTGGAATAAAGTTGGTATTGAATTTAAATTAATTGAATATACTGGGTTTTCTTAACTTACTTTTGACAACATATCTTTCACAGATGTCAACTCAATCGCTAAAGGAAATCAAAACACGAATTCAGCCATTAAGGCACATGTTCTCCTTCATTTCAGATCTACATTTTAGAAGATTAGTCCCCTGTTTAGAAACATTGTACACTGCCAGTTTCTTCAGTTTCTTTGTCTGTTTTTGTAAGGATGACACATTACTCTTCAGTGTTTGAAAATAAGTGTTTTCCTTTTGTCTCTCCCTGTGTGTCAGAAGCAGTGGGGAAAGATTTAATTAAATTTATTTTCTTGGTTCTCCATATCATGTTATGTAAGCACATTAAGGCTTTAAGAACTTAGTGTCAAAGTCTCCAGAATGAGGCTAGCATACATAAATACAACAGTGCCACAGCAAAGCTGAACTATTATGAGGAGAGATGACTGCACAAACTGCTGACTCACTCATTAATCAGAAGCCAGGAAAGTCTCAGAGTCACCAGGCACTGGGCAGGAGAAAGCAGACTGAGCAATGCTGCCAACCTTATGCCAAGTCTGAACTCACAGCTCCAGCCCGTCCACCAGGCAACTTGGGGGCAAAACAAAGGGGAACTGATCTCTAATTGCTCCTGTATTTCCCAGTCTGCAAACTTTGTTTAGCAGACACTCTGAAACTCACTTCCTCTCCTTTACTTTTCTGCCTCTCCCCATGGACATTCAGACTCTCACACAACTATATGACTCTAGGAAAGGCAGATTTAAGATGTAAACACCAAGTGACAATGCACATAACTCATGCTCACACTGTGGGAGATGACAAAGCTGTGTTCAAACGTGCTGGTGCCCAAGAGAGCAGACAGTGCTTTTCTCATACCTCTTTTTTCTAGTGTAGCCAAAGGAGTAAAGCAGGGGACGAGCAGACAGTCATTTCCCAAAGGGTGGCTGCAGCTTCAAATGCATGCAAAACCAGGGCATGCCTGATGGCTGGATGTGATGGTGCCAGCATGAGCACGCAGAGCATGTCTGGGGTGAGATATGATACACTCACCAATGCTCCCAGATGATATACAATGCTGCAGCCCCTCTCTGCCTTTGGAAGAGGCCAGAGGGAAGCTGGGGGCCTTTGCAGCAGCTCTCAGCGTGACTTTGCCAGCACAGCATCACTGGAGTGGGAGGCAGGTGAGTGCAAAACAGGCCTGTGGTGAAGAATAAGTTCCTTTTCCCCTTCTCCATAAATCTGCATCATATATTTTGTTTAGTGTTGGCTGGCAGTAAAAGAAAGAACTTGAAGAGAAATACAATGCACCACCCAAGGGCCAACAGCACAGCTGCCTGCATGCCAGCCAACCCAGGAGGGAGCCGTCTGTTCCTTCACTAGGCTGCCCCTGGCAAGGTGTAGCTCTGTACCATTGCAGGTTTGCCATCTACTCAGATTGCCCCCACATATTTGTAATTCCTGTCAGTAAGAGATGAAAGAAACTGATCACAGAGTTGGAAAGTTGCAAGAATACATGTCCATAGAAATTATTCATAGCAACGGGAAAATGAGCTGGGTAACGGGCAGAGAACTTTCCCTTCAATTTGTGCATATGGCACATGCTATGAAATGCAGGTCTGGAGAGCTCCACTTAGAGCAGATGTCTTGAGAGAATCTGATTAGCATAATAAAGATTCTATAAGAGATGACATTATGGCTGTAAGAGTGTGTTTCTTCCCATTGGACTAAATTTTTTATAAAGAATTTTGCCTAAGAAAAGACTAGGGTTTATAGCCCTATGAGGATGATTTACTGAGCTTTTTTCTACTTCAAACAATCCTGCAAGCTGGTGTTTGAAACCTCTTCTGTACATATCCACTGCTATAAGCTGTTAAAGTCTTGGCAGGAAATTTTAGCATGGTTTCTCTTTGTTCCTAGCTTTTAGTGGAATGATCATGATGAAATTGCTCTGCAGTGAAGACTGATTTTTAATGAAATAGAAGCCCAAGGATATACAGAGTATAGCTCGGTGCAAGGTAAAAAACAAAGCCATCTTCAATATGAAAAGGATTCACACCCATGATATTTGTATGTGTTCTTGCAATGTGATCAGCTTGAGAAATATAACTCACAGAATGTTCAACAGTGAAGCGATATTATGAAAAATTGACAAGAAGTTTAAGTTTTAAGTTTATTGATTACCTCATTTTGGCTATTATCTTAATTCCTGTCATTTGGAATTAATAGAGTGGAAAACAACAAGGAAAATAACTGTTCCATTTTGAGATAAATCAATTTCTCTATCTTGGACTCCCAGTAAAACACAGTTCTGCATTAATTAAAGAAATTTGAAAAGAAACATGACAGTTTGAAAAGAAGCATGACTTTGCATATATTTGCTGTCTTTTTCATGGCTGCATTCATGCATCAAACCGGGACTATAGTTGCAACTGCCTTAATGCACATAGTATTATTGACTTTCACCATGCATATTTTAATTAAGATGTTTGGAATTAAATCCATCAAGAAGAGAGTAAGCTGTAAAGATATTTAAGCTACCTGATGATCAGAAAAAAAAACCAATATTGGGCCCTTCTAGCTTATGGAAATCCATCCCCAAATAAAGTACTGTGATCACCTATTGGAAGACTCATGGAACTGAAGAGGAATATGACAGGGAATAACAGTACCTTTTAGTGCCTACAGTCAAATACCCAAACATAAGGGGTGTTCATATTCAAGACTTGAAACATGAGATCAATAAAATTCTGCTTGTGATTCTGAACTTGGGGAATCCATCAAGTCAGAAGCAGTTTAGGCTTAAAAAAAATTAATTCAGATAGCGAGGACCTAACATTAAATGTTGTGTTCTAGAAAAGGGCAACATAGATGATAATCTGAAGTGATTCCAGTGCCTTTCTTAGAGACAGAGAGTAATTATTGTGAGAGCTTGACCAATAATTATTATGATTAATTTGTTTTTCTTAAAAGCTGGACTGTGTACAAACTGCCTGAAAAATGACCACAACATGTTCTATTATTTATTCAGAATTATTTAACTTCTATGGCAAGACATTTTTTCTCAGCTACTATTTTAATTACAAATTAATATTTCATCTTATAAACAGGAACAAAACATGCCAGCTGATTTTTTTTGTTGTTCCTTGATTAAATGGTTTGTACACATAATCAGCAAAGATGCTGATTTCAAATCCCGACACAGCATTTGAAATCCATCTTATTATTCCATTAGTTGACTAAAGTTCAGTGCTGACAAAGGCATTTGGATGGTCAAGCTCAACTCTTGTGTTTAAAGGACACAGACAACAGCACAGTTATTTTAATGGAAGATTCACAGAGAGGGTGAATGGAAAAGGCTTAGCCCTGTCTGATCCTGGTCAAATGCATCACAATCTAACCCTAAATTATTCTTTGACTTTTATTTTTTCCTTTTAAATTATTCTCTCTTCTTTTCTTCTGTCTACTTTCTTGGGAATATGACAACAAGGATTTGAATTAGTTACTCTTACTGCATATCCTATCACTTCTGTCACTCCCAGTCCAGCAATAAACTATCTCTGAGCCTGTCTCTCAAACTCTGCAGGGTCCCACAAGTGCCCATGCTCCCAATGCCTCAGGCATCATTTTAATGGGATCGGTTATTATCGCAGAGACCTTGGATATGCCCTGCTTCTCTCACTTTCTTTGCACCCTTCCTCCAGTGCCATGCCAAATCCTGACCCAGTCTCCATAGGCATGGGATTCTACAGAGCCCATTTCCTATATGACCTGAACATCTGTTGGAGAAACAATTGTAAAGAAAGAAAACACAAACTTCAGTCTTCCCTTTTCCTTCAGGTGACTATGTAACCTTGGTGCCTTATTCACATGCTCCATTAAAGACATATTTAGAACTACTATTCTTAACAGATCTGTTATTTGGAACAAGTCTAGCAGATAATGAGTTGCAGTTGCCGCTACCCTTATATAAGACAAGAACGCATATACTTCAAATCAAAGTAATTTATGAATTAAAAGAAATATTTGCAGGTTTTAATGTCATTTGGCAAGCTTTAATCATGCTTTCCAGTCTTAATTAAGAAAACAAAAGAAAAAAAAAAAAAAGATTGAGTCAGATACCCTCACAGATTTCCTATTGTAACACACAATGCTGGAAAAATGAAAAGCACAGGAAATAGGACTGATTAAATTCCAAGTGTCACGCTTTTCATGTGAAGCCTGAGACTCTATCTGAAAGAAAGAGACAGAATTCAGCAATTGTGCTGCAGCTTTCAGAACATTAACCACTGTACATACTTAAATTAGGAACCTGAATCCATATTCAGGCACCTAATTAATTGACTTGATTAATATCTGAACTTCTCCAGGTGCTGTTGACTTTCATGGGAATTATGGGAGATCGGTACCCTTAAAAAATGAGGCCAATTTATCTAGGTCTCAGAGCATGCACTTCAGGAGCCTAATTTTGAGCACCTTCATTGGAAAATGCTGTTTCAGAGTAGAAAATAAGCAACTTTCATATTAAACGTAGAATGTATTACCACTGAATGGGGCAAAGAAGTTAACAGAAATCTAGACTCTATGTTAAATATTGGGCACCAGTACAGCACCCAAAATTATTAGCCAGGGTCTTTGGATCAGAGTGGAAATATATGATAAAAATAATTAAATACACATATTCATTAACCTATCCTTTCTGAAGATCTGTGCTCCTTTCTTGCATGGAGATAACAAATGGAATGAATCACATAAGCTCTTTTCTTTCTATTGATCTAGACTTGTAAACACCTAAGTCATGGTTGCCAGTGTATGGGCATGAGATCCTGAGGATTTCAAAAGTATGAGTCAATATCCCATGTGAACATCGGACCATGTAGTCCCCTCATGGCAGGATACCAGCCCATGTCTGGCCTAGATGGTCTTTTCCTGTTTTAGGTTCCATTGGTTCTATATGAATCTGAAGAACAGTCAGGAAAGGTATCTAATATTTATCATGCTTTAAAACACTATTGATTTAATATGGGTTTCAGAGCTCTTGCATGACAGTGTACCAATCATCAGCCAGTACTGTAGGTTTTCTTTTCCTCTTATTATTATTCTAAAACAACAAACCAATTCTTCTTCATTTATATACCTAATGTTAAGGTGGTATTAAGAACACCAGCATTAGCTGCCAGAGTATAAATCAATATAAACACTAATGTGGCTCACTTCTGCAGAAATATAGCTCCCTCCAAATTTCTCTTTTGCCAAGTTTACTGTTGGTTTTGTGGTTTGTTTTTTGCATCTTTGTTTGTGATATAGTTTATTATATAAACCATATCCTCACACAAGAAACCTTCCATTTGAAGGACTAACCTCTTGGAGCCACACGGTTGCATGCCAGTGGGGTGGATTTCACATGTGCAAGATGGGTAATCGCTGCGCATCCAGAGTACGCAGCAGTCCTGCAGCCAGGCAGTTTCAGAGACTCCTCCAGCTTCCCGGAGTCAAAGACAGTTACAGTAGCTGCTCCGGATCTGAGGAGCAAAGTTGACTCAGCCACCCTAACTAGTGCCCAGTTGGGCCACATTATCATTTAACAGAGGGCACTCACAGTTTTTGTTTTAATATAAGTGTGGTTTTCAAATGTTCCAAATATTCCCCGGCAACCCTTGGAATATGCATTACATTAATCACAAATGCACAGATCACAAAGATCCACTTTATTTTCCCCTTAACTGGACGTATGCCCAGAGCTGTGTTCAAATACAGTATCACAGAGAAGATTCATTTTAAAGTGAAGCTAAAATTAGAAGTTTCTGAGTGACGTCTGCATGAGGACAATGCATCGCTGATTATAGGAAACTAGAGCTAAGCAAATCAGAAGACAAAATAAGTGGTCCTAATCTTTATTCAGATATTAAATTCAACAGAAAAAAAAAAAAAGAAACAGGATTCTTTCAGATCTGAAAGAATTTCAAAAGCATTCATTTTAGTACACCTCCTTTTTTCCTGGGTGTAGCCAGATATAATAACGCAGAAAAAAAGGGCTATCCAGCTCAGCATAATCCAAATCGCTGATGTTTTGAAATACTTACACAAACAGCTCTGTTCTTCCAGCTCTATAGAGTTGAGCCTGAATCCAGAGCTAAATTAAAGGTTCAAACCTGCAGGTTCCTCCAAAGCTGCTTTCTATTTTATGAACCTCAAAGACATGAGCTGAAGGAAGCCTTTGGAAATCATCTTCTCTTGCACCTGGCTGCACTGCTGTGGCCCCCTCTGGCTCAACCAGCAGCCCAGCCTAGTTACAGTAGCTGCTTTAATTATTTTTCCCTAGTTCCCTCCAAACTAGCAGATTTCTGAGCTCCCCTAGAACCTTCCAGTATGAATGGGGAAACAGGTAAGAACCCCATCTTTGGAGCACACACCTTCCATGATCAGATCATTCTCCCTACGGATACCAGCACAGCTCATTCTGAGTAGGAAGATTTGTGGTTTGTTTGGTTCAAATTTTACTGCTCAGACTTGCAAATTATTGTTCTTTACAACACTGCTTCCTCAAGATCTATTAAGAGGAACCCATTAATTTTAAGAACTTTATTGCCTGCTTTTCAGCAAGTATCCTTGTGCACAAAGCATATCTCTGGGCTGCAGCTAGACATGCATGAGTGTGTGGTTGCATGTCTACACATTGGCTCCTAGTGTATCACCTTTACACTTGCATTTATGGGGAAATGATGCCAGTAATGACAACCTGTAAAACTGCAAGTGGAATTTAAAAACTTTCCACCTCCAGATAAAGGAGAAAAGGCAATATATGATCTAATAAATGGCTAGGAGCGTTGACAGAAGGCAGTTGGCTTTGTTTTCAGATCAGTTAGCTCCGTTATTTCATTTGATTTACTTACCAATTTGGTTAAATGCTTAACTAGGCTAATTGTTCTTATGTGTGACCTGCACAAAAAATTGATTCTAGGAACAAATTAATTAATTTCAGTTGTGTGCTTTTTTCCTCACCATGCTCTTGATACAGGTTCAAAGGTCCTGTGACAGTCTGAGCAACAAGAAGTGCCCCTTCACATTCCAGGCAGAGGAGACGGGAGCGCCGAGGAGGCACAAGAGACAGTGATTCATGTGTCCTGTTTCTTTGCAGCACCATCAGTTTTCTCATGTAATGGAGAAGGCTGAATGTCACAAGCCTACCTGAGGATTTTTTTTAATCCCAGAAATAGAAACTTTGACTGTTAAAACCCACAACGGAAAATGTAGGTGTAAACATTAGATTCAGAAAAAAATGGTATATTCTGCTGTAATATGTTTATGCTCTGCAAACTGTCTTCTCTGCTGTTTACGAAAGTATATGTATACCACTGCTTTCCTTTATTTGGAAATGATATCATTTTTTCATGGATCTTGACAGAAGAAAAATATTTCTTGTTATTGTATTTTGATTGACAGCCTGGTTTAAAAATATTTTTTTGCAATACAAAATATTAGATAAATGTAGCTGCTTTCTTACAAACATAGAAATCAGAAGCTAGAAGCAAATGAACAAAAACCTGGCAAGAGATAATGTCTTCTCCAAATAATCCATAAGATTTATCACAGATAAGCACATTATTAATATTCCTCTTCTTTAAGCCTTAGAACTGTCTGTAACTTTGTCTGGGAAATAAAATGAGGCTACAGCTCTCAGGTCTTATCTGCTGTAAAAAAGCCTTGACTAAAAAGTGAAGCAACTGGAGTTCCTTTAGACAAGTTGTCCCCAGTAGGCTTCACTCTAGGTCCCCAGGAAATTGAGACCAGTTTTGACCTCTGTGGGATGAATCCTAGGATCTCCTGCCTCATACTGAGGACAAAGAGTGACACAGGACTCAGCTCTTTCCTAGGGCAGAGATCTGTGTATATAATGGGAATCCAAAGCAGGGGCTAGGGAAGGCAAATCACAGGATAAAGATGTAAGATACATCTTGAAGAAGTCATGGCATACCAGTAGCTTGATTGCTTCTTCAAAAGTTTATGAATGTGTCTTCTGTATACCACATGGCTGATTTACAAGCACTGACTGACAGGCTCCCAGGCTACTGCCTTAGAATTAATGTTTCTGAAATGTTGTACTGAAAGTAGCTCCTACTATGGGTGCTTCTGCTGATGCAAAGTCTCATGGGACAGGTGCTCCATGGGGGAGCCTTGCAGACATTGAGATTAATGTTTTCAGAGAAGTACCTACAAGGACCTCTGACACAGCAGAATGAGCCCTAATAATGTCTGCTGGATCTAATTTGTCCAACTTGTAACATAACCTGAAACACTCTGAAAACCATTCAGATCAACTCCCATTGTAAACGCATTCACCCTTGTAGAAAAAAACAAGTGCACCTTCTGAAGCGTTTTGTCCTCTGATATGAGAAAAATGAGGGCTCCATGTTGTCTCATATAAATTCATCAAAACTGAGATGAGTCTTGAGAAAAAAAATACATGATTAAGAGAAGATGTGAACTACATTAGTGGTGGACTGGATGTAGTCTGAAAGATGCATTAACCCAGTACAAAACTGTCTGAGGATGGGAATAGGCCACCCATAGGTCTTCTGTCTTCCTATCTGGTGCAGTAAGTGCAATCAAGGACAACTTCACAGACAAATACAAGAACACAAACATCACAACAGGCATGAGTACAGTCTCTGTAGATCTTCTAAAAAGATGTTATTATCCTATGACAGAAAAAAAACAACCTCACTAAAACTGTAAGAACTCTGTCTATGTCTGGATGAGATAAAACCAGGGATGCTTTCCAGAGAAACCTTAAGTGGAGGCAAACAAATCGAGCTTGTTGAATGATTTGATTTAGTATCTTGGGTTTCACGTCCCACAGACATAACTACAATACTCCTGTGCCTGAACCTAACCTCCTCTTAGGTGCGATGAAAGTCCTCTTTCTGAGAACTCTGCTAATGAGAAAAGAAGATGGGGAAAGATACAACTTCTTAGGACCAAATTTGACACAAGAATATGTAGGCCTTGGTAGGAATGAAGGCAATGAGCACCCTGGATTATACTGATAGCACAGTCAGTGACTGTGGCATGTGATCACCTCCCCACTATCACCACCCCTTACTTTGCACTTGTGAGGATGCATCTAGAATACTTATACAGTTTGTGAATCCACAATACAGAAAGATATTGATAGCCTGGAGCACATTCAGCAGGGGGCCATCAAGATGATCCAGAGCTGCAGTCCATGTCCTTTGAGGACAGGCTGAAGGATTTGGGCTTTTACAGCCTGGAGAAGAGATGGCTGCAGGGGAATCTTACAACAGCCCCTCATACCTACAGGTGGCTATCGTGAAGAAGCCTGTTTCTAGGCTTGCATGGTGAAGCATGGTGGGAGAATAAAACACGATGGGCATAACTTGAAACAATGGAGGTTCAGATTGGATATGAGGCAAATCTCTCACATTCAGGCAGTGGAACATGTTGCCCAGAAATGTTATGCCACCTTCATCCTTGGAGGTTTTTCAAAGCCCCAGTGAATAAATCCCTGAGCAAGCTAGTCCGAACATATAGTTTACCCTGCTTTGAGCAGGGGATTGGACTACAGTCTTCCTAAGCTACCTTCCACACTGAGTGATTCTGTGATTCTATAACTCTGGCTACACTCAGACTGGTTGGTTGCAGTTGTCTTGGACTGAGACAAGAATTAGCAGATAAAGCAATCTTTAAGGTATGACCAAGGTATGAGTAAGCATCCTACAGGAAACTTGAACTGTGACCTCCTTTGGAACAAAAAGCCCCTCCATTTCTTTTTCTTGTCCACCACAAATATGTTTGCTGACAAATAATCCTTATCCTCAAAGATCAATTGAATTGATGAATGAATCATGAATTGGCCACTTTGTTCTACTTTGCTCTGTTGAAAAATATCTGTGCTGATTGCCTGCCAATGTATTTTGTTGTCCCAGCAGACAAACTGATATGAGCATTGTCTGATGTTTGCATCAGTTCCATAACCAACTTCATAACTGTCTATTGTGGTGCAGAGGAGTATTCATCCCACCTAGTTTACATAAACTACAGCCATTGGAGTATCTTCCAGGAGGTGAATAAGGCATTCTGTAAAAGAGCAGTTAGACCTCTGTATAAGTGCACTGCACTGAGTTCTACACCATTTTTGTGTAAGTGTGACCTGCATTTAATTCAGGGCCATGTGGACTCACCAACTCCAACAGAGAATTCTTTGTCACTGTAGTGTTGTGGAGGAAAAACACTTCCATTCAGGTTATTTCTGTCAGATCAGGGAAGAGAAAGCATCCCATGGATTTGTTGGAAGGTATCTGAACTCTTGCCTGAATACAGAGTCTATCTCCTAATCTTGCTGTCAGCGTACAATCTCCATGCGATTTCCAAAATGTGGAAAAGGTTGAGTTGTTTGATGAACTGAGACAAGTTGTGATTATTGCTTGGGACGGTGCCTGAGGCTGTGTGCTAAGGGAACTTAGTGTCAGATCCATCCTGAGTTAGGTTACTTCTTAGTATCTCAAATTCATAAACAGCTTTTATCTGTTAATGTTAAAATTGTCTGCTCTGTTCTGACTTTTCATCTGAAGGGTATGAAGAATGCTGTGAAGTTCTGGTCTTCACAGTCAGTCAGGGATCTGTGCAGAGTTGCAGGGCTTTATTTTCTAAAGAATGTAGCTACTACAGAGAAAACATTGGAAGCACCTTAGTGACATGGACAGTTTAGGAATAACTCAGTACTGGAATTGGTTTTGGCCAGCTACATATCAAGGAAACTACAAGAGAATGGATACATACGAAAATCTCTTTTCTACTGTGGTGGATTGACTTTGGCTGGCTGGCAGCTGCCCATGAAGCCACTCCCTCATTCCCCCTCTTCAACGGGAATATGAAATTAAAAACTCATGGTTCAAGATAAAGGCAGTTTAATAAAGCGCAAAGGCGATGCACAGAAGCAAAGGAGAACAAAAAGATTTATTCTCTACTTCCAACCGCAAGCAACATCCAGACACTTCCTGGGAAGTAGGCCCTCAGTATACACAGTTTCTTTGGAAGAGAAATGCCTTAATAAAGAATGCCTGCCGCCCCCACCCCTCACCCCCTTTTTCTTAGCTTTTGTTGCTGAGCACATCATCATATGGCAGGGAAACTTTGGTCAGCTTGGGTCAGTTGTCCTGGTGATGTATCCTCCCAACTTCTTGCTCTCTCCCAGCCTATTGGTCTTTGCGGGGGGGTGTTGGGATGTGCAGGGTGGAGGGACTGCTTCAGTCCTCTGCAAGCACTGTTCTGCAGTGGACAAAACACTGGTGTGTTTTCAAGACTTTTCTAGCTACAAATACAAAGCACTATGAGGGCTGCTATGCAGAAAGTTAGCTCCATCCCAGGCAGATCCAACACACCTACATGCAAGCAAATTTCTAGATTTGAATGCTACTGTGTTGAGGAAGTATATCCTATAGCAAAGAGAGAAAGAGAAAGAGAAAGAAAGAGAGAGGGAGAGAGGCATTCCCTTATGAGAGGCATTTGGCTACAACATCAGCAAAGAATGAATCAAAAATAGCTCCCACTCATTTGGCTGCCATCCAATTGGGAAAAGTAAGTTGTTCAATTTTTTCAAAAAGGGAAGATCCAAAAGAGCAGTCACTGCAAAACTCTCAATGATTGTCTTCTCTTCCCAAGAATCCATGCTACTACCATATAGTCCTAGTACATGCAGATAAGCTATTCCAAAAATGTGGCCAATTGCTAGGTATCCCACAGACTTCACAGAGTAGAACACACTTGGACTTGCTTCCTTCCAGTACTGCTTAGATCAGATAGACTTTTCCCACCCCAAAAAAAATGCATGTCTATCCAGAGCTTCATGAGAATCCCTGAAGGGCAAAATCAGTTTTCGCAGGCACTGAAAGAGTTCAAGCAGTAATTCCTGTCATCAGAGAAGGGGGATTTCTAGGAACTGGCTTTCCCTTACTTCATAGAGAGCCTGCAATCCCAGGCTAGTGCTGACTCAACAGTAGCAGGGTGCAAGAAATTGCAAATGCAGCAGCTGTAATTGCTTGAGAAGTCCTTGCCTATACATGAATGCTAAAAATTGAACTTCACATTCCAGTGGCAATTCTGAATAAATCACTCAGTAGAGTGATTAGGTTGTATATGAGCAAATTATACTGGGCAGGCAGTAATTGAAGATTCTCAAATACAAACTTTGTAATTAATCTCCCTTTCAAAATGGCTAAGTCCAAGGGTTTTGAATCTTTTTAAATAAGGTCGTTAGAGAACAACACTGCCTTTTCATTTTCTTTTTTTTTCTTTTTTTTTTTTTCTGGTTGCTCCTAGGCCACTCACTGCTGGGTAAATACAAATACACTGTGCTCCCTTAAATATCACACATATTTTTGTCCTTGGTTTCCTTTCTTATTAAATGATCTCCTGAGCTGCTAACTCCTCAAATGTGGCAGATGAACTTGAGCAGTCTACTGCCTTTGAATCAGTTTCTGTCTATGCAAAAGTACGGGTGTGGTTTGTTCTCAGAAAGGACTAGATGTGCACTTCTGGAATACAATTCTGGAATACAGAACAGCTCAGAATGCAGAAATAGTCAAAATACATGTAAAGAATATGCAGAGACTCATGGGATCACAGGAGACACAGCTTTTTCCAGAATGCAGCACCCTACGCACTTCCTTACAGAAATATTGGCGGACTACTGTGAGGTAAGAGTGAAAGTTCTTAGATGTAATAGAGTTAAGGCACTTGGTTATGGTGTAAAATGCCAGTTTTTCTGGGTTGATGCAGTGGTAGCAGAAGTACCTAAATTTGTAGTACCATAAATAAGTCAGAACTTTTTCTATTGGTGCTTTTATAATAGATTTCAGATGTTAGTGCTTACTATTTAATGAGCAGCATGGATTCCCTCCTTCAAATCTGTGGATGCAGATACCTTGTGAAGGAAGGAAGAGGCAAATCAGGCTTATTTTTTTTACAGAGAGTTTGTGAAGAGACCTGTCTCCAAACCTAAGAAAGGTGAAGAAGTCAGTTTCTTGGCACTGTCATACTAGATCTCCTTGGAGAAAGGCTCCACCAGCAAGCTTTGAAGCTGTTAGCATTTAAAGTGACTTCCTTAACTTAAGTGCAGGAAGATCAGATAAAGATATGTGTGCAGAAAGCTCTGGTGGTGCCAGACAGTCACCAGTCAGCCCTGAGCAGTTAAAGAAAAACAAACAGAATACTCTATTGCCCCCAGACTCCCTGGGGACTGGTCTTGTTTCTGTAGGTGTACCATTATTAGGAATAGGCTCCTCGTGATGCTTTCTTTTGGTGATTTGAGACATTTATGAACTTCTCAGTTGTGTGTGATAAGCCTGAGGGTTATCATTGCTTCATCACCAAATTTAAGCATTGATCACTTTTCAGTAAAGCTTGAGAGCACCAAACATATCAAGGCTTCGTGCAAAAACTTACAGCTTTTTAGAGGGAAAGAAGTTTGAATTGTGATATTAACTATCAGAGTCTATTAATGAAGGCAAATGTTTCTGTATTTTATTAGATTTATCAGAATGTAGTGGTTCCTGCCTCAGATACCTGACACCCTGGGAAGCACAGAACACCAAGGTAGGCACATAATGGTACCTCTGCAGCACCTTCTCCAATGCCTGGTGGCTTCAGCACTGGGATACCCTGAACCACTTCAGGGTGGGGTGCTTTTCTCCAGTAAAAAAGCCCTTATGGGTTTTCTTCTATCAGTTTGGATAATTTCTTTTGTTCTCAAATACAAATTCAGAGTCTACAGCAATGATTAGCTGAAAAATCATCAGCACATTTTGTGCAGAGGTACCCGATCTTGGCTGCTTTGAACCCACCACCTGGTATTTGCCTTTGATGCAGCAGATGAAGAATGACTATGCTGGTTCAGAAAAAAGTTTTTTGTTTCATAACCAAACAGAGGCTGGAAAACAAACTGCCCGTGTTTACAACAGCTGCAGAGATTCCTCAGAAACAAGGCCTTTTTACAGAGTATCAGCATGAAATTTATTTCTGTAGAATGAATGAACAAAACAATGCCATCTTAAGTTTATTTTCTTAAGAAAAAAAGGTTATGCACTTGCACTGTGCATCCATCATTCAACTTCTCCATAGTAATTTCTGCCCATGTTGGTCTACGTTAACATTACCTGAGTGGAAGCAGTCTCAAAACCAATTAAATATATATACAATAAATCAACATTTTGGTAGAGTCCAGAGTTAATGACTCCTTTGAGGAAAAATATCAGTATAACCTCAAAATTTATTTAGCCTATCTATCTGGCTTGCCATTAGCCCCTCAGCACCCAGATGGGCCAACCTGGCTGCCTGTCAGCACATCAGGCCAGTTTTAAGTCAGTGACAATAACTTGGTGACACGTCTCAGCTGCTAGTAAGAGAACTGGGTGGAAACAAAAGGTAACGTAGAGGGTGTTGTTAAGAAGTGTTACTGACAGAGAAGGGAAAAACTAGGAACATTACAGGAATTCAGCTCAGGGATCACATGAAGACCAACTGAGATTACTGCTATGGGATAGAGGGGGTGGAAATATAAAGAATAGGATGCAAATCCACAGGAAGACAGGCTTCATTAGTATTTTTTTTCTAATAGAGTAACTTCCTTACTATCGGAATACAACTTTTTGACTAGAAATCATTTACAAACAAAATATTTGAAAAAATTATTCAGCAAGTATTTTACAGAGAAATGATCACTTCTCACTCAATTTACTAGTAAATTTAATGTCACTGAAACATTTTAGTTTATTTTCTCAGATTCTGTAATGGAAGAGAAAACCTTTCTATGCACAGATAAACTTCTCTTGCTATGAGGTTAAGAGTTACTTCTATCTGTTGGACAGAGCATTTTTATATGAGTGCTACATATTGGAAACAAACTTTAAATGTTCTAATGGGTGAAGAAAAGGAAGGGTGAAGCAGATGACTGGCCAATTTTATGACTCATCAATTTCCCTTAAAAATTGTTTTATGCCATAATATTTTCCGTGAAATTCCAGATTATTATGTGATCAGAAAAAATGGTTTGGAGAAAAAAAAGTTTCAATTTGTTTCTACTTTTGTTGAAATGTAATGGTTAGTTATTTTTTACAAGCCATATTACAAACTTGATCACACTTGTCAGACTCAGCCTAGCCTTAAAACATGAAAAGGGAACAAGTCACTCTATGACAGAGCAGAACTAAATTGAGAGGAGGCTGTGCAACCAGTGCCAGACATAGTCCCACCAGAGTTGGGATTTATATCTATACTATTTTGGTGCATAAATCACTGGTGATTTATAAATTTTAAAACAAAACAAAAAACCCCAAAGACAATATTTTGCCAGAGAGTAGATTCAAACAGGAAAATAGTTGGGTTACCTGTGCAGTTCTTCTGGAAGTTGAGATTTTCCAGTGGGTGCCCTGGGATGCGGCACTGAAATCTGTGCTGCCAGAACTCAGGAAACCAGGGGTTGCGGGTGTTGGTGTCCAGACGCAGTTTCAGATAGTAGTCATCAAATGACAGGACCTCTGGAGACTGCAGTTTGATAGTGATGCCTCCATTTGCTTCAGGTTCATAACCTTCAATGACTTCATCTCTGTCTGCCCAACCATCACTGAAAAGAGGCAAAAAAACCCCATTTGTTACACAAAGATAGGAAATTTGCTTTGAGAAAGAAACCAGCCAGAGGCAGGCCAGCACCATCAGAAGCAAGTAATTAAGGAGGAATCTAAAGGTACATCTAAAATTCAGGTGAAGAGGGAAGGAAGGAAACACAATGATGGAAACTTGTAATGAGCAGTCTGACTGACTTCATGCAGAGTCCTCATTAACTCATCTGGAATGATAGGGAATTATCTTTGTACCTCTGGAAAAAGGGTTTTGGGCATAGATTCTGGTGTGATGTCTTTATAACTGAAGAGATTCTGCCTTATTTAGGCTGTCCTGTAAGGTGGAAACTGAAAGAAATAATATTGATGGAAAGGGAACTGAGCCAGGATCCTGGCTGTTTTGCAGAAGAGATGTCAGCATGCATGGGTCTTACAGCTAGGGTAGTAATTCAAATCAAACATAAAGTGAGAAATTCATTGTGTTGGAAGAGAATGGAAAAAGAATACCAAATAAACTTGACCAAACTAAAAACAAAAACCACTGACTCTTGCACTGCATGGGATTTGTGATAACACGAGTTTTTTCTGGGTTGTTTTTTGTTTGTTTTGTTTTGTTTTGTTTTTAACAATAGGGTTATATTTTACTTCTCTGTTTATTCATATAAGAGGTACTTTTAAAAACCTGAAGATGAAATTCTTTCTTGACAACATTATTCCATGGAAAGCCTTTTTTAACAGGTTTGAACAAAGTCCATCGGGCTTAGCATATGAGTTTTAGTTTACTTCTTTTAACAAGAAGTCCATTGATTTACTGTCATTCTCCAGTTCTTATTAAGACCCCCTAAGAACAGTGTTATTTTGGCTTAATTTAAGTGCAAATACAAGTAAGTTAGCCATTGCTTCATTTTAATATGCTGGGCATGTCACGAGAGAATTCTGGTACCTCAGATCCAACTCCATCCACTTAGAATCAAATCAGCAGCACTGCTGCAGTGAAAAGCAGACAGGCAAAGTAATTCCAGCAGCAAAGAACTCAAGGGAAAATGTGATTGACCTCTGAGAGAGAAGTCTCTGTTTCACCCAAAACAGCCTTGCACCCTGATCTCCAGATAGACTGAAAGAAGGTCCTTGTTAGAAGCTTCTTACATACAGCCTTGAGAAGAGCAATGTGATGTGGACCATACCATCTGAGGCCATTCATGAGACACTGAGCATAGATGTACGTGGTACTCCACAATGGAAAACAGACAAGATTTGAAGTAGCAAGCTCTGTCACAGTCCTAGTCAAACAGGTGTAAAGTGACTATGTGTTGGGCGCGTGTGAGCCTTTGGCCTCCAGCCACCAGACTGAACAGCTGCATGCTTTAGCTGACATTCATTTTAAACTGCTACATCTGTGCTGTAGTCACCTGGAAAGAAATGGCAGGTCTGCATGGAAATATAGGGAAGCTCATGTACTGAATGCTTTCCATTAGGGACACATGACCCAAGCTTCTATTGCAGGATGTTATTAAACACATGGGACAACTGATAGTCCAATGACTGAGTGATCAAGACATTTCTTTCAGCCTGGGTCCAGGGACCTACAAAGCTGTACTTTCAGATGCATTACATGGCACCTTGGAGCCATGATTTCTTATTTGTTTCTCCTTTTGCCGAAGCCTTGCAGTAGAACTGACCGATATTTCTGGGCTTACACACCACTGACCAATATCTTCATATAGTCAAGCACCATGGGACATATGTATGTTGTATCTCATGAGGTAAGAGAGTGAAGAGCAGGGGAAGGTGCAGGGAGCAGGTCACAGGAAGGATTCAGCACTTGGTGAAGAGTCCTGCTGTGGAATAGGAGTGGGCATGACACAGTGTCCCAAAATGACTCTCTCTGTCAGGCTGAACCTGGCGGCATCTACTGAGTCACTTCTTCCCACAGCTGGCAAGGTGGGTTACTCAGGTCCTGCCCCTGTACCCATATAGCCCAAATGATAACCATGTGGCCCAGCCCTGGCCTGACAGCTGCCCCTGAGTTGCCAAAGGAGCACACAGAGTTCAAAAGCCACACCTTGTCCATCCCTGCTCCCTGCCCCAACAGACTGCCTTGAGTTTTGCAGAGGGAGGGAAAGGAACCACAGCATATCCTCTCTGCATGCCCCAACTCCTCACCTGTACATGTGTTGAGGGCAACTAGTAAAATGGGCACCCTGACTGCCCCACGACCGATCACACTCTAGATAATACTAGATAGGTAAAACCAGAAGAACAAAGTTTCTTTATTTCATATAATTCAAGCCATAAACTAGAAGTGGAGGGGAAAAAAAGACACAGTATTTATTTTTTTCTTATGTGGAGGAAAAACAAGCAAGAGGTCACTCTTACAGCATAAATAATTGAATCCTAATTGCATGATTACTTCATTATTTGTCACAATGTTTATGGCTTGCAAACTGTAGACTCAAGCAGAAACATTAGTGAGTCAAAAAGATTAAGAAAATCTGGCCATTTTTAACAAGACTTTCTAGAAAGAAGGTAGTTTCTCTACTGCTTGGATTCCTACCAACCAAACATTAGAGTGATTTATTTCCTCTCCCCTATAAGTTTGGCTTGGAAAATTGCCACATCCACTCTGAAAACAAAGCAGAGCAATTCTGCAAAGGCAAGAGAAAGTGTATTTCAAATTCTCTGAGGCCAGCTGGTGGAAAAGTTCCCCTAAATTGGAACACAGATTGTCACCTAATATTTCTTTGTCTCTTTCTGACCCTAAATATCTTTTGGTCTCCCTCCGACTTCCTCAAATTGTTAAACCTATCCAACAAGTTTTGTGTGCAGTGAAATGTGAAGGAAAGGCACTGAAAACAGAGAAAAATACTTACATGTGTTGAAGTTCATATGGAAGCTTTGCTCTACTTTCAGTAAAGTCAAGGAAATAAAATGAGTCCTCTGGTCTCTTAGGGAACCCCTGCCAGCCTGGTGGCTGAAAGGTGCCCTAAAGGGGCTGTGCAGCACCATCAGCAGCTGTGGGAGGATTATCAGAAACCTAAGATCTTGTTATAATTTCTGCCTATATTCTCTTTTTCACTGTGTATATTAAAAAAAAAAAAAAAATCATCAAGGAAATGTGCATCCTTAGTGCCATATGAATAAATGGATAGTGTTCCAGAAAACAATATTAAAAAAAAAAATTGACATTTCAATGTTGTGCAACAGCACAATTCTGAATGCTGAAGTCCTGACGACATTGTGCATGCTAGCGACAGAATCAAAAGACCTGTAGCTGATTCAATGGAAAAATCAAATCTCATTTAAAAGAAGGCAGCATATACTATTTTGTTTTAACCAGAATTGAATACTTTCCACCTACTTTCCTTCTTTTATTCTGCTGAGTAACAAGTAGCACTACAGGTAGCACTTTCTGCNTGGGGGGAGTAAAATGTGAAAACAGAAACAGCGAGGGAGGGACAAGCATGTAGGTGTCAAACCAGCAATTGCTCTGTTCACTCTTAGGAGAGAAATAAGCAACTTTTTTTTTTTTTTTTTTTTTTCCCCCAGNCTGGTGGAAAAGTTCCCCTAAATTGGAACACAGATTGTCACCTAATATTTCTTTGTCTCTTTCTGACCCTAAATATCTTTTGGTCTCCCTCCGACTTCCTCAAATTGTTAAACCTATCCAACAAGTTTTGTGTGCAGTGAAATGTGAAGGAAAGGCACTGAAAACAGAGAAAAATACTTACATGTGTTGAAGTTCATATGGAAGCTTTGCTCTACTTTCAGTAAAGTCAAGGAAATAAAATGAGTCCTCTGGTCTCTTAGGGAACCCCTGCCAGCCTGGTGGCTGAAAGGTGCCCTAAAGGGGCTGTGCAGCACCATCAGCAGCTGTGGGAGGATTATCAGAAACCTAAGATCTTGTTATAATTTCTGCCTATATTCTCTTTTTCACTGTGTATATTAAAAAAAAAAAAAAAATCATCAAGGAAATGTGCATCCTTAGTGCCATATGAATAAATGGATAGTGTTCCAGAAAACAATATTAAAAAAAAAAATTGACATTTCAATGTTGTGCAACAGCACAATTCTGAATGCTGAAGTCCTGACGACAGTGTGCATGCTAGCGACAGAATCAAAAGACCTGTAGCTGATTCAATGGAAAAATCAAATCTCATTTAAAAGAAGGCAGCATATACTATTTTGTTTTAACCAGAATTGAATACTTTCCACCTACTTTCCTTCTTTTATTCTGCTGAGTAACAAGTAGCACTACAGGTAGCACTTTCTGCAAACCCATCTTTCTGTGTGCCTTTGCTGCAGATTTCAGTCACCATTCAATATCCACCACCCAAACTGCTTTCCCTGACGAGTGTCTATTGTAGGTTTTTGTGTGACTTTCTGGTCTTGAAATGTATCAGGTATCTTGTGCAACAGCTGATCTTAAGCCCCGGGGTGGGGGGGGTGGGGGGGGGGGGGTAA